>VDFB02271358.1:333045790-333065885 GCA_007258455.2 Sequoia sempervirens | reverse complement strand
CCTCACTCCACCATCAGGTTGTCCCTCTCCATAGTCACAGTAGAAACCTAAGCCTTTGCAACCTATCGTCGCAATACCTTTGCAACCCTCACAGTTGTCATATGTGCTAACGGTACTGCTCCATCCCCAGGTGGTGGTGGAGGACCTAGAACCTGTCCCTAACCCTGCTGCATCAAATCACCATGTCCATTGTCTTGCCACGCCCTGGAAAGCTTATCAACAATGATCTCAATGCACTACCTCTCTCCTTGATGACCAGTAATTCCTACCCTACCTACTATAGGAGCACTGGTAGGATCTATATATCTCAATGGAATGTGTCATGCCCACCACTGATCAAAATCTGGGGTAGTCCCAGGATCTACTAAAACAATTAACCAACCCCACCCAAATGGGGCAAGAGCTCTGAAATCTACCATAGCTACATCATGATCAGCCTGTAAACCCAGAAATGGACCTCTAGTAGTTCGGCCAAAATGAGCCTCATAAGCATCTGGGAAATGACCCTGTCTCTCCAAACTGACGACAAACCCTATCAGGTAGATATCTCTCGAGTAAAGAGAAAACACGACCAATGAGCCATCTAGTTTTTCTTCAAAATACTAACTACTCCTGGTCGTCAAGCCATGCCTCGCAATCCAAATATGGTCTCCATACAAAACCTGGCATATCATCAAAAACATGGTGTCAATAGGGAAGTTGTCTAGGCTATGTATAGTGAATAAAATCTCCATGACGTTAAGAATATGGATCCCCCAGAGTTCGATCTAAAATATCATCAGGTTGAGCAATTGGGATGTGCTCCCAATACCATACATGCAGTAAAGAGACACTAGCGGAAATAGATCTCCCTCCATGATATGCAACATCGTGCATATCTATGTACAAGTGGGCAAGGAGACACGAGCCCCATGCATATCTAGTGTCGTGCTCAAACATCTACTCGATGCACACACCCCAACCAATAGGAAACTATCAGCCCTGCCTATTAGGAATCAAGAGCCCCATAATCGAACCACATAGAATAAGTGAAACAGGATTAGCACTGCCCAAAAAATTAGACAAGTCTATCTCCGCCTCCCAAACCTAAAGATGTCTCACACCGAGAACTCGGTGCATGGCACAGGTACCCCATCGAACGGAATATGTCATGAGCTCTCCATGAATTGGTATACAGAGGATCCTCCACACATCCTCAAGGGTGATGATGGCCTCCCCATTAGGTAAATGAAGGGATGAGGTTTGCAGGTGCAACCTCTCCCACAAAGTCGTAATGCCCCACCAAGGAACCCCAGAGGACAACACTAACTATGCCACATAAATGGAACATTTTTTAAAAAAATAAATAAATAACAATAGAATGCATAACGTAACATAACATACATTCTATGCAACAATGAGCGGGAGCAAAGTTTTTGAAATCTCTGAGCGCACGTTGAATGGCGGAAACCCTAAGTTAGCAGGGAATGCTTCGCCTGTGGTGGCTCCTATTTTGGTGCCTCCTGGGGTGGCCCCTCCTACAAAAACTAATGGAGATGCTATGGCTAGGCGTGGATCAAGGTTGGGCTGACGAGCAGTGAATAAGAGCTGTCTTTGCGGCGGTGTGACGAAGCGAGTGGGATCCACAGGCATGGCGCTTTCGACCATAAGGGGCCAAAAGCGAACTAGCGAGGCGTAGTTTATCCACAATGAGAAATGCCATTTCTATGAAGCTAAGGGGCGAAGTAATAGATGAAATAAATGATGGAGAAGCTAAGCTTCGAGCATGGGATCATCTGTGAATTCGAGGCTTCGGCTGACCTTCCTCAACTACACTCTTGGATTTCCAAGGAGTGGGAACCTCTTTTGTCTGGTAAAATCCATATCTTCCCTTTGTCCAAGGGATTCTTTGTTGTTAAATTTGACAATAGCCAGGATAGAAAAACAATTTTATGTGATCATTTTTTTAGCTGGGGGGATCAATATCAGCTGATGATCAAACCCTGGCACCCAAATTTTAATCCAGCTTCTGAAACCTTTAGTAAAATCCCTATCTAGGTTCGCTTGCCCAATCTTCCCCTCCACCTCTGGAATGATTCTCTTCTGGAATCGGTTGGGGAAGCTCTTGGGGATTTTTTGTATGTTAATGTTGCTTCTTCTGATATCTTTCATTCAACCTTTGCCCGAATACTTGTGGAAATTGATGTTTCAAATGGATTTCCTGCTGAGGTTTCATTAGAATCCTCCAAGGGGATTTGGGTTCAATCTCTGGATTATGAGGGATTACCTTTTCATTGTAGAAGATGCTTTAAAACAGGACATGTTGCTGCCCATTGTGGATTTGAGAAAAAAATAAAAAAGGCAAACTGGTGGAATGGTGCTTCTCAACATCATTATACGGTTGAGAAGAAATCTGATCAAAAAAAGAGTTTCTCAGAGGCGGCTACCGCTTCTTCCTCTCAAGTTAGGTCTGGGTCTCCTTCTGCCTTCTCTGGTGGAGGGGCTTCGATTCCTATTTTGGGCAACTCTTCGGATAAGACCCTTTCTGCACATATGAACAATGATGTTTACCCCAGGGCTACAAACGAACAAACCCAGGATAGTGATGTGCTGGCTTGGCAGGCAAAGGTAGCACAAGTGGAAGAAGGCTGGATTACAGTCACGAGTAAAAAATCAAAAGCATCTGGGCCTTCTCTTGAAATGACGCTTCGTTCCCACAAGAGTAAGTCAAAATGTAAAACATGATATTCTTGGCTTGGGAGCTAGCTTTTTTGTGGCTGCAAGCTGTCCTTTTTTGCAGTCTGGATTTTCTGGTTGTAAAGGGTTGCGGATCCCTTCAAAATTTGCTTTATCCCTAATATCAAAAACATAACATGCATTCTAAACCTAGGTCCTCTAAAGTCCCTTGACAGTGCTACTCACATAACTATCAATCGAGATAACTAGAATCATTTCATTAACTATTACGATATCATGATTTACCTAACAAGCAAAGCTCATTTTAAACCACCACATTAAATGATTCTACATTATCTACTTCCATATCATGTCATTTGATAAACAACTATAAAGATTATTTCTAACTAATTAACATGTGCAAAATACATCACTTTACAATATCCATTACAAGAGAGTTCATCAGTATTTGTTACATTGTTATAATATTTACAGCAATACTTCCCTGAGTACATGTGGGAAGTATACATTAGATTACAATAAATGATACAACTGATATACAATCTATTATACAAATACATGTAAGTTTCCTTCATGAGAAGGAACAACAACTTGAGTCCACAATTCTATGAACAACATCCACGCACACGAACATACAGCAAGAATACCCCATGGAGAGAAAAGCACCAATCCTCCCAACCATGTGGAACCCTGAGGTCCACCCCCCGTGCTAGGAGATAACACAAGGTCCCACATGCAACAGACAGTTAGGAAAGAAATAGGCTGACACAACCAAGGGCTATACATGGACTCCAACACAACAGTGCCAACACCAATATCACTTACAACACTGACTTCACTTCCAGAGGCACTCATGCGACAAAAGGAGAAAATATGACTAAGGAATACTAGACTGCAATTGGGAGGAGTGTCATCACATAGCTTGATATGTTTTATCCTTGGTGGATCTTCCTAGGCTCCCAACCCCCATCCTAGGTTATCCTGGCAACCTCTCCCGATCCTCGTCCCCCATACAAACTCATGTGGAATCAAAGTACCTTTCATGAGGACAAGGCAGTTGATCTTGTCATTCCAAGGTTCCCCATCTCATCTCAAGCCTAAACGAGCACTTGAGCCATGAGTGAGGCATACATTATCTTGATTAATGTGAATTCTACCCATCCCCCTAATTCATTATTATGGTTATCACTGGATTAAGAAACCCTCCAATGGGTTATCTCGGGCACCACTTTGGGTCCTAACCCCCATGGAGAGCCACTCCCCCTACTTGCAACTAGTAAAAAGGAATCAACCATCTTGCACACTTATCACAATCACATGAATCTATACAAGGTGCAAGGCATTGACCTTCTTGCACTGAATTCATACAAAGATAGGAGGGCAACACCCATACACAAAACTTTCTTGATGGTGGCTTTTGTTTCATTTACATATCATAGTTGCCTATGGAAACACCCTTAGGGATTGGTTTGCACAATGCACATGACCAACAACATAGCCAAATCACTTCCAAGGTTAAACAATCATAAGGACCACAAATATACTCCCTCCTAGGCCTCTGGAAACCAACATATTAAACACACTTCCTAATGGCACGAATTTTGAACACACTTTACACAAGTGACCACAATTACATCAACACTTAAACCAATAGTCAAGAGACAATCAATTAATCATAACCATGAAGACATTCGCAAACTCATGCAATGAGACATACAACTCAAAAATTTAAAATCTAATCACACCAATACTTATATTGTTACTAACTAATCCACAAATCACTCAATCAAATAACCCATATCATAATAATGCTCACGAAACTAACTTTTAGATTAACATCACAAGAGACAGATATAAATCTAGTCAATTTCCTTAATGTGAGGATGTAATAATTAACTTAGATATCTTTACATTGTTTTCATCCCATCCTTATCTAATTAACTTTATCCATTAACCTCAATCATTTAAATTACATAATCAATTCCTAATATTTTACCCTCGCCTAAAATTTACTTTCCCTTGGCATAATCAAATAAAATAGAACTAAATGAAGATAATAAATTGCAACTAGATTATCATAATCAAGGAATAATTTCAAATAAAATGATTTGAAATGAAGATATATATATATAGAGATATATATAGATATAATTGAATATTACTCTAATGATGAAAAATAACCTTTGAACAATTGATTGAAGGTTGTTTTACAAGTTAGATATTTTTAATTATTAATCCAATAATTGAATTAACAAGTGAACACTATAATGTACGAAAAGCATGCTTATGCTAGCCGCCAAAGGAGAAGCTATATCTTATAAGGTGCAATACTGTATCCAATACAAAAATATTTATATGAAGGTGTCTCTCTATATTTACACATATATTCCTAATAAACTTAAGTAAACCCTAAGTAGAAATAAGATGGCTACAAATGAATTAAATCTCTAAATAAAAGAATATCGTTAACTAACTGTTGTGGGACTACAAGTTTCTACCTTAATATTTCCAATCCCCTTTCTACTATCAATACACCTCAGAAATTTATAATAGAAACTATACAATACGCTCGTCCATATATATTATATATTCTACCTTTCGCTTTAAAATTTGGCATGCTTATATCAATTTTATTTAGACACAAACTAAACCATACCGATTGATATCTTCATTCATACTATGAAACTTTACATTGCTGGTAAAAGAGGCGAATCCCTACGAATAACCAATTGCACAAACATAAAGAGAAAATTCAACATTTTAAAACAAAATTATTAATCGGGTTCTATGAAAAGAACAAAAAGCAGTGGTTCAACCAAGAAGGCTACACTTACTCAAGGTTGTTGCATACTTCCTCTTTTCTTATTTCCATGTGCAATCATGGGAAAACTGGGGATATATTTTTTTATTGGATCCTATTATATGAGGTAGGTCTGCAATGGAGAATGTGTACATCATATTTGCATGAAAGAATGAATACATTCAACTTTCCAATTGTTTATATTGTATGCTATGATGATGGCTATGGTGGACTGTAGATTATTCTTGGTTGTTTGATGAGCATGACATTTTTGTTCTATTTCTATTGTATTCCATGTCTCTGTTTTCTTCATGACCTACCAACATCCATCAGAAGAATAGAATTGGAGACCATTATCTAGCCATGGAGAAAGAAACAGGATTTGATGACTAACAAGGCATTTTATTTCTTGGTAAAGATTAGTAGAGGTAGAACAGTTGATCAAAAACTGAATACAGACTTAAAGTAAAGATGTTGTGACTTATGTTCATCTCTAAAACGTCTGTGCAGAAGCGGCCAGGTGTGGTGAGGTTCAAAAGTATTGGTTATAAGAAGATCTATGATGATATACATAACTTACATTTATGGCGGAACATTTTAGATGTGAAAAGCTCAAGGATATTAATTTCATTGGTTACTCTATTGGGAAGCCTTTAGAACCTTCCAAGGATTTTATTGAGGAGCCTCCACAATTCTTATTACGCAAAGTTTACAATAAAGTACCGTTCAGAATTTAAGGATATAAGTATGGAAATACTACCAATTGATATTATGGTATGAAAGACAACTTATTTCTGGAACATACCTTGAATCCGTCCAAAATGTTGGAAAAGCATAGCTCATACTCTAAAATATACCTAAAACTCTTTGTGCTTGTTGACACAGGGTATCATGGCGCTTTCCACCTTAAAATTTTACGTTCCCCAAAATTTACAGACAGTTTTCTCTTCCCCAAAACCCAAAATCATCTACAAGAAGGAGGATGTTGGTTGTGTTAGAAATAATAAACTAGAAACAAATGCCTATACACCATGAAAATACTCAACAATAAACTGTGTTTAAAAAAAAACACCGAAATATGCAGCCACTATCTTCCCCACTTTATTGAGAAAAAAGATAGATATATGCATAAATAGCTATAGCTGAAAAAGGCACCCAAAAACTATGAAGGGAAACTTTCCCAAACAGAAAAAGGAAATGCACAAAAATGTTGGGAAACATTCCCAACTGACAACCGAACACAACAGATTTATTTCTTATTTTAACCCAAAACCAACTATCCCAACCAATTCAAAAAAATAGATTATAGTTACGATTTGATTTATTAACTCAATCCTTCCCCACACACTCAATAATTAATTTTAAATCAATAATTAGGGCAATCAAAGGTATTTTCTTTAAAATCATAATTTGGGTAAATATGAAATATTTACCTAATACCCAAATTCACATAAATGGGTAAAACCATTTACCTAATATTTACACATGCCTTATAATCAATTATTTAACCCAACTTTAATATTTTATTTATTTATCTTTTTATTTTTATTAATTAATATTACATTATAGCTTTATTTTATTATGAACTATGATTATATATTTATTTATATTTATATATTTATTTATCCTATTACTATTTATTTATCAAAGTACCCTTTTAACTTAATAATTTATTTTAATGCATAAGCTAATCAAATGCATTTAATCTGACAATTCAAATCAAATAAACCAAATTTCAAAATAGTTACCTAACCACCAACCAGGGTCAAAAGAAAAACTTCATACGACAACAATTGACCACAGACAAACCGACAACGCTGACAAGATATCAGACCGGATACTCATCCTCTTCGAGGATGATAGCTAGGGTAGGGGACCAAGTGTTATCTCTGGTCAATTGTTTCATTGGGTTTAAGGCATGCTCAGACATGCCAATTCAGGTGGATTCGATTCCTAGTACCTACAACTTGCAACACACAAAACAGTCGTGCATACATATACATATAAATAGTCACATTGTGAAAGGGAATCACAGCATCGCAGGGTACTCACAAGTGAGTGATGCGACACTATCCCTTTCACCCAAACACATCAGTAAGAACATCACCCAGTACCAATGATAAGAACAGTCACAATATAACCGCATAACAATCCATAAATTCATATTATACAACATCAATTGCTCGACATCATTAGCACATAACTTTAAATATCCCTATTAATTTACTTTCATCTCCAAGTTCCAAAGCCAAACTACCTGCACATCCACGGTGAGAATGGAGGGTCAATACAAGAGTGATCATCATCCCTCTATGGCATCCGATTGTAGGTATGTAGCAGATATGCCGCAACTCGACAGCATCTAGAACATCTTGCTCTAGCTCCTGAAATCCAACGATCAAATCAAATAGATCACGCGGTTGTTGCTCCCTCAACTAGAGCAGATTAAGAACCGCCTGCAACCATTCAACCCATGATGTTAAGGATTTACTACAAAAATGTAAAACACATCTCAAATGGTAAACAAATAGACTTAAAATTCCAAAATAGTCAAAAGTGAAACCCTTTTTTCAAAAGCGAAAAAAAATTAGCAAAAGCGAATAAAATAGTTGAAAGCAAACACTTTGTAGTCAAAAGCAATAAAAAATGGGAAATGCGAAAAGTTCAAAAGTGAAAATGTATTCCAAAAGCGTAAAAGTTTGACAAAAGTGAACAAACAAAGACAAAATCAAAAGAAAAAATTTAACACAAGGGCGAAAAGCAGATGCAAAATTTTAGGTCAAATACAAACATTTTGAGCAAATGCAAATAGAAATTTCAAAGGTGAACCATTCATAAACATCAAATGCGCTAAAAACTACTCAAAAGTGCAAAAGACACAAAATTAACACATTCAACAACTTGGACTGTAGGCATTAATTACACAAACATGAAAAATTGAAAATGAGAAATGAAAGGGTCATACCGGGGCACCGACGCCTACAGGCCATCCAAACTCGCGAACCGCATCCGCACCATGTGGGGCTCCCCAAATCCTCACCATAGCTCCTCGACAATTGAAAAAACAAGAAATCCAAACGCAAGAATTTCCTATACGCTCAAAGTGCAAATGAGGTAATTTGAACCCTAATTACCTATTTTAACCCCCAAAACCCTAATTTTTTACTTGAGAAACCTTCCTAGGTTAAAATTAGGACCTCCCAAGAACATCTGGACTATTGGCAAGAGACCTATAGGCTTAATTTTTCATCCTCTACACATCTGAACTAAAATAAAATAGTGTCATGAGCTCGACCTTAAAAGAGACAACATACTCAATCTAACATGGGATATTTCTTCTACTTTCCCATAAATGTACGCATAAATATCTTCAGTAGGCAGAACTCTAAGGAGAATGCCATAAAATGAATCCACTGAATCTTCCGACAGATTTTTTAAGGAATACCTCTTCAATTTAATTTGTGGTCTATCTGAAATATTTACTATAGGTTCGAACCAGCCATTGCATTAAAATTGAGAATTTTGAAGAAGAATTGTGTAAGCAGAATACCTCTTGAATTTTCTCCAGTGAAGAATAGGGTTTTGAAGTTCTTCTAGAACACACCTCAGTTCCACTTCCTCTTCTTCAATTTGTATTTCCTTCACATCAAATGAATTTATCCTCTCAAATACATTTTTAACTCCATGATTTGACCTGTATCAATAAATGTGTCAGTAATAAATGTTGCAGAAAAAGTTCTCAAACTAGTATCCACAATTAATCTACATATGCTTTGCAAATTTCTGCATTGCAATATTTCCTTCTACAATTTTCTTCAACAGCTTCAAAAATTCCTTTTCCAAGACATATCTTCATGTCATGACTTGACACCTAGTATTTCAGGGGGCTTTTAGAATTTTCTATTATTGCTCCCCCTAAGCCTTTGCATTGGCTTAGTTTCCAGAAGAATTATATGTACCGAAGGCAGGTACAAATGCACTTGTAGTTCCTGATCATCTCTATTCTTAGAATCATCTTTCTTTCTCCACATCTTTTCCATTTCCTTCTTAACCTCGGTAGGATTAACTTCCTTCACAAATTCATTCCTCTTTACCAGATTAGAAGTTTTCCTCTATTTTCTCTTCTACATAATCCTGAAATGTGTCCATGCTTGTTGCAAAATTAGCATACAACATTTTTCTATCCAAATTGACTTCTATTCACTCTTGATCTGCACTGGTTAGCCTTATGTCCAAATACATTGCATGAATAACAATAGCCATTAAAACATTAAAACATTCTCCCTGTGTTATATCTATTCATTATCTGACTTCTACACTCAGTACTTCTATGTCCAAATTTCTTGCATGCAAAACATTGTTCAGAGAAGAATCCAACATTCTGATTCATTCTACTCCTACATTCTATTGATTTATGTCCATATTTATTGCATGAAAAATAAATACCATTGAAAGATGGGTACCTTTGTGGATTTGGTTGTCTGATAGGAGATCTTCTAGCATTACTTCTTTGATTTTTGAACTATCTACTATTGCCTTGAATCTTCTTTTGATTTTCAACCTGGGTAGGTGTCAAATTTTCCTTTGAACTTTGTCCTTCTTCAAGTCCCAAACCACCTTTGTCCTTAGAGGGTTTTTGTATTACAATTAATTCATCAAGCATTGTAGTACTTATTTTGAATTTATCCTCATATATGCTTTTTAGATCAAATCTAAGATATACCACTTCTTTTTCAAGCTTTGTATATTCATCAGCCTTGCTTTGTATCTTAGTATTCAAAAAATCTTCAATTCTCTTCTTTTCTTCCACTTGCACTTTCAATCCAATGATCTCTTCATTTGCTTGCTTCAACTATATATTGACTTCCCTATGTATTTCTATGAACTTCTTGATTTTTTCTCTCAATTTCTTGATGCATTCATTTGCTTCTCCTAGGCTTTCCTTCAATCTTTTGTTCTTAGTTTCAACTCTGTCAAGATCTTCAAGAGCAGCCTTAAGTTCTTTTTTGTCAAACATGTAGCCATCTTCTACATATTCAATTGCAGAAATTTCTTCTGGAGGAATAGGACACTTCTTTTCAGCCATGTGTTCAAACCTCCAATATCTTCCTCAAGTTGTTAGGCTTTTCTTCAAGGAACCTTGCTCTAATACCAATTGTTGAACATTCAGAAAACCTGAGAGGGTGGGGTGAATTAGTATTCTATAACTTTATGAACATAGAAAATTCAATCACCAGACCATATTAACTGAAATAAGAAATGAAAGAATGAATCATCCATAAATCCATAAAATACATGAATACTAGGATTTTTACGTGGAAAACCTAAAAACGGAAAAACCATGGTGAGGATTAGCTCACAAGATATTATATCCCAATATAGTATATTATAGGGGCTCACTGCCATGACACATTGTCCTTATAAGGCTCACAACCAGAGTTAAGTACAATACAAAAATGGTGGCTCATTACCAAGGTATGAAATGATACAAAGTGCACCTTCCTTGTGTACAAGTATTTCAGTTCCTTCGAAGCTCTGAATATGAAGTATTGCTCTGTGTAGCAGTCACACAACAACTCTACTTTAAATCCAAACTTCTACCACTAAATTCACATGTTTGAATCATACATCACTTGCATCTGATATGTCATTTATGATCGCACATCTACTTATCTCTCATACTTACACTCACTTTACAATTCCAAAATATCTCATATATATATCCAAATACATCTGCACACATTAATTAGGTTAGACTAATTAGATGTAAACAAAACAATCCAAAATAGCTCTTTTCGGCACCATACTAGATTTAAAATCATCTTTTCGCTCAAGAAAAATGTGTAATACTCAATTTCAAGTTGGTATGGATAAAAAATAGATCCAAAAAACATCTGCAATGTATATTTAACCTTCTCAACATGTATCATGTATTAGGTCAGTTAGGAATAGGACCTAATCACAAAAACTTACAAACATACACACACTTCTCACAATAAACACCTTCCAGATTCGATATTTCTTTAGTTTCTATTTTCACCGACATCAGAGAGACTACCTTTAGAACTGCAACATCAAAACATCCTCCATAAGAAAATGCGGAATCTCCCTTGCGGGTATACTGGTCAGAGAGATGATAGTAATATACAATTGAACTATGTCATTGATATCTTTCAGTATTCTTCACAAAATTTCTCGAGATATTGAATATAGTTGTATGAATCAATCATAATGATATGGTTAGAGGTGCAGAGTTACATCTCTTCTTGCGGTGAAGTGTAGACCCAAAAATTGATGCACTAGACCACAACACCATCAACAAATAACACTTAACCAAATCTCTAATAGATCAGAGCTTTCTGATATAGTTAGTATTTGTACAAGTAACAACAAAAATGCTTCCCCACAATGTTGATATCAATGATAACACTGGGTCGGTCGAATCAACCTATGTATGTACACTTCATGCTCATGTTGCCAAGTTGTATCAATAATGATAGAATTCCAAACTTCTAATAGTTTATAGGGGTCAAATGGGTCACAGTCAAATTTACATGTAGATCAAAATATCCAACACATGTATTCATGACCACATGTTTTTGATATAGAATCTGAGCTTTTCTAGGATAATTTGTGTGAGACCAATAGGTCACAATTACCACATTATGATTTGGTTTAAACCATAGTCTTTTCGTAGAGACTTGTATGCCATGATGGTAACTTGTAGATCATGGTCATGAACTCAAAGAAGAAAGAAGATAGATTTTAGGATTTAAATTGATGTAGCTAGCTATGTATACTTTTTATAAGATTTATTTAAAATGATAAATGGAGGATTGATGAAGAGATTTGGTTTTCTATTTTTCATCTATCTTGGTCAATATTATGAATATATGACATAATGTAGTATTATTTTCTTCTCATTATTTAAATTTAAATGGCATTAATTAGGTTTTTTTGAGGAGTGTGGGTTTGTAACATGTGGCCCACTTGCTAGATATGATACACAATTCTAGGATGTCCACAATATTTGTTAAGTGATATGATTTTAATGTATTATTTTTCTAGCTATGATGGATGAGATGAATTTCACCCTTGAAGATGTACATAAATTTATTTGATTACTATTAAAGGGATTATATGTATAGTGTTTGAGATAGATTTCATCTAGGGAGATACAAAATGCTTAAATTATGTTCATATGGGTAGGAATATATGGCCAACCCAAAGTACCATTATATTCAAGGATACCATGCCAAGGATCACACCCTAATTGAGAAATATTATGATCATAATATTAGTAATCTTGATGTTAGTAGATAGTCAAGGCACTTATCGACATCATGGACTTGTCCACTACATTGAAATCATGAAGATAAATGACACTATGCATTCCTACATGTACTACATGGTGGAACATTTTGTAAGATATTGTTAATGTTGGATTAATAGAGTCCTCTATCTCAATATATTGACTCATAGATGAAGAAGATGAACCCTCTAAATCTAGATCAGGAGTCATATAAATTGAAACATTATGTCAATATAAGTATGTATAGGAGGAGAAGGAGCATTTTAGAAGTCTTTGTATCATCATGATAATGAAGCTCTTCCCTTTAAGCAAGAATCGGAATTGTTTTATGGTCATATGGGAAAAAGAATATCCTCTAAAAATGGAGGATCATTGAGTCTTAAAGCATCTCCCAAATTTTTTTAGAAAGACCATGAGGGCACTTGATGCTAGTGGTGGCTATTTGGGTGTTAATATTACAACTACAAAAAATTACTCCTAGGATATGTTAAGTCTTAAAATCCCACACAATTTTCTTCCAAATTGATAATGTAAGTTTAGGAACTAGTCCATAGAGAAAGGGAAAAATATGAAGCCGCCTACAATATGTAAATATTCCATCTTGCCAAGACTTGTAGTTTCATCTATCCAGTTTGATTACAACAAGGTACATTTTGATAGCCATGATAAACTCCTCAACTTTAATCACATAATAGACCAATCAAGAGACCCAATCCAACAAAATCACAAGATTAGCCCCCCGACCCCGCACCTCCCTCCCCCCAAATTGCTTAATCAAGGATTCCCCCTAACACTAAATGATCTTGGCACTTTATATTTAGTGTGATTACAAGTGTCACAAAAAATAGTGAAGTAGACTTGATCTTAGTGCTTGCAAATGCCAAAATTACCTTAGAATTCAAGTATTTTTTTAATAAATTAAGATCAATATTAACACATTATTGTAAAGTACACAAAAAATTATATACTTTTTTAAAAATAAATACACCAAAAAAATTTACCATGGGATCCCAAACAAAGCCCTAAAATAAGAACTTGTTAGCAACTCTTGTGAGAATCTACAATTTCTAAAAAAAAACACCAAAATCAAAAACCATCCACATTAATGTGGAGCTCATAAAAAATTTCCTCATATAAAAAAAAATCTCACAAAAAGGAGTTGGGATGACTAAGAACTAAGCCTCTAAAGTTGGACTACTAAAACCAAACCACCAATGGAGAGGGGGGCAATGGAGAGGGGGGTAGCCACTAGATATAATATATTATCCTTAGAATATTCCTTGGAATACAAAAATACCATCTATTTTTCCAAATTTGTTTCATGGGACTAAAACTACAATACTTTAGTTGGAAATCACCTGTCACAAGAGAAAATGTTTTGAGTCTATTACGTGGTATGGTGGCATGTCCATACCCTTTTGTCATAGAATAAATGATAGGTTTTTTTTTATGTTAATGCTAGATGGAAAATTTCACCAAGTGGTGAGAGGTTGTTTGTTGGGAAATGGTGCATGTGGTTCTACCATGTGGCAACTTTCGGCTATCCTAGTTGGTACCCTATGGTACTCTATCGCTATGCATTTTTTAAAATTCTAAAAACTAAATTAAAATATATAATATTGTATGCACGTATGATGATCTGTTAGTGCCAACAATGAATATAAAATGTTTTCATGACCATACAATTGTATAGTAGTCCATATGATGCATACGATATAGGGGCTAAAAAAATATCTGAGGAACTAAAGAAAAAATGTCCATTTATACAATTTGATAGTTGATACTTATATTCTTGGGCCTTCTAAATGCAAGGGTAGAGTCAAATTTGATCCAAAGTGATTCATAATTTATAGCTACCTTATATACCTGACAACCACGTTCCAACTTCAAAACCTTGTAGATCTAGCCTCACATGCCTAATTTAGATAAATAAAAAAGATAAACTAACTTTTTTGGAGACCTTAAACTCAATCGTGAGATTTGATTTACACCAACATGCTCCAAAATAAACCTACAATATAAATCCATGAATAGGAACCCCCTAAATTTTATATTTCTATCATCTTTTATTCTCTAGGTCATCATTTCATGCAAGAGAAAATCATACTCAATTTTTTAAGTTCTACCAAGATTTTCAACCTAGATCTCTCAATAAAGACTAGCAAGAAGCAATCCCACAAACTTTAATACCATGTAAAATTTTGTATAGTATTCTTTATACCATGCAATATTTGGTTGAATATAGTCACCCAAGATCTAGGAGCTTCAATGAAAATACAAGAGAGAACAAATATGAGAGTATAACGTTATTCTATCAAAGGATGCAAGTATACAATGATAATGATTCATTGAGAATATAAAGAGAACCCCTTGGTTATATGGGCCAAGATGATACTTAGGATTACATAATATTTTGGCATGTGTCTTAATCTTATGAATTGAGACATGCAATGATAAGTATTTTATGTACAACCTAAGTGAACTTTAGTAACTATTTTTAATATGACCTAGGCGATGAGCCAATTAGGTAAACACCTCGTTTACACAAGCACATTTATACCATAATATGTAAAAATTTATATAGAGAGATGGAAATATTGAAAGGTAAATTAGATACATTGTATAATTATGTGATTACTTAGAGACTCTTATTTAATATATGGATGACTAGGTAGAGAACATAGTTTAGTTATGGTAGATCAAGAGGACTCAATCCTACCATTGTCACCACTAGACTATGATAGTTTTTTAGAGGGTTATTAGTTAACTTGGAAATTTTTAAATAATTTTGATACCATAACTATTATGGATACATGCACATCATATGACCTATGGGTATCATAATTGTGGATGCAATACTTATGGGATTAAATTGAGATGAATGATGATAAGAAATATATGATGTCAATTTCATATAATAGTGTGGGAATTGGTGGGTTAAAACATACTTGACACCTTTATTTTAAGGAGAAATGAGAGGTGGGATAAAGGGAAGAGTATATTTGGAGATGGGGGAGGTTGATGGAGGTGTGGATAAAAAGCAAGAAGAGATGGACGAGATGGTGGGGGTAGGATGGGAAATGAAGGAGTAGAAAGTGATTTATGATGGGGAAATAGGAGGGGATGATATAGTAAAGGAGGATATGTGAGTAGAGGAAAGAGGGGATTAGGAAATGAGATCAATAAGATAATAAATGAGAGGATTTATGAAGTTGTAGGTTGGAGGAGTAAGGAGAGGAGAAAGGAGGATATTGGTGTAACATGATCACAGGTTGCACCTCAAATTGTTTTTAAAATCACTATAAAAGTGAATTGATTAATTGTAGCTTAATTGTTAATTAATAGTCTTGACTAAATACTCAGGAATTAATAATAAATAATTCTACCTAACTTATCCAATATGGTACAACAAATAAATAACCAATCTAGGCTCTTATGTCAATTGGGCTAACTCGTACATACAAGATGATCAATATAACATGATAAATTTGGACCATATCTTCATCCAATATATAATAAGCACTTAAATGGCTATACAAGCCCATAAGGATAGGAACAATAAATATTCTCTAACTAAATACTTTTACTCATTAAGACCAATTAAGTCTTGAGTCACTTATAGAAAAATCAAAATACACCCAATATACTATATCTAGGTTTTATGCAAGTCCTAAAAAAATATTGTACCCTTTGGTTTTAGGAAACGGATCAAGTACAAGACCAGTCCACTTTGGAGATTCTTTTGAGTATCAATTACTATCATATTTTATTCTTATACCAATTTATTTCATGGTTTTATCTTTTGGAAATAGTTAAAAAACCTCATAATATCTTTTGTATCTAAGTATTAGAAGCATCCTTTGTTTCCCAAACTACCTACATACCTTGTATCCATAGGATAAAGATACTAAATAACTAGGTGAATAGAATATGTAGTTTTATTTCAAACTATGTCTATGCAATTGTACAAGTGGGTATGCAACTCTTTCTAGGTTCCAATTTTCCTAAATAGTTCTTTGTTGGCTAACACTCACTCAAGTGAAGCAAAGAATGAAACCTATAAAATCATCTACTTGTAAACACCTAAAATAAGTGTTTGACATGAAGTTTAGTTTGAGAATAGTTTCTTTTTTACCTAGAAAACATCTTCAATTTTCTTATTCCAAAAATTTATTCACTTCTTGCACTTGGGTGTCTAATTTCCAATGCCTAAGGAGTTTAACTTAATATATCTTAAAACCAATTGTTTCATTAATAATTTTACTATCATGTCCAACTAGTATAACAACTAGATTCATGTATATGATAAACAATTAACTATTCCAATGAAATAATCATGTTGTGACGATAGTAAACAACACTTGCCATAGAATAATCTACAAGAATCCATACTCATTAGTGATGTACATCAATTTCAAATTAATACCTCCCTTATAAAATATTTTTTAAACTCATTGATACAATTTATATACAACATTAACAATTGAATGTTATAAATTTAATAAGATTATATCTAGAAGACTATAATCATTTTAAATTAGTATCCTTCCAAGAAATATTTTCAAGTAATAACCAAAAGATTAAAAACCATTTTTTATCACCAAGTTTCTAATTAATTGAGGTGTGAGTATACAATCATTGCATAATATTGATTATAATTTCAAATAAAAATAGGAATATTATAAATGAATAATTTATCTATACTTTTTGGATAATCAAATATTCCTATACTAAGTCATATTCAATACTTAACTTCTCTAGGACAATTTGATATAATAGATTATATTATTCAAATACAAGGATGCAAATGATATATCATAGATCTTTTGATGACAAGGATAATAATTGTAAGGGGTAAAAGTATAATGGATTAAGCAACAAGAATTCAATTAAAGAACCTAAAACATGAAGATCAAACCCACTTACCAATGAAATTGGATTGCAAATCAAGCTAGGAATTCAAACACAAGGATTAGATAAATCAAATCAAACACAATGAATTCAAAACAATAAATACAACCTAAACATCCCATTGTTGGAGAGCTTGGTAAGTGCCATTTAATATAAGGGGTAAAAGTGGAATGGATTAAGCAACAAGAATTCAATCAAAGAACTTAAAAACATGAAGATCAAATCCACTTACCAATGAAATTGGATTGTAAATCAAGCCAAGAATTCAAACACAATGGTTAGATAAATCAAATCAAACACAATGAATTCAAAACAATAAATACAACCTCAACATCCCATTGTTGGAGAGCTTGGTGTAGTATGGTGTTGGATTGCTCAAACACTTAAAGCATCCATGATTGCTAGCAAAAGCTTGATTAAATGTGATGCAAATATGAGCTACATGCTATGATAAATGCTTTCAATTTCTCAAAATGAATTCTCAAAACTCAAATGGACATGACTTAGATATGAAAATTCTAGGTGATGAATGTGAAGGATGAAGAGTTATTTTATAGATTTTTACTGATTCAAATGAACGATCTAGATTAAGAGGTGTTGATTTGAGATCAAAGGCTGAGAATGAATGAGGGGAATTGATTTCCTAGTTAATTGACTGCAACTAGATGTACAATTCCAATTAACTGGTTGTATGAGATATTGATTGAAGTGTTAAGTAAATTGATTGATCATAAGACTCTGAGTGAGTGGGAGTTAAGAGAATTGATTGATCATAAGAGTGGTCAATAGTGAATTAATTAAGATTTGAGGGAATAATACATGATATAATTAATTAAATAATTAACTAATTATTGGAGGAACATGCAAGATAATATTGATTAATAAATGAAATATTAATTTATTAATGGGTGATGTTTGAGATAAAAGAGGAGAATTAAATAATTAAGATTATTATGGAGGATAGGAATATGCCATTCTTTAAGAAAGAATATTCTATTGAAGGAAAAAGATTAGAAAATGGGATAATTAAATAATTAGAATTATTTAATTATATGGGATTAGAAGAAATATTAGATGAACCTAATTAAATAATTGAAATTATTCAACTAGGGTGATAAAGGGGAAAATTAGTGAGAAAATAGTGAATTAATTAAACAATTTGAGATTATTTAATTAATAGAGGGAAATAATTTTAAATGATGGAAATGATGTTAAAAGGGTATTAATGATGTAAATGAAGTGAAATGATGCCAATAATGGAAAAATGCAGTTTCAAGATGTGCGATGTGTGTCAGGCATTTTTACATGTCTACATTTTGCCCCTCTTTGACACAATGTACGTGTTGCATTGTTTCAAAGAATTTGATGCTTAGATCAAGATTGAAAAAAAAAAAATATGCCCCATTGTGTCCCAACGGTCAGCAAAAGAGGATGGGATGCCCCCTTGAGAGGTTACCCAAAAAAAATTATTTTTCAGGTCAGGCTCACCATAAGGTTAAGGAGTAGTTCAGCTATGTAGAAGACAAAAAATTAGACCCTAGGGGTCACGGTTAAGGCTCAGGATGATCTTTGGTGCTCAAAATATAACCTATGAGGGTGGTCGAGGGTAAAAACCTATGGTTTAGGGGGGTTAAATAGGAAATTAGGGTTCATTTGCTCCTCATTTGCACACACAACTTTAAGAGATTTTTTCTCTCTAGTGATTTTCTATTGAAACATAGGAAAATAGTGTTTTCTCCCAAAATGGATGAGAAATGGGGATATGCACCTATCTTCCCTAGTTCATTAGGAAAAAGAGATCCCCTAGCGAAAGATTGACTTTCAACCCTTAGGTGAGTCAATCTTAATGCAGATCTTGTTGTTTTCATTATGATTGAGGATGGGGTAAATCAGCCTAAAATGCACTTTTGGGAGATGAATGAAAATACCAAATGAATGCAATTATGTAATTTAAAACTTGAATCATTAATTTAAAACCTTAATGTATTATAATCAATAAACTTCTGGAAAATCTTAGATGAGTATGAATTTATGCACCTACCACCAAAAGCCTTTGTTGAGTGTCCTCTTGGGATAGTTTCACCCCAGGGTGAATGAGTCTTTGTAGGGATTTTCTGCTCAACTTTCAAGGTCCTCTGGAGATGGATCTAAGCTTCTATTTTCCCCAAGTTTCACTATCGGAAAGTCAAAAATAAATTTGGGATCTGAGTTTTTGTATCTTGACAACTTTGATGACAACTTTGACAACTTTGTAAAATTACACTTTTGATCAATCTTCAATCCTTCTTCACTTGTAAATCTGCAAACACAAAAAGAGGGAAAATTTGTTTATTTTTGGTGAATGGGGATTTTCCTTGTTCAAACCCTATTTTGGTAATTAAACCTTGAAATAAAAT
>VDFB02271358.1:332957001-333045690 GCA_007258455.2 Sequoia sempervirens | reverse complement strand
GCTGAAGTCTGAAAATTGGGCGTAAAGCATTTACTTCACATGGCTTGAAGCAGTCAAATTTAATTTTTATTGTCCTCTGGAATGGGACTCTGTACTCTGGGCGTTTTTGTCCCTTCAAGTTGCTCCAATTTCAATGTCTTGTGATTCCCACTTGCCAGGGCTGAGCCCACCGGCCCCTTGTCAGTTGGGGAAGACGCTATCAATACTTCATGGCAAATGTTCTAGATTCTGGTACCACTTCGGATTAAAAGTCGTGGTCTACAGTCTAAAAATAGCTTCCCAACGTCATTACTGAGGGGAAATTGAGCATTTAAAACCTGTTGCAAGTTGACGCTTTTCGTGAGTGGGGTGATATTGAAGATCAACTAAAATCGGCATATGTCATGATTGCAAATCTACCATTTTTAGTCAATACTTTTGTCCAAGGCGAGCTGCAGAAATAAAGACGGGATAATTAAATCAGGATTGGAGCTGTATATTTTATAATGATACGAGGTTCTGTTTTTAATAAATATTTATATTGCAAGTTGTAAGTGGAGTGCGGACCAGCGAGCACCGCAAGCAAACACTGAGTTGACTTGAATCCGACGAGACCGAATCGCAGAGAAAGACGAAGGCAGAGGATAAACACTGCGTTACAGTCGAGGCAATTTCACATGTAAGTGCCTTACCAATAATAATAATAACCGCATTCGGTTACCATTGCTCCATTCTCAATGTACAGTTATGTCTTATATTCTTGGTCTATGTTCCACACACTAAAACGCTATGAAAAGATTCCAGAAGCTGTCCACTCTAATTTCATGCATTCTAAGCTTTTAGGCGTTACATTTTTTTTATTTTTTCCGTGTGATCTAAGAGGTTGAAGATATTGTTTCAGTTTGCGGACAGTTACAACAAATGCAGGAGAGATTAAAAAGTGATCATTTGGAAGTGATGCCAATACATATTCATTATTGTCTTAATAATCGTGTACTTCCACCACCACTTAAAATCTAAAAATGCTCCTACTACTAATCATATAATTTCATTTATATTTTTACTAAATTGACTTATACTGCTTGTTTACTAATGTATTAAGATCGTGTTTTAATGTAAAAAGTTTGATGGTGTGTTGTTCCTTGTTCTAACCTCCACGTAAATGACATGCATTGGAACAAATTGGACTCTTCAATAAAGTTAGTTAATACTCATTGAGGTCCAATTAGGGGGTTATATCCCTTGTTTTTTTCATTGTTCTCTTAGTTTTCATCATACATATCTCTTAGCCAACTGTAGTCTCCATTATGTGATATGCTTGCGAGATACTCTTCATGGATTTAAGTAATGTCAAGCTATCATTTCTCCTTTCAATGTACAGATGACGGTACTCGCGAATCTACTCATGAATTTGACACACTATCATTTCTCCTTTCAATGTACAGATGACGGTACTCGTGAATCTACTCATGAATTTGACACGTGCGCTGTGGAAATACCTCGTACTTATCAATTGAAAAGCTAAAGGGGCTCTATAATTAATAGTTCATAAGGCACAACACTTGTTGAAGGTTTTGCAAATGGGGTTACAAGCTAAATGGGTTTAACCTCGAGGAAAACTCCATGGTTAAGCGTGTTTGAGCTGGAGTAGTACTGGGATGGGTGACCTCTCGGGAAGGCCCAATGCTTCACCTCTGTGAGCATCACCTAGATGTAATGAGTGCTAAGTGGACCATTCACTGTCATGAGAGATGGGTTCTTGTGAACCACTACTCATGAAAGATGGGTCAACGAGTTTGACTCATAAAACTACACAGTTGAATCCTAATAGTAATATCACAATTTGATCGGGAAGGCCCAATGCTTCACCTTTGTGAGCATCACCTAGATGCAATGAGTGCTAAGTGGACCATTCACAGTCATGAGAGATGGGTTCTTGTGAACCACTACTCATGAAAGATGGGTCAACGAGTTTGACTCATAAAACTACACAGTTGAATCCTAATAGTAATATCACAATTTGACATGCTGTGGAAAATACCTCCTACTCATCAATTGATGAGCTAAAGGGGCTCTATAATTGAATGGTTCATAAGGCACAACACTTGCTGAAGGTTTTGCAAATGGGGTTACAAGCTAAGTGGGTTTAACCTTGGGGAAAACTTTGTGGTTAAGTGTGCTTGAGATGGAGTAGTATTGGGATGGGTGACCTCTCAGGAAGGCCCCATGCTTCACCTCTGTGAGCATCACCTAGATGCAATGAGTGCTAAGTGGACCATTCACTATCACGAGAGATGGGTTCTTGTGAACCACTACTCATGAAAGATGGGTCAATGAGTTTGACTCATAAAACTACATGGTTGAATCCTAATAGCAATATCACAATTTGACACGTTGTGGAAAATACCTCCTACTTATCAATTGATGAGCTAAAGGGGCTCTATAATGAATGGTTCGTAAGGCACAACACTTGCTGAAGGTTTTGCAAATGGGGTTACAAGTTAAGTGGGTTTAACCTCAGGGAAAACTTTTTGGTTAAGCGCGCTTGAGCTGGAGTAGTATTGGGATGGGTGACCTCTCAGGAAGGCCCCGTGCTTCACATTTGTGAACATCACCTAGATGCAATGAGTGCTAAGTGGAGGGTGATCCCACAATAGTGATTTACAATTTTTGGCCAAACTGGACACTAAAATAAATTTTTCTAACTAAATCTTCACTTTCGGGCACCTATAGTGGCTAAACCGTGAGGAATTTGAAGATGATGCAAAATAGAGTTTTGTGACATTTTTTCTATAGATTTTAAATATATTGTTTTCAAAATTTTTGGAATCAGATTGCACCTCTTTTTCCATCTCCCTCAAAAACTAGTTTTTTTCAGAAAACATCATTTTAAAGTAGTGACGCTCACTGTATAACGCATAACTTATTTTCCATGAAGGATAAAATTCTAATACTTTCGAATTTAGATTTGTAACTCCGATATCTAGTGCTTCCACTTGGTTAGATAGTGTTTTATTGAATAATTTTTACTTAATCAAGTTTTGAAGTCAAACTAATTACAATTTAGACATAGGAGAATCATATAAGGCATAACTTTTTTTGTATGTATCGAAATTCAATTTTTTTTTTGTTGGATCAAGGACTTCAATATCTGGTGCACTCATATTTTTCATTTTTTTTATAATCTTCTATTTTTCCACATGTGTAGAACAAAGAGCTTCATTTTCGATGAAAAACATATGTTTAATAAAACTAAAAAACAAATAGATAATAAAACCAAAACATATTAAAATTATAGTCATTGGATGAAAACTTGTTAGGGACTACTGATTCAGTTGGGTTAGTAGTTTCCTCCATTTTCATCCTCAACCCGAGTTTTGAAGTGCAAAAAAATTGATTTTTTTTGGTGGCATCGAGCAAGAATCAGGGAAAAGGGGGGTTCACTCGAACCAGGGGGGGTTTGAACGAACCAGGGTTCATTCAAACCCCCTTTTAAAAGGGGTTTACATTTGTGTTTTTTGGTGGGATGCATTAAATGGGTTCGCTCGAACCTAGGTTCGAGCGAACCCTCTTTTGGTTCATTTGAACCCCATGAATGAATTTTTTTGGCATGGGGTCATTTTTTGCAAGTTTTCCTTCCTCATTCAAATTGTTAACCACTTTTGTGGGTTTACCCTGGACCATTCACTATCATGAGAGATGGGTTCTTGTGAACCACTACTCATGAAAGATGGGTCAATAAGTTTGAATAATAAAACTACACGATTGAATCCTAATAGCAATATCATAATTTGACATGCTATGGAAAATACCTCCTACTTATCAATCCATTGTTTATTCCATCATTGTGCATTCCATATAGGATTTCTTTGGCATGACCCCATTTCCCTTTTACGATGATATAATCAACAAACCATGTATAATCTAGTACCCTTATTATTTATTGTTTTATTCTAAAATTGCTCTTTCTATTCACGAAATTGTGTGATTAGGGGCTTATTACCCACACGTTTTCACCTTTTTCATCATTTTTCATCATACCTCACTCTCAGTTGATTATTATCTCCATCATGTGATATGCATGTGGGATACTCTCCATGCTTTTAGGTAATGTCAAACTATCATTTATCCTTTCATTTTGTAGACAATGATACTCATGAATCTATTATGCTCTTGTAATCATATCTTTCTCCCATTATTGTGCAATTTATCTACAATTTGATTTTCATGACCCCATGACCCTTTTTAGGGTCATATAATGAACCAAACATGTATAATCTGATACCTTCATTATTTAGGGTTTACTTATAAAACCCCCTTTCTATGAAACAATGCATTTTTTTATGAGTTTAATTAAATGTTTATTTCAATGTTCTAAATCTAGGGTTCTCTTTTCCTACTGGTTTATTAAAAAAACCCTTCATATTTAGGGAATTGTGTATATATTTATGTTGTTTCAATTAATTCCTCAAGTTCCCTCGTTTATATTCACGAAACCATGTATATATTTGTTGCATTTCACTTACCAACTAAATAGACCACCATACAAATTCATTATCACTCACACACATATATGTATGTATATGTATGTATGTATGTATGTATGTATGTATGTATGTATGTATGTATGTATGTATGTATATGTATGTATGTATATATGTATATGTATGTCTATGTATATATATAGATGTATGTATGTATGTATGCATATACATATATATGAGTTTCATTCCTGAATTCGTGTATATATTTGTGTTGTTTCACTTATTAATTGAAAACAACATACATCTTGATTATCAACAAAAAACAACATATACCTTTTGATTATCATATAAGTTAAATCTTTGTTGTGGGGACATGTATGTAATGTACAAAGGCTTTCTTGAGACCATTTGTTCTATTGTAATTTCAATTCACCATATATCTTCAATTTTCATAGCTAGAACTTGTACGAGGTAGTAGTGATTGATAAAATTCCCATGCACCATAGATTTTCCTTAGAATTAACTTATATTATATCATCTTTTGAGGTTCATCCATTCCAATGGTATTAGTGTTCATGGTGGCTTTAGTTTCTAGTAGTAGAGAACTCAAAACTTTTGTAGAACCACCCTAATGTCTAAGTAAACTGGTGATACAAAGTATACAAACGACTCAGATGACCTAAGGATCCCTAACTAAGTAGTTCATCATTCACAAGAGGGTTACATTAAATCATCAACCAAGGATTCATAAAACTTAAGACAGTGTTGGCGAAATATATGTGTTCATAGATTTTGGACATCTTATATCAATTGAGTATAGGAAAATAAACATGTGCAAACAAAGTAAAATATAGAAAATGGAATAAATTATTAATTCACAAAATAGGGGAAACGAATGTAAACAACTACCTTATGCTATGGGTACCTAATGCTAAAGACTGCAATTGTTAACTGTTAAACTGTAGTGTTCTAACTTAGTTAACCCTCTGGAGAAGGATCAAAACATTAAGCTACATAATCAAATTCAGTAAATGTAACACATTTATTCACAATTATATAACTGAAAACTACCAATTTTGAATTTGTAATGCATTATCTATTCTAACAACTGAAACTAAAGTGGTTTAGTAGTACCTCAAGTGGCCCTTGCTTGAGTTTTTGCTTCCATGCAATTTTATCAAAAACTCACTTACTCAACCGATCATGACATTAAATCAATTCTCTTCATTGCATTCTCACATTGAACTGTTACACAAAATCTAACAGAAAATATGTTGAAGATTTTCATTCAATAACATAAATTTTATTCATAATACTGCTGCTACTATTTTTTAATACTAGTAACTAATCACTAGATCTCCTCCTCGATAGAAGATCCTACTATATAGGGTTTGTGAGGAGTTTTAGTATTCATGGATTGAAAACAAACTTATAAAACAAATGTAAACTCTTCATCAAGAATAGGAAGAGGACTGAGTTTTGAAATAGAAAATAATAACTATTTGAAACAGGAGTTTGAAAACCAAATACAAACCCTATGTCCAACAACTTAACCACTCATAACAAAAACATGTTCATAGAGTGATCCTGTCATAATTCAATCTTGTTGCAATTAGAATTCTTCTCCTCATTGTCTCATTGGCAGGTAAGACTGATATTCAATGACTCACAAACTGATCAATAAATGACCACCTTTGTTTCCCTCTGAAAATGTCGCATCCTAGTCAGTTGAATTCTTCTCTGAAATAATTTGCAATCCTTGTCTTGTAGGATAAGAAACCCATTGCTATGGGTTGACAGTTCTTCTTGCTACAAATATTAGTCTTATTCCCAAGGCATTCTCATTATCATCAATCATAAATCCTACATAAATTTCATAGAAATTCATGAATTCATACATACATATGTCAACATACCATGTATCCATTTTCACATGCTTAAAATTGATTAAAAGTATATAAAAGGCATAAAAGACCTTTGGTAATGTCTTGAAACTTAGCAAAAATAAATGATAAAAGTATTAAATAGTAAATAGAAACTAGCCAATTATAGGGCCCATCATTTTCCCCCAACTAAAGGTATTGCTTGTCCTCAAGAAACTTTAAGGTCAAAGGTTATATTGTAAGGCCATTTCCCTAAAGTCCACAACACATGTCACTCCTTACCTTCTTTCAAATAAAAACCTCATTGATCTAAGATCTTTGCCAGCCTTTTGACCTCTATTGTTGCACCTTCCTCTTGATTCCTTCCTGTCTAGTGTGGTATGGGGAATAGGAGGAGAGGAGGATGAAAGGTGAGAGGGAGCCAAGTAATTTCATTTTTTAAGGTAGGTGCAATGTATTTGTGGGATCTACCAATTGATGCCACATATTTATAAATGGAATGATGCTCCTTCTTCTTAAGTTCTAATGTGAGTTCCCTCCATTTTCCTTGGGTAAAGTTAAGTGCCTCTTTGATTGTGCCTATTGTTGCTAGTACCTTCATTCTTTTATAGTCCCTTTTTTTGCACTCCAATATCTTTGTTGCAACTTCCCTGTGCTCTATGAGTTATAACCATTGATCTACTACTGCATTTGGGTTGACTAATTCTTCCCTTAACTATAGAGGAAGTGATTTCTCCCTCTCTTGATATTCCTATAGCAGCTATCCCCTTTGATGCTTATTTCTGATGTAGGAAGTTAAAGCCCTGATCTGAACATCTTCCACAAATATAAGTGGGTTCCATGCAGTATCACATGAAAGAATCAAGTTGTGCAAATAAAATTCACACAATTGATCTTGTATATCTAGTGTAGACAATTGGGAAGTTTCTAAAAACAAAGATCTTGTATTCATGGAAACAAGGAGATCACTAATTATTTGACTGAGTTGAAAAACATATAAATTTTTCTTGCAAAAATAAAGTATAAACCCTGGCAGGAGGTTTGCACCTCATCAATTGAACAGTCTTATCTACTAGTTCATCAATTTCCACCTTCAATATTTTTATTTATATTTCCTACTTTTCAATTGTTCTGGCATGTGTGAATATCAATTCTATTTTCTCCTTTTCCCAAATCTTTTTCTTTATGGGAAAACTCTTTTGTTTTATTCCATAGCTTGATACCAAATGACACAATAGTGGGAACATTGGGGGTTCTTATATATCCAGTTGAGCTTTTAGGGTCTTGATATTTTTCACTCTTTTCAACTATGACAAGTTGTTTCAATAATTCTAACTTTGATCCCTACCCAAATCTTTAGAGTTTGTCTTCCACTTCTTCAATCTTTGCATCCCTTTCATTGTCCTTTTGTTGATATGTTTTTAGTTGGTATTCTAACTGTTTTATTCTTAGCAAGGCTTCTTGAAGTTCCTTTCTCGTATCTCTCCCTTGTAAAAATAATTCCTTTTTTGTTTCCAAAAATTTCTCTTCTTCAACCTCCTCTCTATGCATAAACCCTTCTTCTAAAACATGGCTTTCTAGAGGTTTGTTCGTCTTTCTTCCATAAAAATATCTTCTAATTTTGACTCAGAAGTGCTAGTCAAGTATAGGTGTTGTACAATTGGTGTCCTTATATCACTTTTAAGGACATTTCCTTCAAAATTTGTACCAGTTTCAATGATAACAACATTTTCCTATGGATTTTTATCTTTTCCTTTCACTAACCCCTTCTTCCTTAGGTGATGTGATCGTCTTTTTGATTTTGTGGCCCTTTTTTTCTTCTTCATAGGTGCAAAAGTAGAGGCCACACTTTTCCATTTCTTTAGCTTTGACGACTTTTAGTAGGAGCCAGTGTTTGTGAATCCTCCTTGGCTATGAGCTACACAATAGAAGCTATGAGTTGAGTTTCCTACAATTATTTCTCTTCATGTTCCTCATTGTTGTGGGTAGGTGTTGCAATAGGGGAACTAGAGGGTATTTCTCTATCTAGTGCAACTATGGGAGGTCTTTCCACTTCTTGTTCTTGACCCCTTTCTTCCACATTCTGAATTGGAATGATGTTTATATTGCCGCTACTTAGAACATCTTCCTAAGATACATTGGGAAATTGAATCTCGAGACTTATCTTAACAAGAAAAGTAACTAAATAGAAATGAGACAAAGAAGACTAATTCATTTTCCTCTTATATTATGATGACATCCTTTTTAACAAATTATACCAAAAATTTGGAACATAGACCAATCTTTGATGGCGTAAATGATTGAGCAGTTTAAAATGCATTGTGTATAATAATGATTGTCTTCCATCACTATAAGTTAAATATCTAATAATGTGTGAAGCTATAGAGGCCCAAAGCCAAGGTAAAGATAAGTGTTTTGTACCTTTTGAGGAGGGATCCAAATTCTCTCTAGGAAAGGAAAATTCATTTCTAGCTGCGATTGTGTCTGCCATGACTAGGAATTCTTCTCCAACCCTAGGAAGACTTGACACCTCTACTATGGCCACCTATAATGCATCAACCCTTAATCCCCTCACTATTACCTCTCAATTTGTAAGGTATTGATGAATTGCTAGGTCATAAGTTCATTGTATTAAATGTGGGTAAGGAAATAATCTAGTCAGCCTACCTACTGGAAAATAGGCACACATTGCCTATCCTCTAGCAAAAAATTATGAGTTGCAACCTCTCTCCTTACTATATCACCTCCCATTATAATTTTACCAATTTTTTCTCTACTTTGTTCTTGAATAATCAGTCAATTCTATTGTTTTCTCGGCTATGCTCCATGTTTGATCACCCAATTGTGCTTTGAAAATGTCTTCTCTACTTTGAACTCTTGTTTTCACTCTTATTTTCTTGTATAAGAAGAAATTAAATTAGCATAAAATTTAGAATAACTAAGAACTTTTGGATACCCCTCCCCCAACTAAGGATGCTAATTATCCTTAATTAGTAGGTACAGGAAGGCCAGAGTAATAAATATTAAGTAGTGGAATGTAAAACATGATGTTTAAATGCATGCATGAACCATAAATATATACAAGAGTGGAAAGATTAAATGTTAATTATGAGAGTTAATGTGATAAAGTACCTATTTATTTGTTGTGAAGTGATAGATGGTATGTTTGAAATTTGTTGAATGCTGCCATGCACCATGGGAAATGATTTGAAATTTTATGAAGTGATGGTTGGAAAAGGAACCCAACTTAAGCATAGCATGTGGAAATGAAGATGGAAGTGGTGAGAAAAAGACTACAAAAAGTAAATGATGAAGAAGTGTAATTTATTGCATGGTACGGGTGATATGTGAAAAGTGAAAATTTATTGCTACGTTTTGTTGTATGAATAAATTGCATGAAATGAAAATGAATGGTAGTTGCTATGGGTAGTGGTGGAATGACAACAATGCAAGTGCTACGGGCTACTGAATAAGCAAGTCCCCTCTGACTGTTTTGTTTAGAGGTGTGATGTTGCAAGTCCCGTGAGCTTTGTTGTAGGTTCAAAAAATGAAGATGTTCGAGTGTCACCTATGCATGTGTGTGCATGTGATGCTTATTGTAGAATTCTACTTGGGAAATTGTAGTGGGTGAGCTATGTAGCTTGTCTGCCAATACTTTTGATGAAGTGCTAGTAGTTGTTGAATTATGTGACTCTGGTTCCAATTGATGTAATATTTGTAGGAATTCATCCTTCTATATTGGCATTTTGTACAACTTTAACTGATGGCCATTCACTAAAAGTGAAAACCTTACATCAATAGTTTGCAGCTAAACTACTCCATTAGGAAAAATTGTATGAATTCTATAAGGGCCAAGCCATCTTGTTTGCAATTTCCCTCTATAATCCTTATACCTGAAGTCAAAGAGTAAGGCCCAATCACCTGCATTAAACTACTTGATCTTGATAAACTGATCATGCCAACACATCCTATGTTTTCGTACAATCTCAATGTGGTGAATTTCTTCCATGCATAACTCATCCAAAGCATTAAGTTTATGCAACCTTTCCTTTTGTGTCGTAGTTAAATCCATGCCCAATTGCACTGCTATTCTCAAGTTTTGTATTCAAATTCAATTGGAAGGACTACCTTTTTTCCATACACCAATTCATATGGTGTGAAGCATGTTGTTTTTTCCAAGTTGTTTTGTAAACCCTAACTGCTTCAAGTAACCTAGCTTCCCAATCCTTCCTATAGATTTGCACTATTCTTGTAAGAATATTTTCTAATTCTCTGTTAGTCATCTCAACTTGACCATTTTCCTGAGGGTGATAAATGTGATTTCCTATGTCTGATCTCATATTTTTGAACTAAGTTATTGCTTAGATTTGAGGTAAATTGTCGCCCTTGGTCTGTCACTATCTCCCTAGGAACACCATATCTTGTAAAGATATCTTCATAGAGAAACTTAGCCACAATTCCATCCCTTGCAATTTGCAAGGCTTTGACCTCCACCCATTTTGTAAGAAAATCAATGCATACCAATATCTATTCCTTGTTGTTGGATGTGGGGATATATGACCAATAAAATCTAGCCCCCATTTTTCAAAAGGTACAATGAATTGTTATGGATAAAGTGGCATTTCATCTATTTTAATAGGCCATTTAATCCTTTGACATCTATCACACCTCCTTGTGTACTTGACTACATCTTTATGGAGTGTTGGCCAATAATAGTCAATATTCATGGTTTTAAGAGTTGTCCTCTTTGTTGTAAAATGTCCTCCACAAGGTTCATCATGACATGCTTTGAGAATGTCATAGACTTCATCTTCTCTGATGTACCTCCTGATTATATTATTAGGCCTTGTATAAAATAGATATCTAGTTACCCTTGAATAATGAAAAACTTTCTCAACTAAATGCCTCTTCTCCTTTGGTGAGAGATGTGGTGGTTTTTTCCCCGCAACTAGATAATTGGCTATGTCTGCATACCAAGGTGTATGTGAAGAGAGGGAAAATAAGTGAGCATTGGGAAATGAATCATCTACAATATCCTCTTTTGATTTTGTTGGCAATCTGGAGAGAAATTATGCTACTACATTAGCCTTTCCTAGTTTGTCTATAATGGCAATATCAAACTCTTGAAGTAGCAACAACCATATCACAAGTCTGCCTCCAACTATTGGTTTATTCATCAAGTAATTGATTGTTGTATGGTCAATTTGAATGAATATGGAATACCCTATGATGTAGTCCCTGAAATTATTAATTGCATAAACCACTGCTAACATCTCCTTTTTAGTTACTATGTAATTGAGCTTTTCCCCTTGAAGGTTCTTGTTGATGTAATATATGGCTTACTCTAGATTTCCTTCTTTTTGTCCTAACACAACTTCAATTGCAAAGTTAGAAGCATCAGTGTAAATATGAAAAGGAAATGTCTAGTTTTATCCTCTCAAGACTAGGGTCTTTGTAAGTGTTGCTTTAAGGGCTTCAAAGGAATGTTGATAGGTAGTTTTCTATTCAAACTCCACATCTTTAGATAATAGGATGAACAATAGTGTTGCTATTTTACTAAAATATTGTATAAATCTCTTGTAGTACCTTGCATGGCCAATAATTATTCCGACATCCTTTTATTTCTAAGGTACAAATAGTGTGGATATTACCTCAATCTTTTGGGGTCTACTTGGATTCCCTTATTGGACACAAAGTGTTTCAATACTAATCCCTTAGTCATCATCATGAAACATTTGTCATGACTTAGGGACAGGTGGTAATCTTGACATCTCTACAATAGCTTCTCCAAGTTAGTAATTGCTTCCTCATAAGTATTCTCATGTGTTGTAAAGTCATCCATGTAAAGTTCCATGGAATCATGAGCAAAATTTGAGAATATACTCAATACTACCCTTTGGAATGTGGCAGGTGCATTGCATAGCCCAAATAGAAAGACATAATAAGCATATGTACCCCAAGGGAAAGTAAAGGTTGTCTTGTCTTGGTGTTTTGGGGCTATTTTGATCTGATTATATCCACTAAACCCATCCAAGAAGGAAAATTATTGTTTTCTTGCTAATGAATCTAGCACTTGATCAATGAATGGTAGGGGGAAATGGTCTCTTCTAGTTGTTGCATTCAACTCATGGTAATCAACACACACTCTCCATTTCCCTCCCTTTTTGGGTACAATTACTAATAGAGACACCCATTGACTATCAGAGATTGGTTAAATGAACCCTGCATATAGTAACTTTTGTAATTCTACCTTTACCATGTCATGAATAGTTGGGTTCATTCCACTTTGAGGTTGCCTCACTGGTTTGTAGTTATCATTTATGTAAATTCTATACATCCATAGGTTTGGGTCTATTCCTTTCATATCATGGTAATCCCATACAAATGCGGTTGTGTGTGCTTGAAGCACTTTCAACAATGAAGATTGTTCTGGATCAGTCAGTTGACTATTTACATTTAATGTCCTTCCTAGAGTAATTTCAAATGTCAAGGTTGATGTTTTGATAGAGGCAAGATCAAGGCCTGCTATGTTGGGACTGCAATTATGGGGCAATAAAGTATGGAAAATTTGAGAGATGGAATCAAATGTATTAGTAGGGATTATGTTCTACAAAGGGTCTTGCAAACATGTTAAACATTCATATTGTTGCGGGTCCCTACCATAAATTTTTTGCATGATGTTTGTGAGAAGTTTATCTTCATCTTGGTTTTCAAACATAGGAATTTGTTCAATAGTCATTAATTTTTGTAATGTGTATTGATCATCCTCATATAGGGCATGCCATACAATTTTCTCTAAATCTATATGTGGCTGGGTAGGTGGATAAAGGACTAGCTTTTTAGTCACATTTCCATTGGAAATGGTCATGTTACTAGACCTACAACCTATGAATGCATTTGTAGTATCCGACCAAGGTCTCCCTAGAATTATGGGATACCTTGCAAGATTTTCTTTAGGTTGTAACACCATAAAGTATGTAGGGTATCCCCATTAGTCTAATGTTATAACCAAGTCTTCTATAATTCCCTCTAGTTTTACTATAGACCTATCTGCTAACTCTAACACAATAGGTGTAGGTTGGAGATCCATTAGTTGTAATTGCCTCATGGTTAAATACTTGGTTATTACATTGATGACTTCTCCCAAGTCAATTAAGGTATTCTTGACAAGAGTGTCATTAACTTTGACATCCACGACAGGGTTCCCAAGGTTTGCATATTTAAGGACAACTATATTTCCTAACATAATATTTGCAAGCTATCATAAAACATGTATAGTCTGAGGGTCCTTCCATTTTTTCCTTGCTTTTTGAGGCATAACTCTCACTATCTTTGTATAAATTGGCACTTCCTTAATTTCATGTATGAGGGGTATCTTTATGCAAACAACTTTGAGTTATCTTAATAGATCATATTTAGCTTCTGAACGATATTTTTGTATAGTTAGACTCTCAGTGAATGGAGGTTTTGGACTTATACTTGTTGGTTTATCCTGTTATTTTTTAGGTTCCCAAGGATGTTTGTTTAGAGTTTTTGTTGGGATTTTCTCATCAATCAATTCTATGATATTAGGAGATGAAAGCCTAGCTAGAATTTCCTTGATATGAGGTGGACATCACTCAACTCAACCCCATAAGTAGGGTATTGAATGGTTTCGTTAGTATGAGCCTATTGAACATGCTTATTGTTGGGGTTAGGTGTAGGTTGTGTTGGAAATTGAGGTGCTCTTAGTGGTTTTGGTGCAATAGTGGTTGGATTTGGCATTATAATAGGTTGTTGTGGTTGTAAGGACTACTATGGCTGTTAGTAGTTTAGGTTTTGGTTTTGCCATTGTTGACCTCTATGCCACTTTGGTGACCATTGGTTTTATTGGGGTGGCCACTGGGAACTATAATTTGGCACTTGGTAATTTTGTGGTGGCCATATGCCTTGTTTTTGTTGAGTCCAATTAGAGGTTGTGGGCATCGTCCATTGTGGATTTTGTACATTTGTCCAGGGTTGAGGGTTCCAATTTGGGAAGTGTGCATTACTACCTAGAAATGACATATTATAGGTCAAGGGATCTTGGGATATACCTTGTCTTGGTTTCCATGGCTCACATTGAGCGATGTAAAACACTTGACCTTCATCTTCCTGGGCATGAAATTTTGGCTTCCCTTTCTTATCTTTAGAGATACTATCCAACTTTTTGCACTTGTAATTAATCTTCTTTTGGCGGGAGTGTGGACAAAATTTTATGAGGGTTGCCTCTACTTCTTCACACTTCTTGATATGGAGGGTATCCAGTTGGGTAGCCAAGTGGTTATTGATGTCCTCCTTCATATTAGATAGAAGAATTCTAAGCTCCACCATTGAAACTCTAGTAGATGATTTGTTGAGAGAAGAGGTCCCATCACCCTTGGTCTTCTTGATGAATGACCTGGAGTAATTTTTTCCTAATTTAAAAATCTCATCAAAGGGAAATTGAGAGATGTACCTTACTCCTATGAGATTTAGGGAATCCATACATTCTTCATGAACTCCCCTTAAAAACACTAGTTTTAAAGATTCATTGGAGAGTTTGTTTTGATGATATTTCTTAAGGAAAGACTTAAACCTCTCAACATAATCTTCCAAAGGCTCTTCCTCTCTTTGTGACACCCTAAAGATGTCATCCCTCTTTTTATTTGCACCTCTACAATAATCTTGATATTTTCCCAGGAATTTTGTCTTCATAGCCTCCCAGTTGGGAATAACATTCCTTCCCAACCACATAAAACAACACAAAGAAGCATCCTTTAGCATGGGTGGGAATAATTTAAGTTGATGAATGTCTTTCATAGCTCCGACAGAGTACATAACACTCGGAGAGAAAGGTTTCTGGATCCTTTGTAACTAGCCCATAGAAAATGGGTAGTGTTGAAGGAGGTGTGTTTTTAAGTGCAACAAGCCTTTCTTGGTTGTTTATAGGGAATTAAAATGTCACATGCTCCCCTGGGTTATCCATGGCTTCTTCAACCATTATGTCAAAGTGTATTCAAGAAGCCTCCTCTGTAATTAGTGCAACTACTAGTGTAAGGGATGATTCTTCTTCAAGGATTCCTCTATTTGTTCACTTTTTCCACTAGTATCTTCTAATTCTTCATGTGCCCAGGAGAGAAATCTTCCCAGAGTGTCATTTCCTTCACATCCAATGTTTCTAGCTCTTTAAATCAGTGGTTCTTGCACATTGTTACTAAACCATGTTGTTTTTGATGCCTAAATACCTATTTACTCTAATGCTGAAACAAAATTGTTATACTATGAAAGTTGGAAATGAATTAAAAAACACATAGAAGAGTCTTGAACTTAACACCATCCTCGATAATGGCACCAAAGTTGTAGAGCCACTCTAATGTCGAAGTAAACTTGTTATATAGAGTATACACATGACTCATAGGACTTGAGATCCCTAAGTAGTTCATCATTCACAAGAGGGTTGTATTAAATCATCAACTAGGGAGTCGTAAAACTTAAGACAATGCTGAAAAAATATATGCATTCACAGATTTTGGACATCCTATATCAATTGAGTGTAGGAGAATAAACATGTGCAAATATAGTAAAAGCTGGAAAATGAAATAAATTGTTAATTCATAAAATAAGGGAAATAATGTAAACAACTACCTTTTTCTAGGGTACCTAATGCTAAAGACTGTAACTATTAACTATTAAACTACAATATCCTAACTTATTTAACCTTTCAGAGTAGGATCAAAACATAAACTACATAATCAAATTCGGTAAATGTAACACATTTATTCACAATTATATAGCTGAAAACTACTAATTGAATTCACAATGCATTATTTATTCTAACAACTGGAACTAAAGTGGTTTAGCAATACCTCAAGTGGCCCTTGCTTGAGTTGCTGCTTCCACATGATTTTATGAAACACTCACTTACTCAAGCAATCATGGCATTAAATCAATTCTCTTCATTGCATTCTACTACTAAACTGTTACACAAAATCTAACAAAAAAATTGTTGAAGATCTTTATTCAATAACATACATTCTATTCATAATATTACTGCTACTATTTTCCAATACTAGTAACTAATCACTAGATTTCCTCCTTGACAAAAGATCCTACTATATAGGGTCTATGAGGAGTTTTAAATTATTCATGGATTGAAAACAAACTTATAAATAATTTTCAACCCTTCCTCAAGAATAGGAAGAGGACTGGGTTTTGAAACAAAAAATAATACTATTTGAAACATGAGTATAAAAACCAAATATGGACTCTATGTCCAACAACTTAACCACTTATAACATAAATGTGTTCATAGAGCAATTCTGTCATAATTCAGTTCTACTGCAATTAGACTTCTTCTCCTCATTGTCTCATAGACAGGTAAGAGTGATATTTGGTGACTCATGGACTAATCAGTAAAAGATCGTTCCTTTGTTTCCCTCTGAAAATTTCATGCCCCAATTGGTTGACTTCTCTGCAAAAATTGTAGTCCTTATGTTGTAGGCTGAGAAACTCGTTGCTGCAGGTTGACAGTTCTTCTTACAATAAATATTAGTCTTATTCCCAAAGCATTCTCATTATCAAAAATCATAAATTAAACATAAAATCCTACTAAATTTCATATACATTCATGAATTCATACATACATAAGTCAACATACCATGTTTTCATTTCCACATGCTTAAAACTGCTTAAAAGTACATATAAAAGGCATAAAAGATCTTTGGTATTGTCTTGAAACTTAGCAGAAAGAAATGATAAAAGTATTAATTAGTAAAGAGAAACTAGCTAATTATAGGGCCCATCACCTTTCTTTGGAAGATCACCTATCCTAGTGGTATATTAGTAACCAAATATTTTGGCTATGTGATGCAAATCATTTCAAGCTTATGTTTAGTTGTGTAGAGTTCTCCATAGGCAATCAAAACTGCAAAGTTACCATTCCATTTGCAAAATCTTTTAACAATTTTTTAAAATGGAATTTAATATTTATTATAGTGAGACATATTTGTAAGAAGCCTCAATCTACTTCATAATTCATCTTGCCATTAAAATACAATGGATGAATCAAAACTTTTTGACTTCTTTCAATTAGGTAAATTTAATGGATGCCTTATTTTTCACTACTATAGGGATCATGAAAGCTCAAAGTCTTAACTATTTCACTTTAAAGTTGTGCATTTGGATTCTTTTGTCATTTAAGTTATATATGTGTGTGTGTGTTTTTATCCATAAATGTGTATATACATACATATGCATACATATATATGTATGTACATATATACATATGCATATATATTTATATATACATATATACATATATGCATATATATGGTCCATTGTCTCATATATAAATTTTATATAGTGACGTTTACTTTGTGGGGTTCCAATTTTAACCACTATTATTAATTTAATGGTTGCTATTTTTTACAAGTTTAGTTCGTTAAACTGCATATATATTTGTGTCATTTCACTTTCCACCGAACAAAACAATATACATTTAGTAGCATACATTTTGATTAATATGTAAGCTATATATGTGGTTGATGGTTTCATTTATAAATTGTATATAGTGTTGTTTACTTTGTGGGGTTTTGATTTTAACCATGGTTATAAATTCAAAGTTATCATTTCTTATAGGTTTAATTCATAAAATTGTGTATATGTTTGTGTCGTTTCACTTTCCAACTAAACACAACATCATACATTTTGACTATCAATTGAACATGAAAACATATGTTTTGATTAATATATGTTATATGTGTGGGTGTGTTTGTGCACTTGACAAAGTTTGTTCACTTATATTTGTGACGTTTGGCTTACCAAATAACATAACACCATACATATTCGTTAATATATGTATATGGTTTCACTATATAACTTGTATATAGCTACCTTTACTTTGTGGGTTTTCAATTTTAATGATTGCTATAAATTCAAGCTTCTCTTTATCTAATACATATATTATATCTATATATAATATATTTAGATGCATGATGACAATTGATGAAAACAATGAAAAATAGTGGGAAATAATCCCCTAATTAGAAATCAATGAATATAAACTAATTTTTTTGAGGACTATGGTTCATGCTAATGCAAGTCATTGACTTGGTAGTTGGAATAGGGAAATAATACACTGCCAAACTTTTTACATTAAAATATAATTTGAATACATTAGTAAATGAACAATATAAGTTAATTTGGTATTTAAATATAAAAGTTAATCTATAGAGGTATATATTATAGACACATTATATAGACCGACATACATTGATTAGATAACATGATAAGTATAATGTTGTTTACATTTCCTATCCTCAAGATATGGAATGGAAGAGGGTTCTCAAAGCCTCAATAATCTCTTGTATATAGTCAATCTATGTTAGGGTGAAAATATTATCATAATGGGTCATGAAAAAGGAATATGTTTTCATATTATTTTGTTGTAGCCCATTTTGCATCAAGGTGATGGCCTATAGTGGCAATGTAGATGACATCCCCAACTAGTTCCTCCTTTAGATCTCTACTTAGTTTGGATAGTGTGTTTTTGCCTTGACTTGGTACTTTGGGATGATGAATTTTCTTATCATTTTCCCTCTCTAACTGAAATAACCAAATGTTCTAAGGGTATTATACAATAACTTCTCCATTAATATTGTATTGTGGATGTGGGTATGGATAAGATGCTTCTCTCCAATGACTGTGTATTGCCTTCTCTTTGAATATCAGTAGATGGTTGCTTACATGGATTCCTCCTCATCCTCTTGTCAAGATAACCAGTTGGTCATGTTTGTTTCCAGGGAGTCGAAAAAGAATAAAGCAGTAGAAAATGTGGTATTTGTTCCTACTGACAAGAACTCTGCTAGAAGTAATAGAATATTTACAAAGTTATCTGAGTCCTATGCAAATGTTCTTCAGAAATTGTTGAAAAATGACTTAATCTCCCTCTCCAAAATAAGACCATTGTTTGAGCCCTATCCTAATTGGTATGAAGTGCAATTTTTTTTTAATACTATTGAGTTTCCAATCATGACTTTGAATGATGCATGCATCTTAAGCATGTTATCCAAGACCACATCAATAGCGGTGCCATTCAACTTGATGGTAGAAAGAAAAATTCTAATAATTCTATAGCCAAACCTAACAGTCAACTACATATATATACAGATCCTTTCCCTTCACATTCTACAAATTTGATAACATCCACTTCTTCATCTATCGATCCCAGTCCATCTGAGTATGTGAACATGGTTTCATTCACCCATATTCCTCCTTCACGTGGATAAAACACTTGATATAACATTCACACCATGTGCCTTTCCTCTCAATAAAGAGCCCTCTTTGTTATACATACTAGCTCGAGTTGAAATGATAATGTCGTAATTGGTGTTATGGTTGACCCTACAAGTCGGGTTAATGTCATCACAGAGGAGACTCTCTTCATAAATAATCTACACAAGGAGAAATATGATGAGTTGCATACCACGCTCTGTACCCACGATGGTTTTTTTGTTCTACCGATTGGCTCTATTTCTTTGTCGATCCTTGTTGGACCGAAATCTCTGGATGTAACATTTGTTGCATGATACCAGAATATGACCTCTTCAGGGTTAGACTAGGCATTTCGTGGCTTGTCTCCATGAACACGATCATGTCTATTGTCGACATATGTCTGAAGTTTCCTCATGACGACACAATGTACACTATCTAGGACACTAGATACAAACCACTTGTGTCATATGGGGGCTTCTCCCTTGATCATTTATGGCCTGCTCCAGTCGAGCCCTTATTTCCTAGTAGGGATAGCTTTAAGAAACCCCCCTCATAAAAAGATATAAAATCTTGGCAAATCTTTCACTTTTTTGTAGAAAAAATATTAATTTTATTGGTGATTTTTTTACATCAATAAAATTTTGTAAAAAATATTGGTGAATCTTTGTAATAATATGAAAATTTATTAATTACCATGGAGAATCCTTCCAATTTAATAATATATAATTCTTATTGAAAAGTAGGGGCCTAAGGGTGGAAATCATTGATGGGTTTAAGGGGTAGAATGTATAATATTTAGTTGTTACCATTGATTTAAAATATAATCTAATGGATCTTGTTGTATTTTGTGAGGTAAAATGTAGCCACAACTTGTAATGCTCAGGGGGCATAAAATTGCTTTCCATTTATCTCTTTTGAGATCGATGATCCAAATGCAATTTCGAGCCCCATGAGCATTACAAATCATGGTACATTTTACCTCACATAATACAATGAGGGTTTTAAGATTATATTTTAAATCAATTGCGACAACTAAAGATTGGCAATATGACCTAAAGTAACTAATAATTATGATATATTATTGGCAAATTAATTTAAAATTCTGCAATAGTTATAAAATTTAGGAAAATATGAGCTAATCATGTATTGAATATTTTAATGAATTTTTTAGTTTATTTTTTTAAATAAACAATTTGGAGATTTAAATAAGGCTAAAATAAAATAAATTGAAAAAACTTGGCAATTCAATTCGCCTTACAACTTGAACTATTAGCCAAATTTTGATTCCCAAATTTCAACTATTAGCCAATTGGCGAATGCTATACTAAAAAAATCACTATTGCCTAGAGGGGACTTATTATACAAGGCCTACTTTAGGTATAAAATTGGAGGTTCAGTTTCTAATGGTGTTTTCCCACCTTCTTCCAATGCCATCTCTTTGAAGGATTTTATGCATGTGCAACAACATGCTTCATCATCTGCCCCTTCGAAGGCTAAGAACAAGCAAGCTCTCACCCATAGGCCTTCTCCTTCCTCTTCATCTTTTTCTATAGATTTACAACCTCTCATGATGTCCTCTATTCCTTCTACTATTCATGGCACAAGAAAGAGAAAGACACATGTGTTGTGGAAGTCCAAACCATAAGTCTTCCAGCTCTCAATTTTTCCCACCATTCCCCGACCCACCCTATATGGTAAGGGGAAGTAGTCCTATGGAGTTGTTCAAGTAGCTTGGCCCTCGAGGCCTCCCCCTATTCCTCCACCTATCTCTAAAGCATAAAATGAAAGGGGCACATGGTCGAGATCCTCATCTCTCTCATTGTTTCTGCACCTCCTCATATCCCTCCTCAGGAGCTTGCTCTTCCGTTGGCAATGACTATGGAAGCTACTATCTTGGTGGAACATGATCCCTCAGATTCTTCTCAACCTACACCTCCTGCTGCCCATATTCATTGTAATTAGCTTGTGTGTGAGCATAAGAATCATCAATGAGCGTTGGCTAAGGAGAATGAAGCTTTGTAGAAGACAAAGGATGAACTTGATCTTTCTGGTTTTGCTTCCCTTGCTGCTTCCATTTCTACTCTTGCTCTTGTTCTTGTCTCCATTCTTGCTTATGTTCCCATTTCCTTTGTTTTACTTTCAGATTCCTAAATGGATCTCAACGAGCCTAGCCCCAAGTAGGTGCAAGTGTTCATTGCTCCTTTGCGGAGCTTCCTTTGATCACTTCTTTACTGGATCTTCCTCCTTTCCCTAAGCCTATTGATATGCCTTATACAAAGGTTGTTTCTTCTATGGCTCTTTCTCCTTCTCCCTCTTCCACTTATGCTATAAGGATCCCACATCCTCCACTTAGGCATAAGTTAGAGAGTGACATCATTTCAATCAATGGTCGCAAAGGTCTTCTTTTTCTTCTGCATCTTGTTCCACCTTCTTTCAAATTTTGATTCCCAAATTTCAACTATTAGCCAATTGGAAAATATTAGCCACTAAAAAAATCATTGTTGCATAGAAGGGACTTGTTATATAAGGCCTACTTTAGGTATAAGACTAGAGTTTCAGTTTCTAATGGTTCTTTCCCACCTTCTGCCCATGCTATCTCTTTGAAGGATTTTATGCATGTGCAACAACATGCTTCGTCCTCCACCCCTCCAAAGGCTAAGAAAAAGAAAGCTCTCGCCCATAGGCCTTCTCCTTCCTCTTCATCTTTTTCTATAGATTTACAACCTATCACAACGTCCTCTATTCCTTCTACTGTTCTTGGCAAAAGAAAGGGAAAGGAACTTACGTTGTGGAAGTCTAAATTGCAAATCTTCCAGATCTCAATTTTTCCCACCATCCCTTGACCCACCCTATACAGTATGGGGAAACATTCCCATGGAGTTGTTCAAGCATCTCAGCCTCTGAGGCCTCCCCCTATTCTTCCACCTATCTATAAAGCATAAAAATGAAAGCGGCCCATGGTCCAAGATCCTTATCTCTCTCCCTGTTTATATCCCTCCTCCTATCCCTCCTTAGGAGCTTGCTCTTTCATTGGCAATGACTATGGAGGCTACTCTCTTAGTGGAACATGATCCCTCAGAGTCTTCTCAAGTTGCACCTCCTAGTGCCCATAGCCATTGTAATTGGCTTGTGTGTGAGTGTAAGCATCATCGACGAGCCTTGGCTAGGGAGCATGAAGCTTCGTAGAATACCAAGGATGCACTTGATCTTTCTCCATATGCTTCCCTTGCTACTTTCATTTCTGCTCCTTCTCTTGTTCTTATCTCCATTCTTTCTTTTGTTCCCATTTCCTTTGTTTTAATTTCGACTTCCTCAATGGGTCCCGATGAGCCTCACCCCAAGTGGATACAAGTGTTCATCGCTCCTTCTACAGAGTTTCCTTTGATCACTTCTTTACCAGATCTTCCTCCTTTCCCTAAGCCCGTTGATATGCCTTATACAAAGGTTGTGTCTTATGTGGCTCTTTCTCCTTCTCCCTCTTTCGCTTCTTCTATAAGGATCCCACATCCTCCACTTAGGTATAAGTTAGAGAGTGACATCATTTCAAACAATGGTTGCAAAGGTATTCTTTGTCTTCTCCATCTTGTTCCACCTTGTCTTGTATCATTCTTGCGAAAAAAACAATGCCTCCTTCCCAAAATTTTGTCACTACCCCTCTTTTTGAGGCCAACCTGCTCAGTCGCATCACTTCACTTCGGAGAAGGGTATGCTTGACTCGTCAAAGGATATTCTAACTCTAGCATCCATCTTTGCTAGATCGATGATGTCTTGCATGAGCTAGGTGATGAAGACCTCGGGGGGCTTCCTCTTTGGCTCTTTTTGTAGGAAATTCAATGGGCACTGCTCTTGCTATCCCCCCTATAGGCTCATCTTCTCTCTCCCTAAGATGATATAAACTGGGAGCAGGATGACTTGTTGGAGGTATCATACTAGAGCAATACCTCTTCTTTATCTTTAGATTAGATTTGTGTGCTTGTTTGTGTTCCCCCATTCTTGTCTATTAATTTTTATGCTCTCTCTTGGAGGACCCTTGTTACCCTTGTTAGTACTTGGATACAAGAGAGAAAAATTTTCATACACTTCTATTTGTCTCATCATTCTTCTATATGTTGTACATTTTTTTTCCCATGTTGAGAACAATGCAAAGCGTTGGGGCATTTAGGCCTCTTCCATGTTGACCCAAATTTTTATTTTTTCTTCATGTGCTCTTCTTCCCATTCTGATCTATTTGGGGGTGATGACAGTTCATACATATTATACTATCTTTATCTATCTATATCTATGATTAGTTCTTACCCCAAATAATTGGATCCCCCAGTGATCTTGATTTCATCTCTACTCTTTCGTGATGTTGCAGATTCTATGGTTGTCCCTTGTGTGACAACATTCCATGAATACATCTCGCTATGTATTTTGTGCCACATCTCCCCGTCTTTCTCTTCTTCTTAGAATGACATGTGCTCCTATGCGTAGCACACATCATTCTAAGGGGGGATTATCATATATGCTTATTTTTCAAAATATTTAAAAATATATCTTGGTTTCTTATAATCTCATCGTCTAGCTTGGTGGAAGCCTAACTAGACATGTCTTGTCTTTTCTGTGTCTATCTTGCAACACAGTTTGTAGCAACCATAGCCCTATCTTCTTGTCATATGGTCTCTAGCCTTGCTAGCCATACATATCAATGCCATCTTTTATCTAATCTTATCATGTCATGTCTTCAAATTATATCATTTCTATTTTTTATATTTTTCTTGACATGTTTGTCCGCAACTAACATGTTTGTGGTGAGATTGGAGTGAGCTTTACCGGATGGAAGACCAATGTCCTTTTCGAGTCCTAGCTCAACTTATCTATTGCATATACCAGATTGAAGACTTGCATCCTCTTTGTCCTAGGTATATTCTCTTCAACCTCTTTCTATTTTAGCTTGCACATGTTAGAATACATATGCTTGCTAAAGTGGGGGAAAAATGTAGTGTCATAAAATTGCACTCGAGCAATTTTACACTACATAACCTCCTCTTTAGCTTAATATAGACAATAATGAAAATTTCCCCTTTCACTTAATTTTAATTCAATCCTTAAACCCCTTTATTTTCGGTATTTAAGTAATTTTTTGTCACATATGCTTGCACAACATGTAGATGTTTGTGCATCACACAAATGTCTTAAAAATATTCCTGACTCTATGGTCATTGGGATGTTACACTTCCACCTACGTACAAAGTGTAATGCCTCTATGGTCATAGACACACTTGAAAATGACTTCTTACATGCTATTCTTTCATTCTTTCATTTCATTCCATTCTCTCAACTCATTCTTGCAATCGTCCATTCTATCACTCAATTTCTCATTCTACACCATCTCTACACCATTTTCTAAATCTTTCTTACATGTCTTGGCTTCTACATCAATATCTTGGTTCTCTCAACTTGTTCAAAGTGTTGCATGCTCTCCTTCGACATTGGTAGCTTGCTTGAGGGGAGGTATCTTCACTCTTTTAATCGCATTATCATGTTTAATGTCAAGTAGCATACTAATATTTTAGCTTGTCAATTTGTTTATCTTGTTAATCTATCTGGCTAAATTATCTATTTACTTCTCTATTTTTCTACTTGACTATTTGTGGAGGTGGAAACACCAAAATAGGGGTTTGACTAAGGAAAAACCTAAAACAATCCCAACATTTTTCATTGTTTCTATGTGTGCAGATTGTTCATTTGGAGAATTGTGGGAGGTTGCATAGTGTTGGACCTCTTGTGAGTTTGTTCTTTTCTTTCCCATCTCATTATTTTATTTCATTTAGTTTAAATCTATGTATGTTATTTTTCTTCTTGTTATTTTTGTTATTTCAAGCATTCTGTTAGTTTAGTAGAACTCTCAAATTTTAGTTTCTGGATAGATAGTAGACTCTCTATGTTTTTATGAGATCGTTCTGTTCTCGAACCGTATGAGACTACAACATGTTGCAAGGATGTTTGTGCATTGCACTTCCGTTCTTAGTCAAGATCCAATAAAATTTCTCCTAAGACCTCTGAAGTCTTCTCTTCTAGTCCCTAAAATCTTAATTTCCTAAAACATCATAAAATATAAAATATAGTCAAAACCCTCATTTACCTTCCTTTGTCACCTGAGCTTTTCCTTTGAGGTAGTTGAGGACCATTGTCTCCCTATAGAATCTTCTTTTCTTAGAGACTTAGGAGTATCAAATCTCCTCCTCTACAAAATTATGAAACGACAATAGGAAACTAGTCAATTATAAAGCCCATCAATCTTGATCACTTGTACTATGATCATCTTCACATTCCACCCGATCCTCTATCCTATTTTTTTGCATTCATGAAAATTAGTGAATGACCTCTATTGGGTCATGCTATGGTGCTAATGGATTGGAGAGACTGACATCCACTTCACTGAACTTTGTTTGCACCTTGAGGTTTATCACTGCTTCTTTAAATCACCCTTGTTGGCTCGTTTGAGGTGTAGCCTCATTACAACTAGTATGAACAACATGGATTTCAATGTCCTACAATTCAATATTAGGGAATTGTGTGCATTCCTCTTGTATACAAGTCATTGCATTTTGGACATTAGCAACATTATATGTTTGGATGGATTTATCTATTTGATTCTCATTATATACTATAATGTTTAAGAAAGTTTTAGCTACAGTAAACTATGCATCATCTTCAACTATCATGACATCACTTTCATCTCCAACAGTGAAGGCCTCACTTGGCCTCATGTCCTTATCAAGTGCACTACAATTTAATTGCCAAATTATTGTTCTTCAAAAGCCACTAATAATACTGCATGGTGTCAAAGCCTATTTGAATTCCTTGTTAGAAAGAGTTTTCCCCTCTTCCCTTCCTATTTTAAGTGAGGGGTGGTTTTCCACCCAAATAGTCCTTTAGTGTTTGAAATGATTTTTGAATGGAGAGAAGACACTCACATCCAAGGGCTACAACTTGTGGCTATGTAGGGAGGGTGAGAAATTAAATGCATATACGCCTTACTTCCTCTCTTATATTGAAGGCCATGTGACTACCATGGCCATAAGAAATAATAACATATTTATTTTTGGGTGAGACGCCACTTGGGATTGATGCAAAAAAAAAATTCTAGCCAATTGATAAATAAATCCTTTGTTATCTAGGCATGTTCCTAACTATGACCCTCATTCTCTAATCACAATTAGAGATATAGTTCGCAATATAAATTTCTAACTTGAATGGATAGAAACTAGGGATATCATTTCCTATTGCACTCACACATGCTAAAACTATGACTCACTCCCTACTTTTGGGGATTAAGGGGGGATACATTTGGAACCCATTCTTGAAATTACCCACATGCCATAATTTATTCTATCATGTACACTAGTTTCATCATAGTTCCAAATTTTGTTGGACCCATATTAGTGCTCGTTGTATAAATTTTGTAAGTTTTCATAAAAGGATGTGACAATGCAAGACATTAACATTATTGGTATGTTTGTTAAATAATCCCTTATGCAATTCTAATTATCAAATTTGGATGCCTATTTTGAAATCCATTCCACCATGACCTCCCCGACATCCCATCTTCGAAAAGGTTAAGCCTACATTCAATAATCTATGTGATAATATATTTGAGTTGGGAAACCTAAAACCCATGGTCAATATTAGCCATGTACTTGCAGCATAGGATATTTTTTCCCTCCTTGTTCTTAGATAAAATGGTTTGTGGTCCCCTGCACTAGGTGATGGTAACTCCATTCAACCATGCCCTCAAACTACTAGGTAGGATTTCCTAGTTTATTGTTGCAGCCCTAATGGACATGTGGTCATCATCGACATTTTATACAAGACTTTACATGTCATAAAGAGACTAGTAAGTTTTGGAGAAATTTGAGGACCCAAAGTGCACATCATCTTATTAAGAAATGCTAATAGGTAGTTCTAAACTTTATTGAACATTATCAACTAGTTTGAAACCTAAATGAGCAATGCCAACAACTAGTCTGAAATCTAAATCATGTGTTGAGTGGTTTGCACATTCCTGATTAACATCTTGTTGGCTAGGAATTGTTGTATCTTCCTCGATAGTTTGTGTAGAAGTAAACTTCACTCCATGATTCACTTTAATAATGAACCCTCCATATTTTCTCTTTCCCTTTATATCTCATATCATTTTTGTCATTGAACCTACATGCCAAGAAAATAATAGCAATACTTGTAGCATTGTTAAGATATGATCTACATAATACTTGCATATATATTTTTTGATTGTAAATATATTTTTAGTACTTAATATGGTTAAATATAAGTAAGCATTTAATGTGGAAACCCTCTATCTAAAATGTTTAAGAAAATACTAATAAAACCCTATATAAATGAGCATATATACTAATGAATATGTATGTTGTTGTGTTGATTATACATGGTTTGTTGATGATTGGAAATAAATATTTATATAAATTAAACCCTAAATAATGAGGGTATCATATTATACACACTATAGATTATATCACCCTAAAAAGGATAATAGGGTAATGAGAATGAACCCCTAAAAGATTGCAAACAATGGGAGAAATATATAATAAGTGGAGTTGAATAGATACATGAGCATCATTGTTTGCAAATTGAAAGGACACATGATAGCTTGATGTTATTTGAATACATGGATAGTATCCTATGAGCATATCATATTACAATGATTGTAGCTAGTTGAGAGTGATACATGAGAAACATTTAATACTAGTATGTATGTGTTCATTGATAAGCCAAACAACACAAATATATACATGGTTTCATGAATATAAATGAGGGATTTTGGAATTAATCCCATAACAAAAGAGAACCTTCAATGTATAACACTGGCTAAAACAAATATAAATATATGATAATGAATATGTATGCTAGACTATGTTAAGTTGGAAATAAAAATGACATATATATATATATATATACATATAGTTTCATGAATATAAACATGGCTTTATTAATTAAATATGTAAAAAACCCCTAAATTTATAGCACTGGTTAAAATTGGAACCCTATAAATTAAACATTAATATATACATATAGTAACATTATATTCTTGGTTTAATATATATTGTCTATTAATAAAATATCTATGCAAGGTTTTAGTTATATGTTTGTAGATATTATTGATAGATAATATAAATTAAATCAACCTTTTCCTAACAATTTAACAATATTCTATATTATGAAAACATGAATTAATAATTATATATCACTCTGTATGTTTGTAGGCATTTAGAAAATAACAATGATTGATAAGGCAATGAAATTATGGTATTCACTTTATATTTATACAAATAATGTGGCTTACAAAGATCACATTGCAATAACGTACATAGGTAGTACCAACTTGAAGATGCATGGATAGTTGAGGAACATGTAGAGGGTGCCTATTGATGCAATATATTATGCAAATGATAATAGTAGAAAACTTGGATGAACTTGGTAGTTTATTGCATTGTGAAAATGATGCTACCTATTTTACCTCCTATGATTAATTTGAATTTGAAAAATGAATGCATTCATTTTGGTTGTTGAGTTTTTGAGTTTGAATTTTAAATTAATTTAACTTATATTTGATGATGTAAATTTATATTTAGGATTTCTATATGAATTCTACGTTGAGATGATTGAATTATATATTACATTTTATTTGATGTCTACTAGGGGATCCAAGTTACACCATTTATTTTTTGTTTAGGTAACTATAGTAAATGGAGTTGACCCATGTGGATATGAGAGTAAGTATGGGAGAATGTGAATTTGACAACCCATCAAGTTGACATGAGATTGAATTGAAGGTAGATTAGGAACCAACAACTATGCATGAAGATGTGTATTTTTTTGAGTTTTGCACCCTATGCAAGTGGGTGGTTATTGTAAATATAAAAGATTTTAATAAATTATAAAATATAGTATTTTGGAGCAACTTGTCTTATATTGGAAATTAACTTACATTTGTAGTTGATCATATTCATTGGTCAACTACAGATTCACAAGTGAACACATGTAAATTAGTACATTTGCAAAATTTTACTAGACTTTTTGAAGTTTACTATTGGTTATAATGTAAAATTTAATTGGGTGGTTAGGTGAGCAAGGAGTGAATGATTATTGGAACACGAGCACCTATTGGGACCTTTCCCCTAGTGGTTAGTTTGGAGGTTTTATATATTTTTTAAAATAATTTGATTATATAATATATTGTCATATTAAAATTTTATGAGTAAGAGAATATTTAAATTAGAGGACGTCTTTAGGCTAATAAATTGTGATTAGAGGGGTCTCATTTTCCAAAGTCACCTAGGGGACAAACCTAGCTCAATTGGGCCTCTAGAGGTTTGAACCTTGGTGGATGGTGTAACTAAGGAACATACCATCATCCTCATTAATTGATCTACAACTCTTTGGCCCATCAAGCAATTTGATGTGTTGGTTATATGTTGGTTCCCAAGATTGTTCCTCAAAATCTTAGAGGAATCAATTTTCTTCAAAGATAGGGAATTTTATCCTAAAGGGGGATTGATCAACCCACACAAAATGTGAGTGATTTAAAGCTATTTTTTTAGAGCGGATATTCTCTCTTTCATTACAGGTTTAGCTATACTCAAGAGGTTTTTCATAGAGATATTCTTAACATGATTAATCACAATTAACAATATAGAAATTGAAAGCTCTACAATAGTATATAATGTATGATTGGCCCCAAAATTTGTCACTAGACTAAAGACTAACTTACTGCACATAAAACCTTTTTTAATTTAATAAAAATAGCATTGCATGAATGGAAAATGAAGGTATGTAGACCATGATTCCTTAAGGTGAGAACTTTTAAATATTTCTCTAGATGTTTCCCTAGATGAATCAATGAATCATGAGGTGTATACAAACTATTATCCTACTCTTGTACAACTGATGAATGATATTTTCTATTTTAAGAGTATGGTTGATCATTAACTTCTAGGATCAATACCTTATTAATTAGCTTATAGAGTTCTAGTATACAAAGGGAAATAGAACATTGGAATCATAATAAAATATGAGTTGTGCATCTACATATACCATATATATGGTATCAAACAATTGAAAAAACTGAATAGTCCATTACCAAACTACAAAAAACCATATGTAATAAAGAAGAAAATATTATAAATCTTGTCATGAATTAGAATGTTGTTGATATAATTAAATCTCTATTAAAATCATACCAACAAGTGTGGCAAGAGGAAACCCTAAACTAAAATTTTCTTGAAGAACTATGTAAATGGGGGTTGGAACCATGGAGGCATTTAGTTACATGCACCATTTATAATACAATGATCTCCTGGTGATTTAAAAATGTGCTACTCTATAGGAATTTGGACTTGCAAGAGCTAAAACCCCAAACAATCCTCAACACTTGTAGTCATGTGGGAATACAAAAATGAATGATTATTTGAATGAAAATTGAAATTTGGTGTATAGAGAACTTTGTTTGGTAGCCTAGTCACTTATAAGAATTTTATTGAGAACTAAAGTTCATAAATGTAACATGCAAAAACAAGTTTAAATCCCATAAAATTTGCAATATGGGTGATTTGGAATAGTGTGAAAACCATTGGGAGATGGAACTCAACCATTGCATTAATGGAAACAAGGCTGTCCTCTTCCTCCATTATTGAAATTACATGCGAATTTGAGCCTTTACATGGAAAATGGTGTTTAGATGGGAAAATCTTCTGAAAGTAGTTACAAATGTTAAATGAGATCATAAATGGTATCTTGTAAAGATTTGAAAAGTGGCATAGGTAATCGAAAAGAAATACATAAGTTCAATGTAGGATGAGAGATGAGAGCATGAGATGTGGGGTTTCATTACATATGATTGGAGATTAGGGCTAGACATAGGGATGGAAATCTAAAAGTCCATCAAAAATTCACAAATAGAAAAAAATAATGACAACACCATTGCACAACTTTGTAAGAATACAATGTGGAACTAGTAATTGGAAGTGGAGGTAGAATGGGATAGAAATGGAAGTTTAAAATTTTAGTGAAATTTTATAGGAAAAAAATAAAATATAATCTAGGAAAATATATAGAAATCATGAAGGGAAGTGAAGGAAGATATGGAGAAAGTCTAGAGGTCCAAAAGTGCAATAAGATTTTGCAAAAGGGAACTAAAAAGAATGTGGGAGATGATTGAGGAACTAAAGGTTTGGACATGTCTGGGTGTAGAAATAAAAGACATAAGAAGTCCATTGAAACTCTAGACAAGTACATAAAGGGGGAGGGGATATAAGATTGTATGGATGTAGAGAAGGATGGTAGGTTGGGAGAAATATGATGAAAAGGGATGGAGGAAGATGTTTAAGATATACACATTTAGATACAAAGGGGAAACAAAGTACAAGGATGTAGTTGGGATTTGAATATAACTTAGGAGATTAGGAGATGGTCAAGGATTAGAAGAATTTTGGATGACCTCCTCAAGTTTTCTAGAGGAAAATAGGGAATAAAGAACTTAAGGGTTATAGGAATTGGGAGTGGGGAGGGTTGGAGGTTGGGAGAAAGAATGGAATGGAATTTTTTTTGGAAAAAATCCACAAATTCTCAAATCACATGAAAATTGGCTAGGAGTCAAGGATGGGAGAATACAAGAATACAAATGAGGAGTAAGATGGGAGACATAAGTTCAGATGTTTGTTTGAAACTTGCAAATGGAGAAAACAAAGGAAAATGAAGGAATAAAAGGGCCCAATATATGATTTATAGAACTTCTATGTGGGACACATGGTTAGTATAGGAAGTAGAAGACCAAAAGAAGTCTAATAGTCTATTAAAACTTTGAAAATTTTCCAAAATTGAAAATTGAACAAAAGCTTCCCATATTTAGTATTTTTTGAAATTTTACCATATGATAGGAACATGGGGGACGATGATGAAGAAAGCTAGAAAAATTTGGCCAAGGGGGACCTATTTAAATATTTTTAGATCAATTATAGATGATGGGTAGAATGAGGCCTAATGCATAAGAAGGTTGGGATTAAAGTAATTTTTGTACTATCAAATTGAGCTCTAACATAGGATTTTGTTGATATGTTCTTGTAGGAATAACGTGAATCTAGTTATTTGTAAGGGGAAACCACAAAAAGGGAAAAAAAGAAGGGGAGAAAAATTATTACACTTCATCATGACCAACAATAGTTACAATTGCACAAGGACAAAACAAACAAAAAACACTATATATATATATATATGTAAGTGTGGAAAATGTAAACTAAATACAATTAAATACACCTCTTAATGAAACATTATGTCAAGATTAACATGAATTAAACTAATTTAAAACAGAGAAAATCTTGAAAGTGTCTCATTGTCTCCTATCTCCAAAGATTTATCAAATTACAAAAACTCTCAGATTTGTAAGCACCGTAACTGTTTAAAATGCCTATCTAGAGAATGAAATGGATGCTAAATGCTATGATTGTGATGATTGCTAATGATTTCTAATGATATGAAGCTACTGTAAACTATCCTGACATGAAACCTGCTAAATGGAAGATACAGTAAAAACTAATGATGCTGTCGTGATATGAAATCTAATAATGCCATGTTGCTATGATGATACTAAAATGTTAATGCTAATGCTTATGATTGCTTCGTTGCTTGAGTACTAATTCCTACAGAGTAAGTTTGCATAAAAGATGATAATTCTCAGATCATTTTGATGCTTCAGAAGACTGTATATATAGATTTTCGGCAACAGTTTTGCACAGGGGTAACACAACATAGGTTGAGATTAAATCTGGAGATTTTGAATGGTATGAAATGAGAAGGTGGAGCTAATCATGGAGGATTGTTCCTCCCTGTGAAAACACCAGGCAAGATGAGAGGAAAGATTTGAGACAAAAGATTGAGAGGATTTCCTGCAGGTTTGTCCCCGAGGCTTTTCCCGTGAATGACAGTTAAATTAATTATATTTGAAAAATCTAATTTTATTGGTGAGTGATTAGAGGGATTTGATTTATGCATTTATTTAAATATTTTTTATTTATTTAAATTCAACAAAAGGGGAATAAATAATTTAATAAAATAAACTATAGAAGTTTGTTTATTAAATTAAATAGAAGAAATATGATAATTAAATTAAAGATTTTAGGATATCTTTATTTAATTAAAAAGAAATGTGATGAGATAATTAAATAAATACCAACTATTGAAGCTGTGTATTTAATTTTAGGATAGATTTGATGGATAAAGTATAGAAGAAAATAATAATGATAATAATTAAATGAAACACAATATTTAATTTTGTTTATTTAATTAAGAGGAAAATAATATGATAAAATAGAAGAATTAATAGTGAACTTAATATAAATAAATATTTCTATTTATTTACTAAGTAGATGAATTAAGATTAATTAATCAAATAAGTTGTATTTAATTAATTAGATTCTCTAGACCATTTTTAGGTGTCTACAATATATATTGAAAGGTGGAAAATTGGTTGCTCTCCCACCTTTAGGGTTTAGGTACCTAAAAGGGGAAATTTTCACTAATCAAGAAAAAACCTTGAGATCTCAATGCAAAAGAGAAAGAGATCTTGCAAGAGGGTTGTTCTAGGGGCTGAATATGATCTAATAAGGGGTTCACCACCAAGTTTAGACTTGGAAAAGATAATGAAATGCAAGATGAAATGAAAAACCCTAATTGAATGCAAACTAACACTAAATGACTTAGGAAAGTAAATGAAATGAAACATAAAACTGTAAAACAAAATGTGTGCACCTAGAAATCTGGAGAAGGCTAAATGGAGGTTTGGAACACTAGAAAATCTAACTTTATTGTTGACTAGGACTCATTTGCCAAGTTGGGAAAATCAGTCCAGTTTCTAGAAAATTATGTAGGAATAGGTTTCAGACAAAAGAGTATTTGAATATGCAAAATCTTGAAAACTGATTGGAACTAGGACTCATTTGCTAGAAGTGGCGAATTAGTCCAATTGGGATTTTTTGCAACTTCAAAAGTTGATCCTACTCTTCTCTGTTTGCTCTATCCTTGCTGATTGGTTTCCGGATTTGAATCTCCGATTTGCAACCTGTAGGTGATCTCCAAGGTTCTCAAAGGCTTGATGACAACTTTGACAACTTTGAATGATTTGCAACTTATTTCCAATCTTGCACCGTAGGAAATCTACAACCTAGCCCTATAAATCACACACAAAGGAGAGGGGAAAATGTTGTTAGGTTAATGGATAGGAGTTTTCCTTAGTCAAACCCCATTTTGGAAATCAATCCTTGAAATGAAATCAAATATGAAGGGAGAATGATGAATGAACAAATAACAATGTTGCAACTCACCAAACCCTTGCAATAAAGTGCTACAAATATGCTTGAAATGGCTGCAATGGATGCAAACTTTGACTCTTGCTTGAATGATGTTGATCTTGAATGAAATACTTGAATCATAAACCCTACACCACAATTGTTAGCACAATAAAAAATATGATATATGAAATCCTTGACATGATGATTGATGCTTGAATGTTGCTCTAAAATGCTCGATAATCTACCCTTGAATGCTCTTGAAGACACTTGAATGCTCTTGTGAACTCAAACTTGCTATATGAATGCTCATTCACCTTGCTGGGTGTAAAATGAGTGAAAGAAACTTATATATATACTCAAATATGCAAGAATTCCCAAAATTACAACACTACAAGCCAACATCAGATCTAGGAGAATAAAATCCCACCAGAAATTTGAATTTATTTTAATTTTGGGCCACATGGGACTAATTCGCCCAAAGTGGTGAATGAGTCCCATTAGGCATAATGTATGGGACCAAAAACCAAAAGTGCTTAGAAATGTGTGAAATCTGGTTCGGGACCAAAAGATCTAGGTGGGGCTTATTTTCCCAAGGTGGTGAATGAGTCCCAAATCACTAAATTTGGGCCACACAAGCCAGAAACACCTGAATTATGATTGGCTAATGATTGGAATTAGAATTATCCTCGAAAAGATGCAATAAATGAGGCATGTGGATGCAAAATAGGGCCAATTAAAGCATAAGAAAGCTCAATTGTTAATGAAAAGCCTAGAAAAGTGTGAAAGTGTGTTACAACACTTTACAATACCTTAAACAAGGAAAGATTAAGGTTTAGAAGAGGTTAATTAGGTTTAAAACCTTAGAAAAGTGTGAAAGTGAGTTACAACACTTCACAACACTTTAGCAAAGTACTATTTAAATCCATTAGTTCAAAAGGGCCCAAGACCTAATGTGAATGTGTCATCCACATTACAACACTAAATCAAGGCAACATTAAGCCTAAATTCACAAGGAGGGCCCAAACAAGCGTGAAAATGTCCTTGACAACATTTTTTGACACTATATATATAGGGTAGAACACCATTACTCACACTCAAGAAGTAATGCTCAATTCATAATATCATGAATTATTGAGAATGAGAAGGTTCACAATATCCCTAGCTAAACTCTTCAAGTAACATGCACTATGACCTTACTCATAAAATTTGTATGACCACTTGACACAAGCCAAACTCTTCTCCAGTTCAAGCATTTGAGTGGCATCCCACTATTATCTCTCCACATCAAATCATTAAGCATCAACACATACCTTTTATAATCATAACTTTAGTGCTCTTTATTGATTATCATTTTTCTTGAGGGGTAACTCATCTTTTCTTGACAAAATATTCTTATATCTTAGATCATCCTTGAGGTGAAAAAAGGTGGATACACACTTAGAATTTATCTCATTGACCTTGGTTGCATCTAGAACTACATCTTTATAAGGCCTAAGCAACAACTTGTGGTTAAACTTGCTAAATTTTTCTTCTTCAATGTCATGTAGTACCATATGCATTGGCAACTCTAAGATGATTGACATATTAGCTTCTAATTTATGGAATAACTCAAACAAGCTCTTACCAACGTCTTTGGATGTTACCTCATTAATCCATGGTGTACACATCTATTTGTCATCATGTGAAGACTTGTTAATCAATGTAGTGGGGTGTTCATATATATATCCTTGTCCTTATGAAGCAAAAGTAGAGGATGGAGTTAAGAAGGCTCATAATAATCCCTACTTACTAACCAATGTTTCTTAAAGTGCTTCCTTGATTTTTATAGTACAATAAAAATAATTTATATTTTTCCCACAATTATTAGACTTTAATTTAACTCCCTATCAAATAATAATTTTATTTGCACATAACTAATGCACATTATTATTTTTTATTGCAATAAATTTATTGTATTGTATAGTTATTTATGTCAATTATATCATTTACAATACAACTTTTATGCTTCCTAATATATTAAAAAAATTATACTACTTATATACAAAAAATAGTAAATAATTACCCCAAACTCATTAATCAAAATTTACTTTTAATATAAAACCAATTTGACATTTAAAAATAACCATTTCAATAATCTTAAAAACTATTTAATATAAAAAACAATCTCAGTTAACATTCCAAATTTTGTAAATTTCTACAATTTTATCCGATCCTCGTCCTTGACCATTGAAAAGTCTTTTTTTCTTTTCACTTTTAGCATGTTTTCTCCTTCGCCATTCCCCTTGAGGCCTTTTCCATTAGTCACCTTTCCATTTGCCTTATTTGTTTCCCTTAGGTTGGTGCATTGCTCTTCCTTTCCACCTTCACATACCATTGCTTTGTCATGTCTCTTCTTGATTTTTTTGGGCATTCCCTTGGGAAAGTTTTTCAGTCTTTTCTTGTCAGTCATTTATCTTTTGGAAACAGTGACCTTTCCTTGTTGGCACTGCTACTATGGAGGCTTTCCTCTCTGCTGTGTTGGCAAGTTTTTTTTGCACTTTTTTATTATCAATTTTACTGTTTTTGGATTTGATTGTGTGCGAGTTTTTGGCATCAACATTTCAAATCACATTTCATGATCCACTGCAAATGAAAGAATGATGAGAAGTGTGATTGAAATGCTGATGCAAAAAACTCACATACAATCAAATTCAGAGACAGTAAAATTAAAAATATTATAAATTGTAAAAATCTAATGACATTAACTTTTATGCATGCTTTATATCATCCTTTTCCAGTTTTCTTGCGACATCCTTATTGCCCAGTTGCATGCCATTCTTCTCTACACTTTGGACTGCATTTCATTATTGGTTTGGTGTTGTCTGTTCTCTTTTAACTCTGATATACCGACCAGAATATAGCAGATGTGGAGCTGAATGAGAAGAAGTGATCTAATTGATTTCACAATCTAAAGGACATAAATAATAATCTGGTTGGAATTTTCGACTAGATGGGGCTTCGGTCAAAAACCTCCTCGTCTATCCATGAATAGTTGGAATACACTAGTGACCATTTGCTTCAACAACTTCTTTGAAGAGCACACCGGTACTGTTAATGCCAAAAATGCGAATGTCGAGGGGCCTGTAGGAAGTGCATGATATTTTTTTATAGATTTTCTTAGGAAGTGCATGATAATATGTGCTCCTTGATAATGAATCGAAGTCTGGAAAGGCACGTCCACCATTGGAGTTGTCATAGAAGGACGGGGGAGAGGGGGCGCAGGGGGGTTAATAACACGCTTCTCCAGAATGTTTAATCTAAAAATAAGTTTGACGAGGATCTTTGATTCTCCTTTTACTCTGTTTTTGAACCTCTCTTTAGTCTATGGTTTATGGAGGGGAGTGCCTTTTCACCATTGGAGTTGTCATAGTTGTCATAGAAGAAAGGGGGAGAGGGAGGGCAGAGACCCACCGATCAAAGTATCTTAACCACCCAAGCTTCGCTACCACCCATAAGGCATATAGGGCGGTTAGAAGCTAGGGCGGTGAGCGAAGTTCAGTAGGTGAAGCTGTCTTGGGTGGGAGAAGCCCTGATCGGTGGGGTTCCGACTGAGGCTCCGCCACCACCCATATATTGCTTTAGGGCGGTGGAGGAGGGGAGGGCGACGAGAGGGGGGGTTAATAACACGCTTTTTCAGATGATTAATATAAAAAAAAAGTTTGATGAGGATCTTTGATTCTCCTTTTACTTTGTTCTTGGACCTTTTTTTAGTCTATGGTTTATGGAGGGGAGCTTTGTAAAATATTAGTAAGTGGTTACAAACTTAAAATTTTAAATTAGTTTTTGATCCTATGATTCTATTATAATAGTTAATGTTACAAAAATTAAGTTGATTTTTTTAACAATAATTAATGCTAAAAATTGAGATACATGGCATGTAGTCAAAAATCACCTAAATTGGTGGAGGAAATTTTCAACCCCACCCTAAAGACACTTGATAGAGATTGATAACCAAATTTTAGGGACTCCTATTTTCAAACACACAATTCTTATTTATTTAGGTATTTTTTTTTATCTCATGAGATTTCATGTTCCATAAAATAGATCTTGAAACCATTTCTATAGAACCTCATCTTCATGCTAGTTTCTCCTAGTTGACTATTTTATTCTTTAAGCTATTAATACCTCTTTAAATAAAAATATTCAAATTATTAAAAAAGATTTAGCCAAATCACCATCAAAAGATACACATATTTATAATAATATTTCATATTTTGACTTCATTTGCAACTTAGACATTGAACTTCAAAAATATTATAAGTAGTTTTCATTAGTTAATATTATCATTATTGTATTCACAACACACATGGTAATATTATCATATTGTACTCACAAATATATAGACTATCATTTTCTTCTAAACACGATATATAACTTTTTAAGGCACTTTTGGGACACATCTCATGGATGCATGACTTTTATCATGGATTTTATGACATAACACTATTCAAATATATTTCAAAATTATTTTCTTTCTATATCCAAATAAAAACAAAAACAATATTAAACTCAAACAATAATTATAACAATAATTATTTATTTTTTAAATGAATATTATTATTTGCTATTTATTGTAAGAATCCATCTTTAATTAAACATATATTCTTAGGGAAAAGTATTCATTATAAAAACTCACATCACATATCTAATTTGTAAACACTCCCATTACATCTAGTCCATTATTAAATGTATGTGATAGTCAATGCTATATCAACCACTGCAAAAAGGAAAAAAAGTGTTTATAATTAACTAATCAACATTTATGTAAGGTTGTGGGATAATATTAATGTATAAAATAATACCAATTTAATGTACAAAGTAATATTGATTTAATACCTTATAAAACATAAATAATATAATACAAACAAAAAAACAAACCAAATACTCTACACATACATAATTTAACTATTTAACAATTTATACATCACACCCAAATATTCAATTGTATATGTCACAATAAATTTATCTCTTTTTCCACTATTTAGTGCAAACAAGGGCCAAGGAAAAATAAATCAATACTTATAAAATGAGCATAACCTTTATTATAACCACATTAATTTTACATAAAATTGTGAATCATACCATTACTTCAACAATACTACAATGGATAGTCAAAAGCTATAATATGCAAAAGGGACATGTGTTGAATGACACCCTAAAATACTAGCTGATAAGTCTCTTCATTTTTTCTATTTATGATATAATTTCTATGTTGTATTTTGGAGTATTTGTCAAATTATAAAATTGGTGATACTCTCAATGATTCCATATATTTATCTCACTAGGTAGTAGTGGATATCATGCAGGAAAACTAATATTCTTGATAATCAACTATAGAAGAGTATTGTTTAATATAATAAATCCAATTTAAGAAACAATGTGACAAATAAAATTAGTAACACAATTCAAAGTATACATGCACTAAAAGAACTTATAGTGAAACTTAAGAAGGTAAAGAGGCTTTGTTTAGTTAGTGTGATTGTCTGTGCAAATTATATCCAAATTAGAAAAATTTATGACTATATTTAACTAAGGGTGAAGCCACAATAGTGGTTTACAATTGAAATGAGGAAGGAAAACTCACAAAAATGAATGCATGGCAAAAAACTTGATTTTAGGGGTTCGTATGAACCTATTGGTTCAATTGAACCCATTAGGGGTTCGCTAGAACCTAGGTTCGGGCGAACCCTTTTAATTATTTCCCGCCAAAAAAGCCAACAAAATCCCTTATAGAAGTGGGGTTTGAATGAACCCCTAGGGGTTCGCTCGAACCCCCCTTATTCCTCATCCCCCCCTGAGACACAAAAAAAACCTAGATTTTGGCACTTCGAAGCTCGGGTTGAGGATGAAAATGGAGGAATCTTCACAAACCAAACTGGAATCAGGTAATCCTTGAAATGAGCTATCCAACGAATATAATTTTAATATGTTTTGGTTTTATTATGTTTTTTTTTTTAGTTTTATTAAACATAGGTTTTTCATCGAAAATGAAGGTCTCTGTTCTATACATGTGGAAAAATAGCAGATTATCAATTTTTTTTTTTGAAAAATATGAGTGCACCAGATATTGAAGTCCTTGATCCAACAAAAAGAAAAATTTTGATATATACAAAAAAAGTTATGCGTTATACGGTTGTGCTATGTCTAAATTGTAATTGGTTTGACTTCGAAACTTGATTAAAGAAAAAATATTCAATAAATTTTTTTTTGACCAAGTGGAAGCACTAGATATCGGAGTTACAAATCTCAATTCAAAAGAATTAGAATTTTATCCTTCATGAAATTTTTTTTATGCATTATACGGTGTGCGTCACTTTTTAAAAATGTTGTTTTTTGAAAAAAACCAGTTTTCATGGGAGATGGAAAAAGAAGTGCAATCTAATTCCAAAAATTTTGAAAAAAATATTTTAAAAATCTACAGAAAAAATGTGACAAGACTCTAGTTTGCATCATCTTCAAATTCTTCACAATTTAGCCACTATAGGTGCCCAAATGTGAAGATATACACCTCAATATTATTTATAAATTCCTTTGCATTTGACCTATAAATTTAATAATATGTGAACATGAAGCCCTTCAAAATAGAAGGGTTAAAGGAAATGCTACTCTAGTTATTCCCCTTGTGGCCTTTGAAGCATGAATGCACATAGCATAAACATATAATTTAATATATGGAAATAAAATCTATACCTAGAAATCAAACTAATTCTAACTACAAACAAAAATATTATATATTGATTTAGGAAAATATCAAAAAAGATAAAGGCTCAACAAAAGTAAGGTTGGGAAAAATACGGAAATGGAAATAGTAACCATAAAATTTGGCATGGATTGAAAATTATTTGAAGTGAGGTGAGGAAAGTTTTTGGATTTAGACACACCAAGACTATATTTTTTATGGGGTTTAAAGGAGTAGATAGAGAATGGGTCAAAAGAGAAAATAATGGGAGGGAATTTAACTTTAGAAGGAATTTTGGGAATGACAATATCTTATAGTAACCTACATAAATTATTACTCTATCATAAAAAGTGTTCTAATCAGTGAAAATTTCTAGGCCAATCACCTAACACTTGTGGTTGAAGATTGGACCTTGAGCTTGATGAGGTTTGATTTCTATGGAAAACCAAGAGTAAAGGGAACTATTTAAAGGTGGTAGTTTTGGATCAAACTAATCATAAGGATGAATGAATTAAGATCCAAAAGAGTTGGTTTTATAATTACCCTCTAAGTAGATAAGATCAAATTAATTGATTTAGTTAAAATAAAAAATGTGGTGGTGAAAGGGAACATGAAAAAGGAAAATACCTAAGAGGAGAAAAGTAAATGAGGTAAAACAATGAATTAATAGTTCCAAATAGGAAAGCGGTAAGGATGACAAGAAAAAGTAACTAGGATTAGATATAAAAAGAAGATAAAAAGGGTCCAATTAAGGGTAAGAAAATATGAAATAAAACACAAGCTAAAATTAATTCAAAACACAATAAAGAGAATTATGGAGTGAAATTTTTTATCTTATATTTTTCCCCCACTTTAGTAGACATATTACACACTAGAGGAGGACGATCACTAAAGTAAGAGTACAAAAATAACAGGAAATTCAAAATGACATTGATTACTATCTTTGAATTAGTTCTAAGATTATTGATTTTTTCTCTATGCACACATTCCCTATTCATGTAAAGCCTCCATAAAAATTAGTTAGTATATGTCAACAAAAGTAGAGCGGGATAACACATACAAGGGAAATAAATATATACACATGGAACACTCACATATAAGGAAAAACATAAGGAACATAATAAAAAAGCTAATATTCTAAGAAAAATATAACAAATTAGTATATTTATTATGTCATTCATACTAGTGAATTTTTCCAATAAAAAAAATTCTAACCTTTATATTTTGGGGGGAAGAATTTACGAGTGTTCACTCCATACAAGAATTGAGGTAGGAAGTATAAAAATGACCTATAATGAATAGAGGAAAGGGGGTGGGTGTAGAAAGATGGGGGGCCAAAAAGTGGCCACCCAACTTTCAAATTTCAAGAGTCATAATGTGAGTGCGTTATAACACAATCGTATTATAACACACTCAAGTTATGGCTTGGTGTGACCGAGCCTTAGGCTCAACCAAACCAAGGATAAAATACGCTCACGCTATAACGTGAGTGCATTTTAGTTGATATAAAAAAAAAGAAAGAAACTTTATTTCATTCTATTCTCTATTATTTCCAATTTTCTTTGTGGCCTACAAACACTTAGGATCACGCTCCTATTATAGGAAGGCTCAAATTGCTTCATTTCTTCACCAAATCTTCACCAAAATGATGCCATGACGTCAAGGAGTTCAAAGGATTAAGTTCTTATTGTTTTTTGTGTGAAGTTGTTTTTGATAAGGTAAACAACATTTACAGGGTTTTGTACCCTTTACACGGAGGGCCCTCGGGGCCAAAAAAGAGCTAGTTCAAAATAAGACATGAACTAGAAAGAGCTTACAAACAGGAGCCACAAGGCTCGACATAACAGGCCAAACAGGCCAAACAGGCCACACACAAAACAGTACCAGAACACAAACAATTGACAGACAACATGTCAAAAGAAGTACTAAGACTAGACAACCCCAAAATATGGGGAGATAGAACTGACTCCCAAAACCTGAGGTCGCGATTTTAGGGAGTCCTTTTTTTTTCTACACAATAGACTAGGAAGGCTCAAAACCAAGGTCAATCGAGTGAGGTGAGATGAGCGGTTCATCCACAACCACAAAGGACAAAGAGCCTCCATGCAACAAAGCTGACAGCGTAGAAGAGGAGTTAGGATCAATTGGGGGATCCACAACAGTGTTCAGCGAGGGACGGGCATAATCAATTGACACAGTGACAACAGATCGGGGCAATGGTTCCATAGAAGGGATATCTGGAGGAGGAACTTGGGGAGCCACAACCACCAAGGAAGAGTCCTCCTCAGAGGGATCCTCCGAAGGGGGAGATCCCACCATGAGATAGTCCAAGAGAGCATCCTTCCACCAGGTAGCAGTACCTTTGCGGTGAGAAAGGGGGCAACCAGAGGCCAAATGACCAACAGAGAAACATCTCCTACACTGAAAAGGGAGCCCCTCATAGTCCAAAAGTTGCTTCAAAGGTCTGTCCTCCACCATCAAGACCACATCACCATGGGGAGGTTTGGAGATGACCAAATCGATTAAAATACGAGCCACCGTAGTATGTCCAAGATACTGAGACGTAGAATCCACCTTCAAAAAGCTACCAATGGCATTGCCAATAGCTTCAAAACAAGAATCCTCCCAAAAATGGAGAGGGAGATTTGGCAGAAGAACCCAAATTGGTCTGATATTCAAAGGCTTTGTAAGTGGATTGAATGAGCGAGACCAAGGTTGAATGAACACCCCACATCCACACTCGGTCAAGCACTCAGTCACGATCCTCAGGGAAAGTAAATGTTGCAAAGAAAAAACCTCTAGCACTAGCATAGAGGTCAATCTGCCCAGAAACAATAGGTTTCTAGGAAAGGGAAACCCACTCATGGAGATCCAGAAGGGAGGGCTACAAGCCATTAAACTTGTAGACCACACCCTAGCACACATAGAAATACTCATTCTCAGCAACCTATGGCCCATAGACCATCATAGGGTAGGCACGTGCACAGGGAAAAGGTTGAACCCTAGCCTGAGTAACATGAAATTGGGCACGAGCAACATCAAAAAAAGATTTATGTTTGTGAGGAGAAATAGGGTCCTTGTCCACATAGCCCCACACATCACCAGTAGAGGACATGCTAAGCTGGGGGAACAGAGGAAGCTCAATGCCTAAATCCACCCATAAAGAAGGGATTTTGCAGCCATCAACATGAGCAAGGGGAGAAGGGCACCTGTAGGCCACCCATCCACCCCTAGCAGAAGGCACTAGAGTCGCACCAGATCCCAACACATTGTCGCCATTCAAACAAAAATCTTCCCATTTTCTCCCACCCAGCTCCGCTCCCATGTTCGCTTCAACGAACGCTCCAACGATCGCCATTTTGTGTGAATTTGTTATTAAATAGTTATATTTAATATTTTGATGTAAATTTATTTAATTTTTAGTGAATAATAATGCACCTCTTTCTCCTCCTCAAAATCCTGATTCATCTCATGCCCAAATCCTTGCTAAAGAACAACCCCAACAAACACCTCCAACAATTCCTCAACATGCTCCAAGAACTCAAGAAAAATTAATGGGGGAAATTGAATGATTACCGATGCACAATGCTCAGTGAGATGAGAACTCACTAGAATAACATATGAGCATGTGTATATCCATTCCATTGTGAAGAAGAGTGTTGAGGTCGATACATTGTAGTCGATTAGTTTCTTGACCCAGAGCCTCATACAACATATCAGTGCTCTAGAACATGGTGAGATAGGTGAGTCTTCAGGGAGTAGAGTTCAACCTCATATTTTTCAGGCTTGCAGACCACCTTGTGGTTATGATCCCATGGATAGTTAGGATGCAGGTGCCCAGGGTACATTTGCAGCTGATCAGATGGTGATGACAGATGCCCTCCTTCATGAGGCATTCAACCTTGATAGTTAGGTAAATGTTAGAAAGTTCATTGAATTTAATTTATTAAATTTTATTTTTGAAATGCAAGATTAACTAAATTAGTTGAATGATTATACTGAAATTTGACCTAGTCATAGCATTCACTCTATTTTTAGTGGTCCTCCATCCCCCTATTACATGACCACATGTACTACGAACGTATGTAACTAGTAAATAATTATAAATATTACATGTGAATAGTTAAATGTTATATGAATGACATTATTATATCTCATTTGTTAACTTTGGCATTATTTTTCATTGATGTTAGTAATTCCTTAATCATTGCTTTACTTGTCTTGGTTTGCATTTGACATGATATGTATATCTAAAGGTGTTCTTCGTGGTTCATGTCATTGATGGTTTGGTATTGAAATAATGTTATCATTTACATTTTTCTTTTGATGTTCTTCATGGAAGACATTTTGAGAAACTTGCATTGGTTTTTGTTTTGAGTGTTTAAGTTTGTGATAGGCGAAAATACTTGTTCAAAAATGAGCAACAAACAAAAGAGTGCAAATAACAAATACAAACACCCTACAACTCAAGATTGGCCTAGTTGGATTAAAAAACAAATCAAAGATAACAAATGAAGTTGATTCACTTTGTCTTGAATCAATCCTTTGGTTGGCCCTTCAATATTTGATGTTGTATGCTCCTTTGATGGCAAAAGATGCAAGTTGTGAGATGCAATGGGGATGGAAAATAGGTGAAAATGGATGAAAATGCAAGAATTTGGCTAAGTATGGCTCAAATTTTTTTTTTGCAAGAGTTTGGCTAGCACAAATGATCTCCCCAAAATGAGAGAAAAGATGGGGTATTTATAGAGAAATGAACAGTTGAGATTGAGCCACCAAGATCAAAATGTAGGGCTAAGGTGAGTTGAGAACTCACAAGCCCTCACATCTTAACATGTGGCATGTGAAGTGGTTTGAAAAGGGTGATGTGGACATGAGTTGGAAGGAGAGTACATGACATGGAGGTAGTACATAGTACTTTGGGATTGGGACAAGATCTCCTCATAAATGAGGTCCTTGTCCCTATGTGGGTGAAAGGACATGTGAGGAATTAAAAATTTCTCAAATATCCACTTGGGGCTGAGAGAAGGAATTTAAAATTCCTTGGAATGCATTGAGGGTTTAAATGTGAATTAAAAATTCACATGGGGAATGGAGATGCCTTCTCCAAAAAGAGAAAACCCTTAATAAGTTTGACTTCGGAAACATTCCATAAATGACATGGGGATTAGGTTGACCTAATTAAGTGATTAAGGTTGTGCAAATACTTGATTAGACAAATTAGTGAGAGATTAGAGACAAGTGGGAAATTATGGAGGATGTGACCCTAATGATGATTAGGGGTGTGCACCTCTTAACCATAAATTAATTATGATTAGAAGAGGGTTAGATGGTTAAGAGGGATTTAGAGACCAACTTGCAAAAGTTGGAGGATGTGACAATGAGAGAGAAAGTGAGGAATTTTAAAAATAAATTTAAAATTCCAATAGGTAATATGACTAAATTAAACAAAGTGATATTTATTTAATTTAGAGAGGAAAAAGGGGGAAAGTATTTATTAAATTAAATACTTTAGAAACCTTATGTAGGACATGAAATATTAATTAAATGAATGATTTAATTAATATCGGCAAAGAGGATGATTAAGGAGACGTCTTTGACCATATGGAAGTGGTCAGATTTCGATATCTAGAAATGTGATAGGGCGAAAATACTTGTTAGAAAATGAGTAGCAAACAAAAGAGTGCGAATAACAAATACAAACACCCTACACCTCAAGATTGGCCTAGTTGGATTCAAAAACAACGTAAAGATAACAAATGGAGTTGATTTACCTTGTCTTGAATCGATCCTTTGGTTGGCCCTTCGATCTTTGATGTTGTATGCTCTTTTGATGGAAAAAAATGCAAGTTGTGAGATGCAATGGGGAGGGAAAATAAGTGAAAATGGATGCAAATGCAAGAATTTGGCTAAGTATGGCTCAAGAGAAAATTTTGCAAGAGTTTGGCTAGCATAAATGATCTTCCCCTCAAAATGAGAGAAAAGAGGGGGTTATAGAGAATTTTGAATTCTCTAAGGAAATGGATGGTTGGGATTAAACCAACATGGCCAAGATGTAGGGCTATAGTGAGTTGAGAACTCACAAGCCCTCACATCTTGACATGTGGCATGTGAAGTGGCTTGAAAAATATGATGTGTAGATGAGTTGGAAGGAGAGTACATGACATGGAGGTAGTACATAGTGCCTTGGGATTGAGACAAAATCTCCTCATAAAGGAGGTCCTTGTCCCCATGTGGGTGAGAGGACATGTGAGGAATTAAAAATTCCTCAAATATCCACATGGGAATAAGAGAAAAAATTTAAAATTCTTTGAAATGCATTGGGGGATTAAATGTGAATTAAAAATTCACATGGGGAATGAAGTGCCTTCTCCAAAAGGAGAAAGCCTTTAATAAGGTTGACTTAGGACAAATAACATGGAGATTAGGTTGACCTAATTAAGTGATTAAGGTTGTGCAAGTACCTAATTAGACAAATTAATGACATATTAGAGGCAAGTGGGAAATTATGAAGAGTTCACATGTGGCTTGATGTGACAAGTCAAAGATCACATGGGGAAGAGAAAAAATAATTTAATATTCCTTGGAAGGATAAAAGGAATTAAAAATTCTTTGAGAGGTTGATTATGCTAGTTAATGAAGGATTAGAGGAGGGTTCGGTGGCTAAGAGAGATTAGAGGCCAACTTGCAAAAGTTGGAGGATGTGACATATCCTAATCAAGGATTAGACATGTGCACATCCCTAATGATGAGATTAGGAGAATAATTAGGATTAAGAAAGGGATGTGACATGTGAGGGATGTGTCATATTTATTTAATTCATTTGATGAAAATGAGGATTAAAGAAATAAGGTATTTATTTATTAATTAAATACTTTAGGGATTTGACACAATTTTATAAGAATTAATTAAATAATAGTGATATTACTTAATTAATGCAAATAAAGGGGATGCTTAGACGAAAGGGGATAAATTTGGATAAATTAAGTGTCCAAATTTAAGTGTCTACACAGTTAAAATCACTTTTTCAAGGCATAGTATTCTGCATCACAAAACATTAAAAGTTTAAAGGTTCAAAAAGCATCAAAGTATCGAGCTATCAAAATACATGGTGGCTAGCTGAGATCGTTGGACATTCACATGTCTTCAAGGCCTTTGAAATGTGTTAGAGGTTCTTCATTTTGTATAATTTTTTTCAAAAACTCTAAGGGTTTCTTAAAGGATCAAAACATAGTTATTTTGCTTTTAATTGGAGGTTGACTTGCTCTAGTTGGTCAAGGGTGCTTTATGAAGTGGTTTGAAGGGTGTTAAAGTCATTGTATTTATCGGCCCCTTCTAGGGTTACCGATTTAGCAAGTTAACTTTGTATTGTTTGCTAAAGAATGGTATCGGGTATAATGAATGTCAGAAGCTTGGTGTATGTGGCATCAAACTTAGGGTTTGATACTTGAGAAATGAATGAAATGAGTCGAAGCTTGGAGAGCAACAAGTTTGCAAAGATTTCATTGATAGTTGGAGGATTTGATGGTTTGTGCAATTAAGATTTGTAAGTTGTTTCAGTTGCATTTTGTCAAAGACTGAGGTATGGCTTTATTGAAAATTTCTAGGTTATTCATTGCTATATACCAGTCGCTTGGGCATGGCATATGGTTAAACTAAGAGATGGTTTTGTGTGTTCTAGGTTTCAAATGTAATGGAACCTATAGCACATGAAATGTATTAAGGAAGAAAGTTGTCAAGAGCTTCAGTGAAACAAAGAGATCCTTTGTCTTTCATTCTTTTCAAAATTAACAAAAATGATGTAAGGTCATGTTAGTGAGACATAGATTGACCTTGTGCCAGTGAGACTGTATTTTTCTAGTGAGGCTATATTTTTTCTAGTGAGGCTGTAATTAGTGAGATTACCATTTTTCCAATGAGGCTAATAAAATGAACTTTTAGAGTGGTTTTTCTCCCTGTAAAGGGTTTTCCACTCATAAACCACTATGTTATGGGTTCACTTTATTTGTGGTCTATTTAGTCTCTATGTTTAAACATTCAGTCTTGATTATCTTTTAGCACTTGAATTTCTTTATTAAGCATTTAGCCCTGCCTATCTGATTGGATTAATTTTAGTATTTTAACTTCTAAGTTATAACAAAGAAATTGGGTGCATAAGTCTATAAGGAAAAATAAATTGAATTTGTTTTGAAAACACTGATTCACCCCCCCTCTTAGTGTTTTCTATACTCCAACATCATTTTAGATGTTGAATAGGTTAATCTTGGAGCTTCGACGACAACACCTACTAGTGGAGGTGGTCATCGAAGTTTCACTCAAGTAATATAGGCTCTTTATAATTTTAAAATAAAAAATAGTATTTCATAATTGAATAATGTTTAATGACTTCAAGGTTCTAGATATTTTGTAAGTATGCTTTGTAATTTTTAATTAATTTGATTTCAGGTTGTTATGCACTTCATAAATTATGAATTTCATTTGTTCATGTTGACCTTTATTCATCATTTATGCTATATCATTTATTGTTCATTTGTTGTCCTTTATTCATCATTTATGCTATATCCTTTATTGTTCATTTGTTGTCCTTTATTAATCATTTTTCCTAGTGATCATTAGTCTGCCTATGTGAATATTGCATTGTCTATTGTAATGAAGATATCTCACTCCATTTCTTAGTTATCTCTTATTTGTGATTCACCCATGAATATGAATAGAATGTTAAGTTTTAAAAAAAATCATGGAGTGTCTTCATAGGTGTGAATCTTTATCAAGATCTTAGGACAACAGTCCCCTCTTTTCTCACTATCACTACATTTTTTTCTTAGTTGATAGTGCTCATTATTGCTTCTTTTCATGCATCTCACTATCATGCTTTACATTATTTCCATAAATCTTATCCCCACTTCAAAAATTCTTCACACTTCATATCAACAAAGGTTTGCATGACTTATTTATGTAATCATGATATTGTCCCTTGCTTGCATGATATGATTGTCCCTAGGACTGTCATCTTGTGATTGTCCTTTAATATGAAATTGTCCTTATGAAACATACAAATTGTTGAAGCGATATATAGTTCAATAAGTACTCAAAATTTGTTGACTATCTCATATATTATAAGCCATGACCTACATCACTCTTTAGTTTTTGTAATTGAATAATGTTGTTTTATTTTCAGATGGTGTAAGTAGAGACTCCTAATGTTGATAGGGAAATGGAGAATAGTGTCTCTACTACAATAGATAGCTTGATGCCTTTGATGGGGGTATGAGGTCGATTATTAAGTTTCAAATTACATTAATTGTTATAGTTGTTTATTATTGAAAAATCAAATGATTATTGATTTGTAGTTTAATTTCTATTTGGATGGTTTCTATAGGAATTTGGAATGCCATTGCCTAAGCATGTCATTGTTGTGGATGAGGAGAGAGATCATTTGGCAGTAGTAAGGGATTATTTTGTTAAATATTTTATTTTTTATAATGTAATTTCTATACTTTTTATTGTAATAGGTAAAGCTCCATGAAGAATTAAATAGGAGGAGTAGACCCCGAGTTCAAAGTAGACCACTTTCATACACATCTCCATCCCCTTGATGATCAAATGCCACCCATGATTTGTTTTCTTCACCTAGAGGGGAATGACTTTTTATTGGGGTCCCTTGTTGTATGCCTATATGGAAGTTTTGGACATATATTTTGTATTGCATATACATGACATTGTATGTCTAAATGGCATTCTTGTAAGCCTATATGACTATTTTGTAGATATGTTATACTTATATCAACATATATTGATGTATGCATATATGGCTATTTGGTTAATACACATATTTTTAATTGATGGTGTCTAGATTTGCATTATAAATCCATGCTTCAATGGATATTTGTAGATGGTTTACTTCAAATATTTAAATTTTGAACATTATAAAGTAAATATGAACTATTGGGTGAATTGAAAACCTAACCATGTCATCATTGACATCATCAATTATATGAATATAATAATTCATGATTCAATCTAACACCTAGGTCTCTCTACCACTACACATCTAAGCCCATACTCTCTAGGATCATTGTAGCATGGTAAGGAAATTCATGTAATTATACAATGAACTTTAAATTATGCAAACATAAATGAGTAAGACATTATTACATGTGACCTCATACCTCTAGAAGTTTGTGATATAATTCTTGGAAGACACATGCCATTCCAAACCCCAATAGTGGATGCTATGAATCAAAAGATAATATTTTGACCTCAAAAAGTCTAAATTATAAGAAAAAATAGCTTGGTCACTACTAAATAATGTTATAACATTGATAATATACAAAAATTCCTGCTTCTTAATGTCTACTAGATATGTTGCATAAGAAATCTCATAAGAAATAGCATTGCTCACTCATGCATCTTATTTATCACAATAATAGATGCTTGAAAATGTACTATTATATGATGAAGATGTCTATAAATTACAAAAGTCTTCCAAAAATAATTTATGGTACAAAATCAAACCAATTGGTTATTGAATTCCCTTTCCAAAATAGATCATTGTATCATATAGGTCTACTTAGGAGAAGGATGAAATTCAACACAAAATCTAAGAGCTACTTGATCAAGGAAAGAGTTGACCTAGCTATTTTTCATGTGGCACCTTTGAAGCATGAACAATGATGTAGGAGAACTTGAAATAAAACTAGAGTTCATTTGGCATAATCTACATGCATTATAGTTTTATGAATTATAGATTAAGTTACCACATGTATTTATAAGTAAATTTATGCTTGTGTGTGCTATAGTGAGGAGGTAGTAGTGATGGCTATAGTGGAAATGTGTATGTATATCATAATATTAAGGATATATCTATTTCTTCATAGTGTGTGGTAGAAATTGCATACTTAAGGTGGTTATTCACATAGAGACATCATAATTAGTGATATGTGTGGTATGTTTATGTCATATTAACTTCACAACTTATTTCACATTAATTTCACCTATATTTCTTGGTTAATTATTAAATTTCCTACACGAGTATGTGTTTGTGGTCTTCAATGACATATTTTTGGCATACAAGTTTCAATCAAGACAAATTACAAACAATTTACACTACGTTTCTAATAATTTTATTCAAGTATATTCAAGTACCCACCCATTTAAGTACCCATCATCTAGTTGGCCAAACCTGCACTTCAAATTTAGATACTTATTTTTCATTCCCACACTTTCCTTCATCTCAAAAAATGTTTTCCTATATTTGACCAAAACATTTATGACCTCATCGAGTTCAAGCAACAAAGGAGACTAGTTCTTTGGTGTATATTATTTAGTCATAAGATTATAAAGACACCTATGTTGACCAAAAATTGTAAAGTGGAATTGTTCTATAGCCACCCCAATGTGTTTGAATTGTCAGTTTACCCCCAGTGAATGAAGAATGTAAACAATGCCTCTCAACAACATTTTACTAAATGCAGCTGACACTTTTTGGAACATTTGAAACATTGTTGCCACAATGGAATGACTTGGATATATGAATAACTAAGGGAGGTTATTGTAGAGAGACCCTATGTGACCTTATACCTTTAGAAGGAATGTTTGTAAGACCCACGGTTTTCTAGTAACAGGTTGTCAAAGTTTGTTGCCCTTTCGTACTTTGGTCTCTTAAGAGAAATCACCAGTGTAATGTTATCCAAAATGTTTTGACATGATGGGTGTGAAACAAGACCTTGCCTAGCATAAACCTACCCACCTTTATGTGTTGGAACTTTCAGTTTAGTCACATGACAAACATAACAAAAATTATCCACCTTGTAACTTTACATTGCATGCATCTAATATTTTTTCCATCATCTGAAAACTTGTCACCACAGGAAAATGGATTGGAGATATGAAAAACTAAGAGAGGTTATTGTAGAGGGGCCCTATGTGATATTGTACCTTTAGACATAATGTTTCTAAGTGCCACGATTTCTGAGTAATAGCTAGTCAAAGTTTACTTCCCTTTTGCACTTTGGTCTCCTAAGAGATATCACTGGTGTAATGTAGCTTAGAAGGTTCCAAAATGTTGGGGTGAAAAACATGACTTTTCCTAGCATAAAATACCCATCCAAATGTGTTGGAATTTCCAGTTTGGTTGCATGACAAACATAATGAAAATTACACCACACTACATGCATCAGACACTTTTTCCATCAACCAAAAATTTGTCATCACGAGAAATGGATTGGAGATATGAAAAATTGAGAGAGGTTATTGTAGAGGGGACCTATGTGATCATGTACCTTAAGACAAAATGTTTCTAAGTTCCACAGTTTTTGAGTAACAAATCGTCAAAATTTGCTGCCCTTTTGCACTTTGGTCTCTTAAGAGATATTGCTAGTGCAATGTAGCTCAGAAGGTTCCGACATGCTGGGGTGCAAAACAGGACCTTACCTAGTGTAAACCTACCCATCTAGATTTTTTGCAACTATTTTTTTGGTCACACGATAAATAGAACAAAAATTATACCACCTTGCAACTTTACATTGCATGCATTTGATGCTTTTTCCATCGACTAAAAACTTGTCACCACGGGAAAATGGATCAAAGATATGAAAAATTGAAAAAATTTATTGTAGAGGGTCCCTACATGATCCTATACCATAAGACAAAATTTTTCTAAGTGCCATGGTTTCTGAGTAATAGCTCATCAAAGTTTTCTGCCCTTTTGCACTTTGGTCTCTTAAGATATATTGTCGATGCAATGTAGCTCAAATTTTTTTGGAATGCTGGGGCGCTAAAAAGGATCTATCCTAGTGTAAAACTACCCATTTGGACATGTTGGAATATTCATTTTGGTTGCATGACGAACAAAATGAAAATTACACCAGCTTACAACTTCACATTGCATGCATCTTATGCTTTTTCCATCAACTAAAAACTAGTCACCACAGGAAAATGGATCAAAGATTTGAAAAACCTAGAGAGGTTATTGTAGAAGTTCCCTACTTGATACTTTAACTTCATAAATAATGTTTCTAAGTGCCATGGTTTTTGAGTTATAGCTCGTCAAATTTTGCTACCCTTTTGCACTTTGGTCTCTTAAGAAATATCACCAATGCAATGTAGCTCAGAAGGTTCCAACATATTGGGGTGTGAAACAAGACCTTACCTAGTATAAAAATACCCATCAAGATGTGTTCCAACTTTTGGTTTAGTTGCACGATGAGCAGAACAAAAGTTACACCACCTTGCAACGTTACACTGCATGCATTTGATGCTTTTTTCATCAAATGAAAACTTGTCACCATGGGTAAATGGATCAAAGATATGAAAAACTGAGAGAGGTTATTGTAGAGAGGCCCTACATGATCTTGTAACTTTAGATGAAATGTTTCTAAGTGCCACAGTTTTTGAGTAATAGCTCGTCAAAGTTTTCTGCTTTTTTGCACTTTGGTCTCTTAAGAGATATCATTGATGCAATGTAGCTCGAAAGGTTCTGGCATGTTGGTGTGTGAAATAGAAACTTTCCTAGCATAAAAAATACCCATCTAGATGTGTTGGAACTGTCGGTTTGGATGCGCAATGAAAAAAACAAAAATCACACCACCTTGTAACTTTACATTACATGCATTTGACACTTTTTCCATCAACTGAAAACTTGTCACCATGAGAAAATGGAATAGAGATATGAAAAACCAAGAGAGGTTATTGTAAAGGGGCCCTACATGATCCTATACATTTAGATAGAATGTTTCTAGGTGCCATGGTTTCCAAATAATAGCTCGTCAAAGTTTGTTGTCTGTTTGCACTTTGGTCTCTTAAGAGATATCATCGATGAAATGTAGCTCAAAAGGTTCTAGCATGTTGGGGTGTGAAACATGATCTTTCCTAGCATAACCCTACCATTCAAATGTTTTGGAATTGTCAGTTTGGACTCACAAAAAATAGAACAAAAATTACACCACCTCAAGCAACTTTACACTACATGTATCTAACGCTTTTTCCATCGACTAAAAAACTTGTCACCAAAGGAAAATTGATCAGATACATTAAAAACTGAGAGAGGTTATTGTAGAGGGGCCCTATGTGATCATGTAACTTTAGATGGAATTTTTCTAAGTTCCATGGTTTCTAAGTGCCATGGTTTCTAAGTAACAACTTGTCAAAGTTTTTTGTCCTTTCATATTTCGGTCTCCTAAGAGAAATCACGAGTGAAATGTAGCTTGAAAAGTTATGGCATGGAAGGGTACAGAACATGATCTTTGAGCCGGTCGAAGAGTATGGAGAATGGTGAAGTCTTTGGAAGATTGATTAGTTAATGAAATTTCTTCTATGAATGCTAATAAGAAATTCAAATCTAGGGTTTACAAATTCTAACTAGTTTATGTAAATGAAAGCTTAAATGACTTAGTTGCTGAAGATTATGATTTGATTTACTATTGCTAATCAACTTGGATAGAACCTAAATATAATCTTTACAATTGACACTAAATAAATAGAAGCACATGATTACCCTATCTTGGAGTAGAATCTTTAAAATATCAAGAATAAAATGAAAGAAAATAATATGGTTATTGCAAATGATTCATATTTTTCTAAAAATGTGAATGTACCTTGATGCTAATATCCTATGTTCCTACACATTATAACATACTTGTTTACCCTTATTGGGATAAATATTCTATGTCTTTATGACTATCTATTGTCTATATGATTTTCATAGTTATCATTCAATATATATTCGTTGTTACATTATGCTATTAATGATGATTTTTGCATTACTTTTCATGATATATGTTCTTACATGCTTTCAAGTTTAGATTTCTTGTATACAACCAATTGAACAGGGAATGTATTATCACTAACACTCTTATGTTGAGATTACAAAAACCCACCTACACTCATATAGAGACTCATCAATATATCTAAATGGATATTGACAACACTTACACACCTAGACATGAGTAAAAATATATTGCATTAATATCAGAGTGTAGATCATACTTACTACACAAAATTAAACAAAATTACATGGTCATATTAAATATGTCATATAAAATTGTTACACCTAAGAAGATGGTCCATTTACCACCAATAAGGGAGCCTAATCATGTCATTTTGACTTGATAGTGAAACACAACAAAAGATGGTGAGTAAATACATCTACCATAAATATACATATAATCTACCCAATATTCACTATATATGTGTAAAAATACAATAGCAAAAAAAAAAAGAAACTTTAAGTTAAAGAGGGGCAGTAAGTCCTTCCTATTCCATATGAAATTTGGAACCAAAACATAAGTAAAGTTGAAATGTGACAACAAAATTTCTAAATATGAACTACAATACATTAATATCAATAACTCAACTTTACAAATTCAATGTGTATACTTAAAAATCAATCCAACGAACCATCTGGGTTTGCTCTACTCTTTACTGTGTCAAGTATTGCCTCATGGACAGACTCACACACCTTCCACTAGTTCTTCTTCAAAGGTCTACCCACATATTTAATCAAATGAACATTGGATGCCATGACAAGGTTTGAGTAATGAAGAATCTTTCAATGCTTGTCAAAGTCCCGAAACAACCAAACATTAACACTCTTCTGTGGGTACCTTCTAAGCCATGTTCTAGTAACAACCATCGAACCTGTAGGGTATTTGATGTTTTCTCCATCTGTAACTGGGGCCTCCAATTTATTTTTGGCCTCAACAAAATGACATAAGTAATAATATATTCCCTCTTTATTGTCTTCATCTGCAATAATTTCATAAACATGCCTTGCATTGATATGTGTAGCAAATTAGATGAATTTAGTCAATATTACAAAAACACTACAAAGTAAGATAACATTAGGAATTTCAAAAAATATGCAAGTAGATATATTACCTAGTTGAAATAGATCTAATATGTGATCAAAGTCTATCTATGTTTGCATTTGTGTAAGTTCCAGTGTCGTCAGGAGCCAATACGTGTCAAGTGGGCTAAAAAAACTTAACCACCATTTGTCAACCCACTCCTTTGACTCACACTCATTCCAGGCTTGAATTGTACATGAAGAATAAAAGCATTCCATATTTCACATATGGATACTCCATTTCAACCTACATTAGAGCTTCTGAAAGAGTGTAGATCACTTGATCTTGTTAATGTACAAAAATTCTCATACTGTGCAATGTTAGTATCATCTATCAACCAAAAAAATCTATGAACTGAAGACTTATGTTCATTACCTAGACCCATCAAAGCATTACACCACTTGATGATTGATTTTTCATTTGTCAACTTTGCATTTTATTTATACTTTAACTCTTCTCATGATATGGCTCTTTTGATACATGCTTTTGTACAATCATGCTCCCCCTTTCCATGCTCGACATCACAAAAGATCCACATATGTTAAAAACACCTATAATATTATGCATCTTACTCAACCAATACAACATCCGTGATTTGTTAAATTTTGATGCAAAATTATCTAACCATATGATATGTTGATGGAATGATATGCCCCTTCTAGCCAAATCATGGTAGAGCACCTAAAAGCAACCTTGCATGAAATCTATAGAATGTGTGTGATCATCACTGATATAAAAATCATACTCCCTTATGATCTTTTTGTCATCCTCTATATTGTCATTGGAATGAATGAATGCTATGTGCATAAATATAACAACCTATGTGGAGTTGTAATACTATGATTACACCTCACGCTGTGGCCATAGATTGTAGTTCTCTACAAATTTGATGACTAAAAAAATGCTACCAAGTGGAAATTTGTCCTTGCATAACTTGAATTGCAAGTCTAACCATCGAGCTCTATGGGTATGCCTTACATACTCATACACTATATTGTCACGAAATGTAGACATAAATTGATATAGTGGAATCTTTTGAATAACCAAATCATAATTTTTTTCTTCTTTACCATCTTTTGTATTGTAGGCCATTGTCTTATACTTGTTGAATTCTACTAGTTAATTTCTAACCACATGTTTACTTTCCATATGTTCACATATTGGCATACGTTGCAAGCCACCACAATGCTAACAATGCCATCCAAGCATAATTTATTGTAGAATAATTGACCCTCCTCTCTTTCACATAAAATTATTGATATGGAGTCTCTTGAAGATGTAGGTGGGGTATGTATGCCACAGTCCTAAAAAACATTGTTATTACGCAAATCTAAACATATAAATTGATAAACATAAAAATGGTTGGAAAATTCAATATGTACTCTACAAAAAAAATAGTGCATGTTTGATTTATTTTGACATAGAAAGGATTTAGCATTTCAAAATATCTTTGAAAATTTTTAACTTGAGGATATATCTTTAGAAATTTACCAAAAAATTGTGTTTGAGTCATATCCAAAAAATACTTTGAATGTGGCTCATGGTTTCAACTACCAATTATTCTTCTTATCACATCCCTTTGATTCAAAGATACCCTTGTGTTATTCTTCCAAAAGCATTCAATTAGTGATCTCAATGCTTCAGCAATTGGTTTATCTTTTTCGTGGTAGTCTCTCCAAGAATGTCCATAATTCATTGTCATTTGTTTCCTCAATTGGCACCTTCCAACGACTCTTGATAAAGTTTTTCTATTTATTCTCAATGATTGACTTGTCTTTCTAATGAGATGAGATTTTTTTGTTTTATTACTTACAATTATTGATGTAATGACACGTCATGTGACATTACTATATTTTATGTGTTAGGTGTTACCCACACTCTCATATGCACTCATTATATTCTTCACAATAGATTTTTCACTTGAAGCCTCTAATGTTCTCAACCCAAGAATCTTCATGATGGACCTATACTTTAGATTTCTCATCATTTCAACAAATAGTTGACATCTTCCGATATCATTTAATTTTTCAAAGAACACTCTCCAAATCTTATGAGCATATCTTCTACAAGTATGTTTTGGAATATTATCTTCCATCGGCTGCAAAATATTCTCATCAATACCAATCAAATACTTTGGCTTTATATGAAAAATTCTAGGAGGTGTTCTCAAAGGTAAATTTTGCTCAACATTAGGGATTTCATCAATATTTAAATGAGATGGGATAGATGGCATACCTTTGATCAGAGATGGAATAGATGGTGTACCTTGAATTTGAGATGGAAAAGATGGCACATCTCTATCTTCACATGTGATTGATGATGTACTTTCAAATTGAGATGTGGTAGATGGTGTCCCTCCATCTTGACTTGCGGTAGAGGACATGTCTCCAACTATGGGATTCAAATCTCTCATTGCATGAAGTTTTGAATTTGTTCCCTTTGTGCTTCCAATACCATATCTCTCATTGATGGTTCATGTTCTTCTTCAATTGGTATGTCTTCTTCTATCATGTCCAATTTCCTCTTCTCACGAAGTTGCCTCATATGATATTTTTTCTTTTCATTCTTGGCTTCTTGCTCTTCTTGTGTTGGTTTAATCCTTTATCATTTCCTCGACATGAAGAATTTTATCTGTAGCATGAAAAATAAATAAATAAATAACTTACACAAATCTAAAATTTGTTAGAATAATAACATTGACCCTAAAACAAGACTTGAATACATTAGGAAACTATGAGATTCCTAAAATATGAGATTCCTACAACATATGGCAGCTATACATTCATTGTTTCAAAAAAAAAATTGAATATTGTAGGTTTGAAAATGTGCATATCAGTCAATTTAAGCTGCTCCTGCAAGCATAAAACCAAATAAAGACATTTTGAAGGTGATAAATTGGTATTTAATTTAGATACATGTAATTTCAATACCCTAGGGCTTCATTTTTTAATATTTGTTGGCATTTGAGGATTTATTCACTTATTTCCAATCCTATCAACTTTTTTATTATAGTGAAAAAAGAAAGGAGAGGATGAACGATATTTGAGCTACCAACTTTGAGGATTAAACAACTTATGCATTAAAAAATGGATAATAAGACTAGACAAAAGAGGAATTGTAGAGAATTATTATGGAGGAGATACTTGACACTTTGCAATATTTAAGAGAACTATAATATAGGAATGGCTATATAATAGGGGAAATGAAACTTATGATTTTTTAAGAATGGAATCATAATTCTCAACCTAGAGTCGAAGAATGTTTGGGAAAGATCTAGAATTATTTAAATATCCAAAAAACTTTAGAAAATATAACCACCAATTTTAATGGGAGTATTTTTGAAACTAAGGATAACTATTGAATAGGTAGGAAGTGATGGTGATTTGAGCTTTACAATGTGAATAATGCTAAGAAGTATTGTCTAGTTATAAATCATCTCATTAATCAAGTTGCACTATGGTGGTACAATCAAGATAGTGTGCTAGAATCAAAAGTGATATTGTGATGTGGGAATTATTCTAGTAGTTTTGACAAAACTATTTAATATATTATCATTATTAAACTATCATAATGAATAAATTCAACTTGTTTAAGCAGCACAAAATGAGATTAATGCAATTTTAATACCCCAAGGCTTCATTTTTTAATATTTTTTGGCATTTAAGGATTTATTCAATTATTTCAAATCCTATCAAAAAATTTATTTGATGCTTGTGAGCATTGAATACTCATATCAGACCTGTAATTTCATATAAAAAGGTGTTAAGTTGGCTGCACATTTCATAGTAGACCTTAACTAGCATTTTTATTTAAGTTATTTGTCATCTATAAGTCAATTTTGATAGTTTTAGGTGAAGTTGAAGTTGTTTCCCAACCATAGAGGGTTTGAAAATAAGTTTCCAACGATTAGTTTCATTTTGAAGTTGAAGTGAACACCATAATTTTGATAAAATTGAAGTGTGTAACATGATTTCACAAGATGCATGGAAAAATTGCAAATGGAGCATAACAAAATCAAAGCATTGTATTAAGCATGTATGATAATTGAAGTGATAAAGAAACATAAGATCTAATGAAGTAAAATTTAAAGAACATGTATAAAGACTTGACATACCTTAAAATTGAATATTCGATTGGAGAAACTACCTAATTATGTGTAGTATTTTTTTCTTGCATCAAACTCCTCAAAAATTTGATCTTTTATCGAACTTTCTTCCTTTTCAATGTTCAATTCTATATCTCTAATAGAATTACTAAAAACTATAGAATTAACCAATGTATAATGTTAAATTATAACAATTGAATCATAATTAACATTGCAACTCTACAAACATGAAAATTTGAGTTCATATAATCAAATGTGATGTAAAACTCTATTATTTCCTCTTTCCTAAGTTGGAAAACCAAAAAAAGGTGGTGGAAAGTTGATGCAAAGGTGGTGGAATGTGTAAAAATTGTATGTTCTTTCCCCAACAACATGAAAATGCATTTTTTTGTCGAATTACGTGCACAAGCAAGAGAATCACAAAACATGTGGGCTTGGATCATGGGTGTCCTGCCTTTTTTACCATTTTTAGAGAAATAAAAAACATGCTCACATTATAACGCGAGCTTGTTTTTTCTTGCTCTTTAAATGACCATATTTCAACTTTTCTAAAGCATGCTCGCATTTTGAAAAAGTTGATTTTGTAAAGGTTTCCTGACTCTTATCATGTGTCAATGGGGGTTGGGTTGAGGTACATCAATGAAACCTTTCTTGGACCAATTATGATATCTTCTAAGTGCTATGTATGTCTAGTTTTATGTGCAATACGAAGTTTCACCATAATTCCCTATACGCTCAAGCCTATACATTAACCCTCAATCCTATATCTTAAATCCTAAACACTATACCCTATACCTTAACACCTCAACCTTCTACCTTATACCTTAAAACCTAAAATCTACAACCTCAACCCTCAACCCTAATCCCTCAACCCTCAACCCTCAACCCTTAAACCCTAATCCCTCAACCCTCAACCCTCTAGCATCTACCCTATACATTAAAACCTCAACCCTAATCCCTAGACCCTATACCTTAAACCCTTAATACATTAATCCATCAAACCTTAAACCCTTAATCCCTCAATCCATAAACCATAATCCCTTAACCCGAGCTATAGGTTATGGTTAAAATTGAGTGCAAAGGTAAATATCAATAGTAGCAACCACAACTAAACCCAATAGACCCAAATCCAAGAAAGAAATCACAAATAGCAATAGAAAGAAAATAATAAAGAAGCAATACCAAACTTTCTATGCCATGGTTGAATCATCTTCCTTGCATCGTTATTCTCCTTCATTTTTGTTGTATATGTAAGCTTTCCCTCATATTTTGTTGTATGCATGTGCTTAGTCAAGTGATAGTGATATCAAGAATATCAGAGATTGTGGTTGTAAGGTTGGAATGATGGAGATAACTCTCTTTTATAGAGAAGCCCATTCGAATGGACGACTGAGATCGAAAGCCAATATGATATGGAGATCGATGAATGAGGTTGTTTGCACAACAAAGAGGTAGATTTAGGGCTTGTTAAGGATGGATGGTCAAGATTAAAAGAAACACGAGACATGATCAATGGTTGAGATTCAAAAGAGGAATTGGAGGGAAAGTGGATAAAATTAAATAATCAGAAGATTATTTAATTTGAGAGGGAATATGAGCAATTAAATAATCAAAGTGGTTATTTAATTGTAGAAAAAAGGGGAAAATGGGATTTTAATTAAAACAATTAGAAGCAACCATTTAATTAAAAATGGAGGAAAAGGGATAAACTATTAAACAATTAAATTAATTATTTAATAATGGAGGGGAAAGCGATAAGATAATTAGATAAATGGAATTTATCTAATGGAATAAAAGGCTTATGAATAGTTAAATAATTAAAATAATTATTTAACTATAGAAGAAAAAGTGAAGCACAAGTAATTAAATAAATAATAGTTTGTTTAATTATAGAGAGGACGGGATATTAGTGACATAATTAAATATTAATTTATTTAATTAATCAAGGAAGAATAAAGAAAAGGAAAATGAATTAATTAAATAATTAAAAGTATTTAATTAATAGAAGAATGTGACTTTAGAATATAATCAAATAATTAAAATTATTCAATTATGCAGGGAAGAAGGGAAATCAATGCAAAAACATGAAATTCATAGGCTTAGGACATTTTTCAATGTATACACCCTCAACCCTAGGTCAAAGCTTAGGGTTGAGAGGGAAATGTTTGTGATCAAGGCACAATGGGCAGATCAGACCGTCAAAGACTTCATTAGCAGATGTAGTGGTTCAATGATAGATCTAGCTTGAGAGTTGCAGAGGTCTAGCAGAGGAGAGCAGTACTAAAGAGACTTGTATGAGAGGGTAGTGCCTCCCTCACAAAGAGAGCCCAGTTTTATAGAGGCGATGAGTAGATCACAAGGAAGGTCACATTCTAGATGATCCCAGAGGGTGCTGTCATAATAGTGGTTTACAATTCCTGAGAGGAACGAATTTTAGCTGAAATCACATATTTTTAGAAAATATAATGATTTAAGCCTTAAAAAGTTCCATTTTAAGGATTCCAATTGAAGAGGGTTTGATCAAATCACCTTAGATCAAACCCCCTTGGATAGAACCTCACTAGTTTTAAACCATACCTATAAATGCTCTCCTTTATGCCTATCAAATGCTGATAAAAAATCACGTTTGATTTAGCTTTTGGGGGATCAAATGAATTCATTTAAAATTTATTTCAAATGATTATTGTATTCCTCAGAACAAGCTATCCAATGAATATAATTTTAATATGTTTTGGTTTTGTTATGTATTTGTTTTTTAAGTTTTATTAAACATAGGTTTTTCATCAAAAATGAATTTCTTTGTTCTTCACATGTTGAAAAATAGAAGATTATCAAAAAAAAATTTGAAAAATATGAGTGCACTAGATATTGAAGTCCTTCATCCAACAAATAAAATAAAATTTTGACATATACAAAAAACGCGTTATACGGTCGCCTGTCGAATTGTAATTAGTTCACTTTGAAACTTGATTAAGGAAAAAATATTCAATAAAAAACTATCTAACCAAGTGGAAGCACTAGATATCGAGTTACAAATCTAAATTTGAAATAATTAGATTTTTTATCCTTCATGGAAAAAAGTTATGTGTTATACGGTGTGCGTCACTTTTTAAAAATATTGTTTTCTGAAAAAATCAATTTTCGTGGGAGATGGAAAAAGTGCAATTTGATTCCAAAAATTTTGAAAAAAATATTTTTAGAATCTACAGACAAAATTTGATGAGACTCTAGTTTGTACCATCTTCAAATTCCTCACAGTTTAGCCGCTATAGGTGCCCGAATGTGAAGATTCAATTAAAAATAATAATTTCAGTGTCTAGTTTGGCCAAAAATTGTAAACCACTATTATGGGATCACCCCAGAGCAGTGGGGGAGTTTCCCAGCCACAACCTTCGCCATACCATCGATCACCAGGCTCAGGATCATAGCAGAGACATGATAGGAAGCCACCATTAGGGCCATCTCCATTAGGAGTTAGGGGTAGCGCATGTTAGACTTGTTCATTATATTAGATACTGATATGTCTATTTTTTATTGAGCCTACGAGCTACATTTTTTTGATGCATCCTAATATTGTGCTGTGACACGATTTTGATATATATGTGAGATACATGATTTTTTCAGTGACTATATGATGTGTTATTTATTATGTTATATGCATGCTTCTATCTAATGGATTATGATGCTACGGTGTTATGAATTTATATGATTTATGAGATGATTTTTTATGTGATTTTCTATGTTATGATGTATGGATGGATGCATTTGATTTTCTTTTATTATATTCTTTATGATGTTATGGGTGCATTATGATTATGATGTGATGCGATATGGATTATGGATATGTATGTATGCAAATGTTCAATGATATATATGATCTCCTTTTGATATGTAAATGTGATATGAATGTGATGAGATTTATAGAGTGATATGTATGTAATGAGATGTATGCAATGAGATGCATACAAGGAGATGTATGCTGACGATTTATGGATGCAAAATGGTACTATATGATTATGTCATGTGAATGCATGTTTTGATTCCTTATGATGGGATGTTATCTATGTTTTTTGTATGACCTAATATGTTTATGATGATGCCTATGATGCTTCTAACATGATTGTGTATGCAGGATAATTTTGTGTGTCACAAGACACCATCAGGATGATTGCGATAGAAAGATAGAAGAGGCACAATTGCAAAGAAGATGAATGTTAGTATGAATTTAATTGAATGAAAAGGGTTTGATATTATTGCTTGATAAATATTAGGCTTGCATGATTATCATCATTGGGTGTTTAGACTATAGAAAATAGATAATAAACACCATGCCAGTATGACATAAACCAAGGTGTGCAATGCTATCCCTTTGTGAAAATAGTTACTTAACAGACAAGGAATGCCATGACGCATACTAAGGACCAAGTTGTCCCAATATTTTTGTCAAGACAAACCACAAGCAAAAATAAAATTAAAGTGGTCCTAACCCATTATTGCTCCTCTAAATCCTTCTTGGGAAATCCTCGAGGTGCATATTAACATGACCAAATACATAAAAAAGACAAGACCAACTAGACCAAACAATTCAACAACCATATAGATCATTTTCCAGAGTTTGTTTGCTAATAGGTTTGATAAGGTTGATTGACTAATTAATAAGGCTGATTAATTGATCGATTGATTGTATGACAAGATTGATTGATTGACAAGATTGACTGATTGACAAGATTGATTGATTGACAAGATTGATTGACTAATTGATTGGTTGACTAATTGATTGATTGATAGGAGGGTTATTTTTTGGGAAAAGGTGTCTCAAACTTAATTTTAATGTATTTTGTATGTATTCACTATTTAATCTTCTATTGATTTTTTCTTCTTGTGGAAGATTTATCATCCCATTTGGAGGTTTACTATATTTATTATTTAGTGTTATTTCTTCCTCACATGAGGAGGTAGGCATCCCACATTTAGGTAGCATTTTTTGGCCATTTTTCAACATCTTGCGGTGTGTGTAAGGTCATTATAATGGGAGTTACATATGATATGTTATATAATACATATAAGAACATGTATGAGGGAGGTTATATAATAATCTTGACCAAAATTATGATAGTATATGAAATATTTCATTAGGATATTTTTAAGGAGGTAAATTCTATAAATTGGGCACCCAAGTTGGTAGGTTAGATACAACAAGTTTATGACATACTATGACATAAATATTTGTAAATTTTTGGATCTATTATAGAAAAATGGAATTGGAGTTTGAGTCATGGATTTTGGACACAAAATACCCTTAGTTGGTTCATGGATTTCTAGAACCTATTATGATTTCCTTCTTAGCATTTTCCTATTTATTTGGGTACTTTGGTTGAGATGTATAATAAGTTTTATTTGTATGTATATGTTAACAATTTTACTCTAGATGAGAAAAACGAGATATACATGTTAAGGATTTGATCCTATAAGTTTATTTTAACATGTTTTTCTTATATATCAATATATTGGTTTTGTGGTTTTGAGTGTGGGATTTCTCACCTAAAAGAGTTCTCCCAACATATATTGGTGTGTCTCTTTTATATATTATTATATATATTTTCTTATATTTCTTAATTCACATGTCATTATGTTACAAAAATTTACTTAAATTTAAAATCAACTTTAATTTCTTCAAAGTATTAGTGTTGGAAATTATCTATGTTCTGATTTTTCTTTATGGGAAAAATTGTGGGCACTTATATCAAGCAATTTTTCTAAGAAAACCATATGGTACATGATGTACATAATATGTTTATTTTTCCTTACATTCATTAGTTCAACATCTGAGGTGCATACACAAAATTTGATGTGTAGATAAGTATATTAGAAATAGATGGATAACGATGGACAAAAACATGACATGACACTCGACAACAATGCATGTGCTCTTTGTATGATCCAAAAAATTATCTCTTATGATTGTGCACATGACCTTGACCATGGATAAGACTGAAGGTTAGATGACCCTATAAGATTATTCTATCCAAATTGTTAGTATAGTGCTTGCTCATGCTAGATTTGAATAATGGGTTGATTTGACAAAGAAGATTCAAAATATGGCCAACAATTAATTCCTCAAGCTAAGAAAAATTTGAGGAAGAGGGAAAAAAGGTTGAAAAATCTAAAATTACCCTCAAATAACTCTAATCCTAGGTGGGATTATAGAACCAATAGAAGTAGAGATTAAAATAAGATCACTAAATAAATACATAAAACATGACTAGGTTAAAATTAAGAGGGGGAAATATATGAACCTACAAACAAAAATAAATAAGCTCAAACTCACCCTTGAGGACTACATGTAGAGAATTGAGAAGGCATAATAGATATAATAAAGGAGAGTTAATAAATCAATTGAACTACATACAATAGTGAGAGAACTATTAGAATTAGAGAAATAATTGAAAGAGTTAGTTGACACCAAGGAGTAGGAAATCCAAAAATTGCAAGAAAACATATAGTTCTTGATAGTTGGTAGGGTATAAACCCTTGATTCAAGAATTTTATGTCTTCTATTGGATGAATCTCTCATAAATAATCATGGATCTCATATTTACATTCAAATTCATAGACATTGCATAAAATCTTAGTGTAAATGTTAAATATGAAGTCAATAAGGCCATGTAATCATTCTCTCCTAATGTCACCCAAGATCAAGGTTTCATGCATAAAATATACACCATACTTTATGACATGTTTGTTTATATCAAGATAACAAATAGAACTATATCTATGCAAGTGAAAAATATCTTTAATAAGGATAAAGCCAACCAAAAGTGTAATAAAAAATATCTATTCTAGAGTAAGCTATTCTAGAATTGAGAGTCCATTTTTTGTCTAGTATAACAATAGAATTCATCCTCATTGTATGAAAAAAAAATAGGGTATCAAAAGAAGGGGAATTCGAAGCATTAATACGGAAAAATAAAGAACCCAACACATACTTTTAGAGTTGATCTTAACACCAATCATTATGAAAGTTAAGGGAATTTTTCATCTAGTAGCACAATTTAAAGTAGAGATAAAGGCCATAGATTTCTAAAATAAAGGAGATCCAAAATAAGTTGAAGTTCACTCCAAGATTTTGTAGAATTATTTTTAGTTTGTTAGTGTTTTGCACCATTTTCTAAAATTTTGTTTATTTTTTATTTTTTATTTTTTCCCATGATTTTGGTGTTTATTTCTCATCCTTGCAAGTAAGGACCTCATGAGAGGTTGAAAACTATAAAGTGTTCACTATTCATTCTTGGTTCAAGCTAATTATCTTGTCCTTCATGAGAAAGGTTTTTATTGTGAACCTCTCATATAGCTCCAACATTACATGTAGTAGAGTTCATGTTTTAGGAAGGGTTTGGTATTTCTACATAATATTGTTGATTATTAGTATCCAAAACTCTTATTTTAAGTTTTTTGGTTTATGATGCAAATATTTTAAGATTCATAGAATCTTGGCTATTTGACAGAGGAAATTATGAGATGAGACATTTAGGAATTATTTTGTCTTCCCAAGATATATAGTCCACATGATCCATATTGAAGTTGTTAGTTTAATAAATCAATATCCATGTGTCATTGGCGAGTAGTGGCACATTAATAAGGTGGACCATTTTGTTCACACAAATAAAAATAAGAAGTAATCACATCAAAATATCCATATGGTGGGATTTTATGCCTTCAAAATATTATTAGTCTAATAATGAAACATCATTGTGACATTGATTAGTGTATGCACACTATCACTAGTGGGATCCTCCACACTTTGACTCCATATAATAATAGCACATTTCAAGATTACTTTAGAACCATTTGATCTTTCCTAGATAAATGGTTTGTGCATGATATTTAAGTTACTTTTATAACTCCATTGGTTAATATATCCACATAATAAAACTTGGCGGTCCCCTCCACTCTCATGGTGTATATGTAACTAAAAGATAGGACTAACATGTGAGTAGGAAACATGACATTCTCATGAAACTCTAGAAGGTTATCACTATATATTTGAAAATCAATTACCATTGGTCAAAGTAATCGAGTTTAGAATTTTTGTGGGTCCTTGTTTGTGTTATTTAGAAAATAGATGAACAAATTAAAAAAAATGTACTCATGAGATACATTGAAATATTTCACATTCATAATTTTTTTCATATTTTATAGCATAATTTTGTTGTTTCCTTGGTGGGAGAATATAAAGAATTGAATTTACAATGATTTTCATATGATGGATATGTATTTCAAAAGAGAAACCAATTATATTAAAGAATAATGATGTGTTATTGGAACAACACATCCACTCATTATTTTATGCAAGCCCCACATCTAAAGGTTCAAAATTACATGACCAATGATGAAAGAGGTATCATGGAAACCTTAAATTACAACATGATCATCAAATTTCAAGTAGATCTTTAGGTTGGATACTCTTTTCAAATTTTATGAAGGAATAATTATGTGGTGGTTGCACATTCAAAATAATGAATACTCATTTTTTGTAGTGTAGTGACTTAGTTGCTTCTTTTCTAGGCACTTGTTTCATAAAAATAATATATTTATACTCAATTGTTGGTAGAATATTTTAGGTATTATCATGATATGTTTGATTTGTAGATAATATTTTTAAATTATTTGTTAATTATATAAGCTTTCACATGATCAAAATTATTGTAGTAATCTACAAATCTCTAATTGTGAACAACCATATGATTAATATATGAATTGTCCATCTTCTCTTTGTTCATTTGGTAGCCTTTTATTTATTTTTTGGATTCTTAAATTATAGTTCATTTTAGTTTTTTTTTTAAGCCAAAGGCAATAAGCCTATAATTTATATTAATAATAATATGTAATTACAATAATTTGAGCATAGTCTAAATGGATATGAACCACAAAATTTCTATTACTTCTACTACCTGTAGGCCAGCCCCTAAACAACTACTGATAAAATTTACATAATATCAACCCAAATCAAAATTTCAAGTTTACATCATAAGACTTGAACTACTTAGAAATAAGAGTGAAAATTCAAACTATACACTCCTACATGGACCCTGGACCGAATTCTCCCCTTGGTCTTCTTGCACTGCTACATTCATATCTAAAATTTAGTTGTTGGCATTAATGAAAGTTAAATTTCATTCACTAGATAGTCTCCAACCATTCACTGAAATTAGACTTTATTCTAACATTTTTCTTCAATTTATTTCTCCTCCATTTTTCTAAATTAATCTAAAGATACTATAGAAAATATAATGAAGATATAGCTTCTAAAATCCTTGAGGTTTTCTTACAAACCATGTCCCATGCATTATTCACATTTATACAAGAGTATAAAATTTGAAGATATAAATGAAGGTGACTGCATGTATAAGGAAGATATACAATTTTAACCATTAAAATTATCAACCTCTAACTTTACTATGGTTTCTATTTTTCATATGTAGAAACATTAGATAACCTAGGGAAAAACCTCACTAAAAATAAAGATTATCATCGGTCCAAAATCATATGTTCACAAAAAATATAAACAATCTTGTGGCTTCAATAATATTTGTAGGAAAAATAATATTCTTCGTAAACAATTAGAGAAGAGTATTGTTGAATAGTATAAATCCAACATAATTTTTTTTTAATATAAAATACAACTAACAACACAATTTGAATCATACACATAAATTACATAATATCTACCCTAGGAAACCATTTTGGAAAAAATCTAGCAAGAAACATAAGCATAAAATTAAAATTATTCTTGAATAGTTTATTCACCCTATAAAATCTAATAATATTGTTATCCATTCAAATATCATGTGTAATGAACTATGGATAAACACTTATAGAAACATATGCACTATATTGATATAACTTATATATTACATCTTTCGTTATCTTTTGGAAAATATTTTGGTGTTGACCACCACCCATTTTTCCATTATACACGCTATGGTATTCTTCCCCATAGATCAATGTTTTTGATATTAATGCAAGGAAAGGGCCTTGATCCCAACAATACAAAAAAATAGAAAAAATAGGAAACAAAATGGCACAATGACCACCACCAACAAAAGAACTACAAACTAAGGAGGCATGAAAGCCACACTAAGAGAAAAAATACATTAAAGTGCACACATGTAGAAACTATCCAAGAACATAGGAAAATTATAAACATAAAGAACAAGAAAAAAAGAAAACAAAAAGATAGAAAGCTTCATTACTCCTTGGACCATTAATAAGGTTTTAGTTCACCTTCAATGTATCGAGGGAGTCCTTCCAATCATTCTATGTGTTTTCCATAATATTCTTCATTTGAACATCTCCCTCATGGTTCTCGCTCATCTTTCTCTTGAGCTTCCTAATCTTTGGTTGGCTTGATATAGTACCAAAAATAGTATGTTGCATTATACCATCAATTATAGAAATAATGCTACCAAGACCATTTTCCAAACCCATAACCTTGTCCATCATAATTTCAATATCAAATTTTGATTCAATTGTTGAGAAATGGCCCCATAAATCCTTTATCTGATCTTTAAGATTTTGAAGAGCCTTTGTAGTAGTCTCTTCCTCTTTCTTAGTTTCCTCCTTGTCCTTATCTGTAACGCCCCGCCAAGGAATCCATAAAACAAAGTATTATGTAACGAATTATCTGAATAATTTTTTTTTTAAACATTCATATATATATATAAATGTCTAATGGATTCCAAGACGATGTTACTTACACATTATAATTAAAAACATATCACCATAGTATTAAAGTCATAAACACAAGTACAAATCATATTCGTGAATAAACCACTTTTCAAAACTTATACAATTCAAGATATTCATAAATTCTGATTACATCCAGTGAGATTCTCATACGATCTCGATACATCATAATGATAGTACAAAGAGTATACTCATTAACATGAGATAAATATACAATAAGGGAAATGATCTCCTCATATCAAATATCCATGTCTGAACACGATCTGCGTCCAGTGTCTTGATCATCAAGGTATCAAGAACCAGCTACAAGTAAAATGTCATTAGTAAAAATATCCAATGAAAGTGTAGCACGGTTTCCACCCGACCGCGTGGAACCCGAAGGTCCACTCCCTCTGTGCTAGGAGATAGTGAGAGGTCCAGAAGACAATCAAACAAGAACAATGAACATACAATACATTACATGGCTGACCTCACATAACGACATGTCCACATCATATGCTTTCAGAGACGACCACAATATATCAGTTAACTCCACACAATGGACTACAATCATGCATCAGGACAGAGTGTCATCACATAGTTGTTCTAAGTTACCCTGGTGAATCTTCCTAGACTACCGGCCCTCTTCCAGAGTTACCCTGGCAGTCTCTACCGATTCCCGGCCCTTAGATTAACTCATGTGGAATCGAATTACCTTTCAAGGGGACAAGGTATTCGACAAGCCATTCCAGGCCTTCTCAACCTACCCTTAATCTAAACAAGCATTAAGGCACTAGGTGAGGAATTTATATATCTGAACTTAATTAATGAATTCCCAGGTACATTTATTAATATTTTCACTTAATTAATAACTTCTGATAGGTTACCCTGGCCACCACTTTGGGTTCCGGCCCCTAACGAAAGCCACTCTTCCTAGAGACATGACTCACATCCAAAAATAAAGGATAGCCAACATGCACAAATTGAACTAAGGTATGATCATATTTTGTTCATGACGCAAAACGTCATTCATTCATTCACTTCAAAGTTAACTTAAACAATGTGCATGTTATAACTTCAACAAATCATATACAAGACCTTCTAAAAATGTATCAAAGGTAATTGATGAATCATACATTGTTATCTCTCGATAAAGATCACAGTAATTGTACAACCATGTGCATACATAATATGCTTACATAATAAATTTACTTTCCTAGCCTTAGGAAGGTTAAAAAAAAAAACTCAATAACACTAAAGAACACCCATAAATATAACAGGTATATACTTAATATAAGTACAAGACCATATAATTGGTAAGTAAGTAACTGAAGTATGTGTTTCACACGCATGGCATAGGACGCCAAGAAGAGTCAAATCAGAAAAAGAAATAAGAATCTACATAGTTATATATATTATATATCTATTACGTAACATATTGTTAACAATAAGAATAGAGTTCGACGCCTTCCAAGTTTGTTTGATTAAAGAAGAAAGTGGAACCGAACTTTAAGTTCATCAATACATAGTGATAAGCGACATGCAACATGCATTGAATGTAGGTAAGGACAAACGAGCAGAGTATAGGATACAAGCAGTTAGTTCAAACTTCTAATGCTCACCACATGAGATAATAAGGGAAGCATACAACAATAAACATAAGTATTCGACCTAGCGTTAACTAAATTGGTGAAAACAAAGCCACGTGGCGACGCCATATGAAAGAGAACTGCCAGCTAAGAGACAGTTACGTGACTTATGAGAAGGAGAATTAATGCATAACTTATCCATTCTAAATAGCAACACAAATTTTTCTGGTGGAGGTTTCCAGAATTGCGCACTCAACTAAGGTTATTTAATCCTCTAAACTATCTACTTCGCTCAAGAGCTTCAGCTACGACATATTGACAATGGAATTTGGAAAAGTTATTTAAATCTCACAGCAATATAATTTTCAAGTGTTGCTGATTGTAAAGGTTTCCAAGATTATTAGAAAAATATATATAAATATATAAGAAACTCTACAGTCCTCTATGTTCATGCGCTGCAACTGCGAGAGGTTGTGGATAAATCAGGAAGACCATTTAAATTTAAAGACTTCCTTCTATGTTCAAGAGTTGCGATTGAATCAAAGGGTATTTTAACTCCATTCGCCTAACCACGATCAAGTGGAACAGAAGTGGCAGGTTGCATATGAAATCAGAGAGATTTTCAACTTAAGATATGGCCGATTCCTTCTTTTCACTTGCAATTTTCAAACTAAAACATTCAATTGATAAAAACAAAGGATGGTGCTATATCCATGATGGCGATTATTTTTAAAAGGTAACGTTTGCAGCAAATGCATTTTGATCTGGAAAAATTCATAACTATGGCGAATTAAGACTCTACCAAGCTCAAGTTCTGCCACTGTGGCAGGCAGTGTAAGAAATAAAGGCAACCTTTAAACGTCCAACTTCTACTATATTCGATTATTGCAGATCAAAGGATGCGCATGGTTAGACAATGGCTATCAAGAAAACACCTGTCATAGTACACTCAAGAATGTTGGCTGAGTATTTGGAGCAACATGTATTTATCTCAAAACTAAAGAAAACAACGATACAAAATAATGATATATTTGATGAAAGATCAGAAAGTAAATGAAACTGTTTTGAGACTCTACAGAGACACCTTATTTCACCAGTCATAGACTAAGGCTTCAGCCTTCAGACAAGGAAAGATGGTGCAGTGAAAGAACTTAACTCGTATCAACAGCCCGTGCCTCTCATAGCACAAAAACTGACGCCATACAAGGGACCGATTAATGCGATCATGTTGAAGATGATTCTAAACGGGTTAAGAATGAATGAAAGACAAGGTGGTTCATTACAACTCACCACCTATCCTTTACCAACATGATGTTGAGTATACAGTTTAATGAACATTTGAAGATCTAATATAGAACTCTAAATTGAGAATTAGACAAGAATTCAAGATCAAAAACCGGAAGAAATATCTGCTTTGACTCAAGGAATGATTTTAAAGGCATATATTATTAGAGTTTTTCCTTCACTTGCAAACTAGATATGATAAGCTTGATCTGGTTCGATGATAAGATTTAGAGAGGGTCACACATTAATGTTTGGTCACTAAGAAAAACTACGTCTATCTAGAAATCAAAGAATTATCTGTAGATCGGGATGTTTATCTAACATCCACTCCTTATTTCAAACGTTGCAGCTGTAATAAGTGCAAATTAAATCAGGGTGACTATTTAAATCTATATGCCCTTTCCAGTTGGAATGCGTCAGCAGTGAAAGGTTACTAAAGAAATCTGGGAGATTATTTATTCCTCTAGACTTTCTACCTTGATCAATCGCTTTAGCCATGACTGGTTGACAAGGGTGTAAGGAAAAGTTATCAAAATCTCTTCTATATTTTACTTCTGAGAGCTGCAAATGAAAAGATTGTTAACAGAATCAAGAATTTATGTGAATCTTTAAATTTCAAAGAGCGCACAGAGATCAGACCAAACCCTAAACATTGGTGAATCTAAACAGGGCGGCACTGGCATCATCAACAAGGTTTTCAAACCGACAGATGAGAGAATATGTAAATCTTCAGTTGTATACAGATCCTACAGGAAAAGAAGTATTTTACTGAATATGCACAATATTGAAGCTCTTAATTCATTGTAACCAATAAGCATTCAGATAATTATTCCCATATTATAAACTTGTTTAGGTGCAGGGTGCATGTTGTTGCGCAGTTTTGTGAATAAGAGCTGCACATGCGACAAGGAAGAAAGAGGAATAGGGATGTAAATCTGTATCCACCTTCAAATGAGAAAACTAGAAATTCAGAATCCTAACTTATACAGAATGACTGCCCTCTCAACCAAATAACTCTCAAATTGTGAAGAAAGATATTAATGCAAGGAAGACATAAATCTTGAAGAAACGATTAAAGAAATACGAATACATCTTTGTCTGCAAACATAATTCAACTGATCACAAGCAGAAATGAATCACAAAGAAACCTGGTTCGTTGAATAGCAGAGTAGTTTTCAAAAAGCCTTCCCAAAATTTGTAGCCGCAACTTTTACTATTACAGTTCTTTTGCCCAATTTCCCAATCAAAAAACCACCAAACAGCCTTATCTCCCAGTTCCTGAAAAACTAACCAATGCTGTAAAGAAACTTTTTTTTTTTTTTTTTTCAGAATATTGTTATGCAAACTACTGTCGTCTCCATTTCTTCCTACAATTGCCGTGTATATCCATATCGCCAACTCTCAAGGCTAATTAATGCCATTTATTAACTCCAGTTACACTTAAGTGATAATAAACATGCATGCCTCCAATTTCTCATGCAGTTTAAAACATTAAATAACAAAGATATTTTAATTTTTGAAAATATACTCTTTAAAAATATCTTCTTTTCCTTAATTAAAATTTGCACAATTAAAATCAACAAATTCAATTAATTAAATATCCCTTTTAATTTAATTTAATAAATCATACCATCACCAAATCATAGTGATTTAATATTTCAATAAAATAACGTATAATCAAAATAACTTAACTTAATAAAACCTTTTAAAGGACAATAATTAACATATTTAATTTTAATTTAAACAAATCAACTCACACAAACACAACACGATAACAACAAACAACAAACAACAATGGGCGACAACCGATACTCGTTCAATGAAGAACGGTGGTTAAACAAGGACCAGACACTATCTCCGATTCAACATGATTTAATTGGATTAAGGTACGCTCAGACCTGACAAGCAGGTGGAGCCGATACCCGGTACCTGTATCTGCAGAAAACATCAACGTTAGAACATACATATACTCATGTTAGAAAACACACTATGAATAAGATTCGCAACATAGCAGGATACTCACGAATGAGTAATGCCATACTGTCTTCTTCACTGACATAGACGAGCATCATTACATCATAATAACATAAACATCAAACACATCCAGATAAACACATTATCACTCAGAAACTACATATCCACTACGCACATGCATCCTTCATAATACCTTAATCAAATGATCTCGATGTTCAGTGTATTATCAACAAATTTTAACAACTAGCAATCAAACAAAACAAACGGGTACACATAGTAACAACTGGAGGGGTACTACATTATCATTGTTAACATTTTCTTCTTCCTACCCTATCTCCATCACATTTATTCAACTTCATTAACCTCTTCAGAGTTCACAGCCTCCTTGTTTTTATCTTCCTCTTCAACCACATGGACCTCCTATTCTTCCTCTTCCTACATACTATTGGGTAGGCTTTTCTCCTCTCTATAAGGGAAGAAATCCTCATCTGAAGAGTCCTTCACCTCCTTCTCAAAGGCCAAATTTTTACCTTCTTGGTCTTTGCCTTTGTTCTGGTGTCCTGCACTAGCCAAACGAGTAGACCTTCTCTCTCCCACCCACCACTATTATCATTATTCTAACCAATTTCACCCTCATTACTTATCTCAATTGTTTCATCCTTTGAATCTTGACTCATAGAGGAGCCCAATTTTTTTTTTTTGGATGCATGTGGGCTTAAAGAGGTTTTTCTTATTTGAGGATTAATTTTCAACAACTCTACATCAAAGGAGCCCTAGATACATAATGATTTAAAAAAAAAATATTTTTAGGATTTGGCTTAGTCCCTAAAGAAGGGTTTTTAAGAGTCATATGTGGTTTACTTTCAATCATCTTAATTTGAAAATGTTCAAGACAAAAGAGGCAGGGCACAACCATGGGGTGGTAGAAAGCACATACTTATAAAGGGTTAAGATTAAACCCCGGTGAAGAGAAGGAGAAGCCCCTTTATCAATACAAAGGTGGAGAGAAGAAACCAAAAAGAAGGGGATATTTATCTTCTCTTTGTGGTGAATGTGGTTCAATAAGGTGATATGGTACCTTTGAATGGTCTTGAATCTCCCTTCTAAAGTGAAATAATGCATGGCATGAAGACTTACCAATCTAAAAGGCATAGGAAACTTCTCTTTGTTGAATTTGTTTTGAAATATTTCAAGTTTTTCACCCTCTTCAAAGAAATTATCAATGAACCACTGGTAATTACCATTATTGAACTTTTCCACCTTAATACCTTTATATTTTAAATTTTTTCCATCTTCTATGAGTTGTGGGGTAACTATAAGATGAATTCCACCAATAGAGAATTATCCATGCTTCCATGAATTATAGAATTTGGAATTTAGCACATCATTATACCCCTATATTTCTTGGAAGAAAGGCGTTAGATCAACCTCCTCAAAAATATTCCTTAACTCAACATTTTGCTTTAAAGGGATGCAAGAAAGAGGCTCAGAGCATTTCCTTGAGCCACCCATCTTCCTCCATATTTCACTCCCTACCTTTGATATAAAGAGGATTAAGACCTTTAGTTGTTTTATCCATCCTATAAATATCACTTCCTATTTTCTTCTTTAATAGAAACTTTGATTAAGTATCATTATAACAAATATTAAACTCCCTACTAGTATTAAACCTTTCATTAGAAATAACTTGTTTTAATTTTGGTGGGATTTGATCAAAATACACACTAACCCAATCAACAAGAAGTACCAAGTTGTTAGAAGCAACATCAACAACCATATTACCTTCTCTATAAGTGTGAGTTATCTTGGATTGAAGGAAATTCCCGATCAAGTTTTTGCAGTCTTTCGTCATATCTCTTATCATCCAAGGCATAAGAAACTCCTTTCACAATATCAATAATCATCTTAGAATATCCTTCTATGATAACTTGGTTAAGGCCTCTCTCTTTTAACCACTTTACATCCCACCACATAGTAGTAGCTTCTTCCATGTTGCTAGAACAAGTACCTAAATTCTTAGAAAATACTTCAATTAGGTAACCTTTGTGATCTCTAATCACTCCTTCCATAGTAGTCATACCTGGATTACCTTTAGAATAACCATCAAAATTTAGTTTGATCCATCCTTCCTCAAGAGGAATCCATTTGGTTTTCATTATACACAACATTTTTGACCAATTTATCTTTGTTAAGTCTTTCTTGATCCCCTAGTTTTGTTTAATTCTAAGCTCTCCAAAAGAAGGCATCAACTTTGAAAACTCATAATTTGCAACAGTTATGTTTTCCTACACTTGTTGTTTTATAATCATAAACACATCCATGTTGTTTCTCTTTTGATCTCTAGAAATTATATTATTTATTTCTTTCTTTCCACAACCCCTAAAAGACAAAAGGAGGGATTTATCTCCAAAGATATGAAATAATAAGATGAAAGAAAGGACTTTTTTTTTTAATTAATTACAAATTCCTTAAGAGTGCTAGGGAAAACCCAATCAACTAAGATAATGTTGGTATGTGGAAACTAATCATGCAAATATTGTACACTCTTTACATGATTTTTTTCCCACTTTTTGCACATCAAGGGGTTAGTAGTTAATTTTTCATTAACTGAAAAATAAAAAATGACTTTGTAAAACCCTAATTCTAGAAGCTTCCAAAAGGCTTGCGTAAGCAGCTGGGATGTAAGTTGCAGTATAGGATTGACGAGATTGTAATCTATTTTGCATTGGATAGTAAAATCATTGGATGACTGAGTTTTGGTGGATGTAGCCCATATTGGGTGAACCACATTAAAAAATTTTGTTGATCTCTTTTGTGTTATTCTTCATTGTCATTTCTGGGTTATTTAATCTGCATATAATTGTTAATGTTTATTTCTCCAATGTGCTTGAATCCTAACAACTGGTATCAGAGCCGCATGTATTTTGATTGATTGGAAAGAAACCTCTAGATTTGAGTGGGAGAAATGGAAGAAGGAAAAGTCAAGGTTGAGAAGTTCAACAGGCAGAATTATCAATTATGGAAAATGCAGATGGAAGATTATTTGTATCAAAAGGATCTATGGCAACCATTTCAAGAAAAAGCGAAGGAAGATGTTGCGATGTCCTATGAAGAATGGGAGATTCTAGATAGAAAGGCATTGAGAAGCACTTAGTTGTGCCTGGCACCATTTGTGGTGTTCAATATAACAGAAGCAAGGACAACAAAGGATCTGATGAAAGCTTTGGCTAAATTATATGAAAAACCCTCAACCTCGAATAAGGTATTTCTCATGAAGCATTTTTTTAATCTAAAAATGATTGAAGGTGGATCTGTGACAGATCATTTAACTAAGTTTAATACTATTACTAGTCAATTAACTTCTCTAAAAGTGGATTTTGATGAAGAAGTGAGGGCTCTCTTGATTTTATGTTCTTTTCCAGAAAGTTGGAATAGCTTGGTAATTGTTGTAACTTTGTATCTGGTTAAAATACATTGAAATTTGATGATGTTGTTGGTGTTATCCTTAGCGAGGAAATGCGGCTAAAAAGCACAGGTGATATTTCAACATTAGGTAATGCTTTGAATATAGAGAATAGGGGAAGAATAACAGAGAGGAAAAATCCCAACAAATTGTGGGAAGTCACAAGGGAATTCAAAGAAAGGTAGATCTAAATCCAGAAGAATAATGGATTGCTGGAACTGTGGAAAGCCAGGTCACTTGAAGAAGGATTTTTGGTATCGAAAGGGAAAACAAGAAGACAAACAACATGATGACAGTAAGTTTTGAGAAAATGTGTCTCAACCTTGCAATTACATAAGCTTTTGATACATAAGGTACTGTTTCACTAACGACAATGGGGGGGCGTGGGGGGATACCCCCACAAGGGGTACGAGGGGGATCATCCCCCTGAATAGGGTCCAAGGGAAGTGTGCCCTAGTGGGGGATCAAGGGGAGCGCCGCTGAAAGAAAAAAAATATTTATATTTTATTATTGTAAATTTGGATAGTTCATCATCATGTCTCATATCTAATGATCAATATTTTATTAGCTTGATTTTCCCTAGAAGGCAGACCTATTTTATGAGGGAATTGTATTACAGCTGTGTATTGTGATGTATTCTGAGAGTCTGATAGTGGCTGTGTTGTCTCTAGATCTCTGAGTGGTGATACTCCTATGAGAAGCTTTCTCTACAAGTATATTGTAATCTTTGTGATTTTTGAATAATATATTGGGCCGCTTTTGGAGTGTGGGGTTTTTCTCCTGAAAGGTTTTTCCCCACGTAAATCATTGTGTTGTGGTATGCAAGATATTTGTGTTTATTTTTGTTTCAGTTTTTGTAAATGTTAAAGATATGTAAAATTTTTGCATTATTCTCATCTCAAGATTAGTGTAGGAAGTTGTTCCACTACCTTAGCTTCCTTACAAGTAGTATCAGAGCCTGATCACATTTGGTTTTAGTTGTGGGTTGTTGGGGTTTTTGAACTAATCCAAATTTGAGTGGGAGCTTGTGCAGAAGAAACTTTGTGATCTTGTTGCAGGAATTTTCAGATGGCAAGTTCATTAGGGAGAATTGAGGTGGATAATTTTTTTTGAAAATAATTTTGAAATGTGGACGCTGAAGATGGAGGATTTGTTGATAGATCGAGATATGTGGGATGCTATTGTTGAGAATGTTTCAAGGCCTGTAAATCCTACTCAAGTTTCTCAATATGATGTTATGGACCATAAAGCCAAGGGTCTAATCAGATTGTGCTTGGAAGACTCTATTTTAATCAATGTCCATGAAGAGACCTCTGCACAAAAACCATGGAAGAAGCTTAGTGAGATGTATCAAGCCAAATTGCTAGTGAAAAATATTTTCTTGAGGCAGAAATTATATTCCTTAAGAATGGAAGAGGGTGGATGAATTGCAGACCACTTGGAAGAATTTAATATGATGGTGGCTCAGCTGGCATCAGTTGGTGTCAAAATAGATGAGGAATAGAAATTTCAAATCTTACTTTTTTCTTTACCTGATTCGTGGGATTCTCTTGTTATGGCTATTGGGAGTACTTTTGTTATATTGAAGACTGAAGATGTGGTAGGTTCATTACTTTCTAAAGAGATGAGGAGGAAGGTATCCATCACTACAAAGGAGGCCCTAAATTTTCATGGAAGATCTAAGGAAAAAGGCAAGAAGAATGAGAAGTGTGAAAAATCCAAGTCCAAGGGGAGATCTAAATCTCCTAGAAAGTCCAAAGTTATTTGTTGGAACTGAGGTAAGCATGGAAGAATTTTGATTATGATTCTAAGTCCAAGAAGGAAGATGGTGACACATTCATTGTAGCTTTGGCAACTCATGTGGGTAATGATGCATGGTTAATTGACTTAGGTGCATCTTTCCCTATGACCTTTAATAGAGATTGGTTTTTTGAATATGAAGAATTTGATAGAGGTAAGGTGTACTTGGGTGATGATTCTCATTTAGACATTGTTGGTCATGGTAAAGTTAAAATCAGGTTTCCTGATGGTAGAATAAGAAGGATTAATGGTGTGTTGCATATCCCTGATTTAGCACAATTTTTTTTTATCTATGAGAAAAGTAATAGATGAAGGTGTGTAGGTAGTATTTTCTAATGTAGGATGCAATATGGTTATAGGTGCTATGGTGATTGTTAGAGGTGTCATATATGGAACATTGTATAAGCTTAATGCATGCGCTGTTTAGTGCAATAGTATTTTTAAGAAAAAAAATTCTATGGGAGAAGTGGGGGTTCCACCTTCAACAGATGGTCATGGCTTTTGGGTACCCAAGGGTGCTCTTTCTTCTAAAACAAGGTTACCTACAGAGAAAACTATGTTATGGCACCAGAGACTTGCCCACATTGGAGAAAAGGGTCTAAGGACCTTGAAAAATAAAAACCTTGTTGAATGTCTATCTGATTGTAATCTTGAATTTGATTTCTGTGAGCGTTGCATTTATGGAAAACAAAACCACATTCAATTTTACTCGAGTTCTCATAAATATTATGGTGTATTGATCTTATTCATTCTTATGTGTTTGGTCCTATAGATGTTCCTTCAATTGGTAAATCCACATATTATGTTTCATTTATTGATGATTATAGTAGAAGCACATGGGTATACTTTCTAAAGAGTAAATTTGAAGATTTCAATTGATTTAAAGAATTTAAAGCAATGGTTGAGTTGCAGACTGGAAATAAAATAAAATATTTAAGGACTAATAATAATGGTGAATTTTGGTCTAATGATTTTGATAGATTTTGATAGATTTTGTAAATATTATGGTATTAATAGACAAAAGACAATTTTGTATTCTCCACAATAGAATGAAGTTGCAGAAAGAATGAACAAGACAATGATGGAGAAGCTAGGAGTATGTCGAGTGGTGTTGGTCTAGAACAAAGTTTTTTGGGCTGAAGTAGTTGCCACTACTTATTACTTGATTAACATGTCTCCTACATTAGCTCTTGTTGATAAGACACTTATAGAAGTGTGGTCGGGTCAAAAGCCTTCATTAAGACATCTTAGAGTTTTTGGTTGTGAGGCATATGCACATGTACTAGAGGAGAAGCGATCAAAGTTGGAGAACAAGGATGTGAAATATATCTTCATCGGATACAGTTATGGTGTGAAAAGATACAAGCTTTGGGATCCTATTGCACGAAAGGTAATACATAGTAGAAGTGTTTTTTTTGGAGAAACTAAGCCTTCTTCTGTTACATTGCATCCAGAACAAAGTAAATAGGAAGATGTGATTCAATTTCCTTCTACACTTGAGAAAGTTGAATCAAGGACCATGGATAGACAAGAAGTTGAGGAGACCTCATCTAACTTTGAGTCTTCAAAAGAGGAGGAAGAACCTCCAACTCAGCTTTTTTGTAGATTTTTCGTAGGTATACAAGGCACAAACAACCACCTGAAAGGTATTCACCTGATGATTGGAGATACATTTTTTCTTTGAATACTAACATAGATGAACACAAATCGATAGAAGGGGCATTAGGCATGAATAATGTAGAATCCTAAAAGATTGCTATGGATGAAAAAATGGAAGCTTTGAAAAAGAATGATACATGGGATCTTGTACCATTTCTTGAAGGATGAAAAACCTGTTGGTTGCAAATGGGTGTTCAAGAAAAATATTGGTTCAGATGGAAGTATTGAGAAATACAAAGCAAGGTTGGTTACAAAAGGTTACTCTCAAGTTGAGGTTGTTGATTATGGTGAGATATTTTCTCCTATTGCAAAAATGACATCCATTAGATTTTTGCTTTCTATTGTTGTTGCTTATGATTTAGAGGTGGAGCAAATGGATGCGAAAATGACTTTCCTTCATGGTGACTTGGAGGAGGATATTTATATGACATATCCAGAGCACTATGTGGTGAAAGGTAAAAGTAAATTGGTTTTCAAATTGAAGAAATCTTTGTATGGTTTAAAACAAAGTCCTAGGATGTGGTACCAGAAATTTGATACATATGTGTTGAGTTTTGGATTTGACCATTCTAAATTAGATCATTGTGTTTATTATAAAATCGAGGGTGATCATTTCATATTTATTGTATTATATGTTGATGATATGTTATTCATTGGTAAAGGGAAAGGTATGATTTCAAAACTGAAATCTCAACTTTCTGCTAAGTTTGAAATGAAAGATCTTGGTGCAGCTAAACACATTCTTGGGATGGAAATTAGAAGAGATAGAGTGAACAGAAAGCTATGGCTTGGCCAAAGTAAGTATGTCAATTCAATTTTAAAGAGGTTTGATATGAAAGATTGTAGACCATTGTGTGTTCTTGTTTCAGCTAGAACAAAGTTATCTATTTCAAATTGTCCAACATCCCCATCGGAGATGGAAGACATGAGCAAAGTTTCTTACCAGAGTGTAGTTGGAAACTTGATGTATGCTATGGTTTGTACTAGACCAAACATTTCCCAAGTAGTGGGAGTTATTTCTAGATACATGTATAATCTTGGTAGAGTTCATTGGGATGTAGTTAAAAGAGTCTTTAGATATTTGTGCAGTACCTCATATTATTCCTTATGTTATCATAGTAATATGACTGAAGATGAGATTTCCCTTGATATTCATGGTTATGTGGATTTAGACTGGGAAAGTGATGTTGATAGCAAAAAACCCACCAGTAATTATGCGTTTACTTTATTTGGTGGTGCAATTAGTTGCATGAGTAAGAAATAGGTTGTGGTTACTTTGTCCACTGCTGAAGCAGAGTATATGGCAGCTACTCATGCTTGTAAACAATCCATTTAGATTAAGAGATTGTGTTTATATGTTGGAATAAAACAAGGTGAAATGATAATTTATTGCGACAGTCAGAGTGTGATATGTCTAGCTAGGAACCCAACATTTCATGCCAAGACCAAGCACATTGATGTATAGTATCATTTTGTTAGAGATATGGTCGAAGATGGTAGGGTGAATCTGGTTAAGGTAGAGACTTTGATGAATGTTGTTGATTCTTTAACTAAGCCGGTGAGCACAGAGAAGTTCAAATGGTGTTCAGAGACTATGGGCCTTTTGACCCCTAGCAATTAAGAGATGATGATGACTTCCTTCCATTATCCTTGCAAGGTGTTCGACAAGTGGGAGATTTGTAGAGAAAATGTGTCTCAACCTTACAATTACATAAGGTATTGTTTAGCCAATGACGACTAGGGGGGGGGGGCGTGGGGGGATCCCCCCATGAGGGGTCCAGGGGGATCATCCCCCCGCTGGTGGTAGCGCACCCTAGCGGGGGCTCGAGGGCAGTGCCCTTGAAAGAATTTTTTTATTTATATTTAATTATTGTAAATATAGAACGTTCATTATTATGTCTCATATCTGACGACCGATATTTTATTAGCTTGATTTTCCCTAGAAGGTAGCACTATTTTATGAGGGTATTGTATTATAGTTGTGTATTGTGATGTATTCTGAGAGTTTGATAGTGGTTGTGTTGTCTCTAGATCTCTAAGTGGTGATACTCCTGTGAGAAACTTGCTCTACAAGTATATTGTAATCTTTGTGATTTTTGAATAATATATTGGGCGAATTTTGGAGTGTGGGGTTTTTCTCCCGAAAGGGTTTTCCCCACGTAAATCATTGTGTTGTGGTATACATGATATTTGTGTTTATTTTTGTTTAAGTTTTTGTAACTATTAAATATTTGTAAAAGCTTTGCATTATTCTCCTCTCAAGATTAGTGTAGGAAGTTGTTTCGCTACCTTAGCTTCCTTAGTAAGAAGCTAATGTTGTAAATAATAAATTACAGTATACTTTAATTTTTGTGTTTAGATAATTCTAATGATTCTTGGGTAATAGATTCAGAGGCTTCATTTCATGCCACACCCCATAGGAAATATTTTGTAGATTATGTTCAAGGTGATTTTGGATAGGTATATTTGGGTGATGATGAACCCTGTTAGATTGTTAGAAAATGAAAGATAAAAATAAAGTTACAAAATGGAAATTAATGGTTGCTACAGGAGGTAAGGAATGTTCCAAATTTGAGAAGGAATTTAATTTCTACAAGACAACTAGGTAGTGAAGGTTGCATAGTTACCTTTTTAGAAAAAGTCTGGAAGGTCACTAAAGTTGCATTAGTAGTAGCTAAAGGTGAAAAGGTAGGCACATTATATTTGTGTACTGGTAATAATTTTTCCCTTAGCTGCTACAGAAACAGTTGCTACTAAGATAGTTATAGCACTTGCTACAGGGACAAAAACAAAATTGTGGTACCATAGACTTTGGCACATGAGTGAGAAAGGGATGAAGATCCTTCACTCCATAGATTTTCTACCAAGTCTGAAGCAGATTGACTTGGAGTTCTATGAAAATTGTGTTTATGGAAAACATAAAAGAGTTTGATTTGTTAAAGTTTGGAAAGAGAAGAAGAGTGAGAAATTAGAGCTTGTGCATTCTGATGTATGGGGACCAGCTCAGGTATTTTATTTTGGTGGCTCTTTCTATTATGTTACTTTTATTGATGATGCAACTAGGAAAACATGGGTGTATTTCCTAAAACAAAAAATAGAAGTATTTAAAATTTTTAAAAAGTGGAAAGCTTTGGTTGAGAATGAGATAGGAAAAAAGTTGAAGTGTCTCAAATTTGATAATGGAGGCGAGTATTGCAACAAAGAATATGAAAAATTACTATTCATACAATGGAATTTGTAGGCAAAAAATAGTTCTTGGAACCCCACAAGAAAATGGTGTATCTGAGAGGATGAATAGGACCATTATGGTGCATGCAAGGAGCATGAGATTGCATTTGGACTACCCTTACACTTTTGGGAAGATGTTGTACATACCATTGTTTATTTAATAAACAAGGGACCTTCAAATACTTTGGATGGTGGCATTCCAGAGGAGGCATTAACGGTAAAAAGGTAAACTATTCATTTTTGAAAACCTTTGGTTATGAAGATTTTGTACATGTTGATATTGAAAATAGAATCAAGCTTGAGGCTAAGTCTAAAAAATGTACCTTAATTGGATATGGAGTAGATGAATTTGGTTATTGGTTATGGGATTATGAAAATCATAAAATTATTAGGAGCATAGATGTTATATTCAATGAGAAGGTCATGTATAATGATCAACTACATGAAAAGAAGCATGAACAGGCTAAAAAGGAATATGTGGTGCTAGATGAGATTCCAGAAAATAGAATGGTAGTGGTACCTGATGCTCAACAACAACAAGTTATCCCACAGACTCCTGCAAGTGTTAGATGTTATACAAGGATAACTAGATCTCCATAAATATTTTATCCATCATTATATTCTATATTATTAATTGATTCTGGTGAACCTGAAGGTTATGAAAAGTAATGCAGGTAGATATCAAAAAGTAGGGGAGCTAGGCATGAAAGAGGAAATGGATTCCTTGCTGCAGAATCAAACTTGGGACTTAGTCCAATTTCTTAAAGGTAAAAGAGAATTTCCAAATAAATGGGTTTGCAGGTTGAAGGAAGAAGATGGAGGAAAGGAAAGATATAAGGCCAGGCTCATGGTAAAAGGTTTTGCACAAAAAAAGGGTATAGATTTTTATAAAATATTTTTTTCGGTTGTAAATATGAATTCTATTAGAACTATTATATGTCTTGTGGCTATGGAAGACTTGCATCTTGAACAACTAGATGTGAAAAAATTTCTCCATGGGGATTTGGAAGAGGAAATATACATGCAACAACCATAGGGATATGAGGTCAAGGGTAAGGAGGAATTTATGTGCAGGTTAAAGAAGAGTTTGTATGGCTTGAAGCAAGCACCTCGGTAATGGTATTTGAAATTTGATAGTTTTATAGTTGAACAAGGTTACAAAATATGTCATTATGATTATTGTAATTATTTTAAAAAATTGGGTAATGGCAGTTATATTATCATGTTGCTTTATGTTGATGACATGTTTTTTGTTAGGTCTAACATGCAACATATTAATGAACTTAAGCAAAAATTAGAAAATTCATTTGCTATGAAGGATTTGGGTGCAACAAAATAAA
>VDFB02271358.1:332865026-332956901 GCA_007258455.2 Sequoia sempervirens | reverse complement strand
ATTGATATGCCTTATACAAAGGTTGTTTCTTCTATGGCTCTTTCTCCTTCTCCCTCTTCCACTTATGCTATAAGGATCCCACATCCTCCACTTAGGCATAAGTTAGAGAGTGACATCATTTCAATCAATGGTCGCAAAGGTCTTCTTTTTCTTCTGCATCTTGTTCCACCTTCTTTCAAATTTTGATTCCCAAATTTCAACTATTAGCCAATTGGAAAATATTAGCCACTAAAAAAATCATTGTTGCATAGAAGGGACTTGTTATATAAGGCCTACTTTAGGTATAAGACTAGAGTTTCAGTTTCTAATGGTTCTTTCCCACCTTCTGCCCATGCTATCTCTTTGAAGGATTTTATGCATGTGCAACAACATGCTTCGTCCTCCACCCCTCCAAAGGCTAAGAAAAAGAAAGCTCTCGCCCATAGGCCTTCTCCTTCCTCTTCATCTTTTTCTATAGATTTACAACCTATCACAACGTCCTCTATTCCTTCTACTGTTCTTGGCAAAAGAAAGGGAAAGGAACTTACGTTGTGGAAGTCTAAATTGCAAATCTTCCAGATCTCAATTTTTCCCACCATCCCTTGACCCACCCTATACAGTATGGGGAAACATTCCCATGGAGTTGTTCAAGCATCTCAGCCTCTGAGGCCTCCCCCTATTCTTCCACCTATCTATAAAGCATAAAAATGAAAGCGGCCCATGGTCCAAGATCCTTATCTCTCTCCCTGTTTATATCCCTCCTCCTATCCCTCCTTAGGAGCTTGCTCTTTCATTGGCAATGACTATGGAGGCTACTCTCTTAGTGGAACATGATCCCTCAGAGTCTTCTCAAGTTGCACCTCCTAGTGCCCATAGCCATTGTAATTGGCTTGTGTGTGAGTGTAAGCATCATCGACGAGCCTTGGCTAGGGAGCATGAAGCTTCGTAGAATACCAAGGATGCACTTGATCTTTCTCCATATGCTTCCCTTGCTACTTTCATTTCTGCTCCTTCTCTTGTTCTTATCTCCATTCTTTCTTTTGTTCCCATTTCCTTTGTTTTAATTTCGACTTCCTCAATGGGTCCCGATGAGCCTCACCCCAAGTGGATACAAGTGTTCATCGCTCCTTCTACAGAGTTTCCTTTGATCACTTCTTTACCAGATCTTCCTCCTTTCCCTAAGCCCGTTGATATGCCTTATACAAAGGTTGTGTCTTATGTGGCTCTTTCTCCTTCTCCCTCTTTCGCTTCTTCTATAAGGATCCCACATCCTCCACTTAGGTATAAGTTAGAGAGTGACATCATTTCAAACAATGGTTGCAAAGGTATTCTTTGTCTTCTCCATCTTGTTCCACCTTGTCTTGTATCATTCTTGCGAAAAAAACAATGCCTCCTTCCCAAAATTTTGTCACTACCCCTCTTTTTGAGGCCAACCTGCTCAGTCGCATCACTTCACTTCGGAGAAGGGTATGCTTGACTCGTCAAAGGATATTCTAACTCTAGCATCCATCTTTGCTAGATCGATGATGTCTTGCATGAGCTAGGTGATGAAGACCTCGGGGGGCTTCCTCTTTGGCTCTTTTTGTAGGAAATTCAATGGGCACTGCTCTTGCTATCCCCCCTATAGGCTCATCTTCTCTCTCCCTAAGATGATATAAACTGGGAGCAGGATGACTTGTTGGAGGTATCATACTAGAGCAATACCTCTTCTTTATCTTTAGATTAGATTTGTGTGCTTGTTTGTGTTCCCCCATTCTTGTCTATTAATTTTTATGCTCTCTCTTGGAGGACCCTTGTTACCCTTGTTAGTACTTGGATACAAGAGAGAAAAATTTTCATACACTTCTATTTGTCTCATCATTCTTCTATATGTTGTACATTTTTTTTCCCATGTTGAGAACAATGCAAAGCGTTGGGGCATTTAGGCCTCTTCCATGTTGACCCAAATTTTTATTTTTTCTTCATGTGCTCTTCTTCCCATTCTGATCTATTTGGGGGTGATGACAGTTCATACATATTATACTATCTTTATCTATCTATATCTATGATTAGTGCTTACCCCAAATAATTGGATCCCCCAGTGATCTTGATTTCATCTCTACTCTTTCGTGATGTTGCAGATTCTATGGTTGTCCCTTGTGTGACAACATTCCATGAATACATCTCGCTATGTATTTTGTGCCACATCTCCCCGTCTTTCTCTTCTTCTTAGAATGACATGTGCTCCTATGTGTAGCACACATCATTCTAAGGGGGGATTATCATATATGCTTATTTTTCAAAATATTTAAAAATATATCTTGGTTTCTTATAATCTCATCGTCTAGCTTGGTGGAAGCCTAACTAGACATGTCTTGTCTTTTCTGTGTCTATCTTGCAACACAGTTTGTAGCAACCATAGCCCTATCTTCTTGTCATATGGTCTCTAGCCTTGCTAGCCATACATATCAATGCCATCTTTTATCTAATCTTATCATGTCATGTCTTCAAATTATATCATTTCTATTTTTTATATTTTTCTTGACATGTTTGTCCGCAACTAACATGTTTGTGGTGAGATTGGAGTGAGCTTTACCGGATGGAAGACCAATGTCCTTTTCGAGTCCTAGCTCAACTTATCTATTGCATATACCAGATTGAAGACTTGCATCCTCTTTGTCCTAGGTATATTCTCTTCAACCTCTTTCTATTTTAGCTTGCACATGTTAGAATACATATGCTTGCTAAAGTGGGGGAAAAATGTAGTGTCATAAAATTGCACTCGAGCAATTTTACACTACATAACCTCCTCTTTAGCTTAATATAGACAATAATGAAAATTTCCCCTTTCACTTAATTTTAATTCAATCCTTAAACCCCTTTATTTTCGGTATTTAAGTAATTTTTTGTCACATATGCTTGCACAACATGTAGATGTTTGTGCATCACACAAATGTCTTAAAAATATTCCTGACTCTATGGTCATTGGGATGTTACACTTCCACCTACGTACAAAGTGTAATGCCTCTATGGTCATAGACACACTTGAAAATGACTTCTTACATGCTATTCTTTCATTCTTTCATTTCATTCCATTCTCTCAACTCATTCTTGCAATCGTCCATTCTATCACTCAATTTCTCATTCTACACCATCTCTACACCATTTTCTAAATCTTTCTTACATGTCTTGGCTTCTACATCAATATCTTGGTTCTCTCAACTTGTTCAAAGTGTTGCATGCTCTCCTTCGACATTGGTAGCTTGCTTGAGGGGAGGTATCTTCACTCTTTTAATCGCATTATCATGTTTAATGTCAAGTAGCATACTAATATTTTAGCTTGTCAATTTGTTTATCTTGTTAATCTATCTGGCTAAATTATCTATTTACTTCTCTATTTTTCTACTTGACTATTTGTGGAGGTGGAAACACCAAAATAGGGGTTTGACTAAGGAAAAACCTAAAACAATCCCAACATTTTTCATTGTTTCTATGTGTGCAGATTGTTCATTTGGAGAATTGTGGGAGGTTGCATAGTGTTGGACCTCTTGTGAGTTTGTTCTTTTCTTTCCCATCTCATTATTTTATTTCATTTAGTTTAAATCTATGTATGTTATTTTTCTTCTTGTTATTTTTGTTATTTCAAGCATTCTGTTAGTTTAGTAGAACTCTCAAATTTTAGTTTCTGGATAGATAGTAGACTCTCTATGTTTTTATGAGATCATTCTGTTCTCGAACCGTATGAGACTACAACATGTTGCAAGGATGTTTGTGCATTGCACTTCCGTTCTTAGTCAAGATCCAATAAAATTTCTCCTAAGACCTCTGAAGTCTTCTCTTCTAGTCCCTAAAATCTTAATTTCCTAAAACATCATAAAATATAAAATATAGTCAAAACCCTCATTTACCTTCCTTTGTCACCTGAGCTTTTCCTTTGAGGTAGTTGAGGACCATTGTCTCCCTATAGAATCTTCTTTTCTTAGAGACTTAGGAGTATCAAATCTCCTCCTCTACAAAATTATGAAACGACAATAGGAAACTAGTCAATTATAAAGCCCATCAATCTTGATCACTTGTACTATGATCATCTTCACATTCCACCCGATCCTCTATCCTATTTTTTTGCATTCATGAAAATTAGTGAATGACCTCTATTGGGTCATGCTATGGTGCTAATGGATTGGAGAGACTGACATCCACTTCACTGAACTTTGTTTGCACCTTGAGGTTTATCACTGCTTCTTTAAATCACCCTTGTTGGCTCGTTTGAGGTGTAGCCTCATTACAACTAGTATGAACAACATGGATTTCAATGTCCTACAATTCAATATTAGGGAATTGTGTGCATTCCTCTTGTATACAAGTCATTGCATTTTGGACATTAGCAACATTATATGTTTGGATGGATTTATCTATTTGATTCTCATTATATACTATAATGTTTAAGAAAGTTTTAGCTACAATAAACTATGCATCATCTTCAACTATCATGACATCACTTTCATCTCCAACAGTGAAGGCCTCGCTTGGCCTCATGTCCTTATCAAGTGCACTACAATTTAATTGCCAAATTATTGTTCTTCAAAAGCCACTAATAATACTGCATGGTGTCAAAGCCTATTTGAATTCCTTGTTAGAAAGAGTTTTCCCCTCTTCCCTTCCTATTTTAAGTGAGGGGTGGTTTTCCACCCAAATAGTCCTTTAGTGTTTGAAATGATTTTTGAATGGAGAGAAGACACTCACATCCAAGGGCTACAACTTGTGGCTATGTAGGGAGGGTGAGAAATTAAATGCATATACGCCTTACTTCCTCTCTTATATTGAAGGCCATGTGACTACCATGGCCATAAGAAATAATAACATATTTATTTTTGGGTGAGACGCCACTTGGGATTGATGCAAAAAAAAAATTCTAGCCAATTGATAAATAAATCCTTTGTTATCTAGGCATGTTCCTAACTATGACCCTCATTCTCTAATCACAATTAGAGATATAGTTCGCAATATAAATTTCTAACTTGAATGGATAGAAACTAGGGATATCATTTCCTATTGCACTCACACATGCTAAAACTATGACTCACTCCCTACTTTTGGGGATTAAGGGGGGATACATTTGGAACCCATTCTTGAAATTACCCACATGCCATAATTTATTCTATCATGTACACTAGTTTCATCATAGTTCCAAATTTTGTTGGACCCATATTAGTGCTCGTTGTATAAATTTTGTAAGTTTTCATAAAAGGATGTGACAATGCAAGACATTAACATTATTGGTATGTTTGTTAAATAATCCCTTATGCAATTCTAATTATCAAATTTGGATGCCTATTTTGAAATCCATTCCACCATGACCTCCCCGACATCCCATCTTCGAAAAGGTTAAGCCTACATTCAATAATCTATGTGATAATATATTTGAGTTGGGAAACCTAAAACCCATGGTCAATATTAGCCATGTACTTGCAGCATAGGATATTTTTTCCCTCCTTGTTCTTAGATAAAATGGTTTGTGGTCCCCTGCACTAGGTGATGGTAACTCCATTCAACCATGCCCTCAAACTACTAGGTAGGATTTCCTAGTTTATTGTTGCAGCCCTAATGGACATGTGGTCATCATCGACATTTTATACAAGACTTTACATGTCATAAAGAGACTAGTAAGTTTTGGAGAAATTTGAGGACCCAAAGTGCACATCATCTTATTAAGAAATGCTAATAGGTAGTTCTAAACTTTATTGAACATTATCAACTAGTTTGAAACCTAAATGAGCAATGCCAACAACTAGTCTGAAATCTAAATCATGTGTTGAGTGGTTTGCACATTCCTGATTAACATCTTGTTGGCTAGGAATTGTTGTATCTTCCTCGATAGTTTGTGTAGAAGTAAACTTCACTCCATGATTCACTTTAATAATGAACCCTCCATATTTTCTCTTTCCCTTTATATCTCATATCATTTTTGTCATTGAACCTACATGCCAAGAAAATAATAGCAATACTTGTAGCATTGTTAAGATATGATCTACATAATACTTGCATATATATTTTTTGATTGTAAATATATTTTTAGTACTTAATATGGTTAAATATAAGTAAGCATTTAATGTGGAAACCCTCTATCTAAAATGTTTAAGAAAATACTAATAAAACCCTATATAAATGAGCATATATACTAATGAATATGTATGTTGTTGTGTTGATTATACATGGTTTGTTGATGATTGGAAATAAATATTTATATAAATTAAACCCTAAATAATGAGGGTATCATATTATACACACTATAGATTATATCACCCTAAAAAGGATAATAGGGTAATGAGAATGAACCCCTAAAAGATTGCAAACAATGGGAGAAATATATAATAAGTGGAGTTGAATAGATACATGAGCATCATTGTTTGCAAATTGAAAGGACACATGATAGCTTGATGTTATTTGAATACATGGATAGTATCCTATGAGCATATCATATTACAATGATTGTAGCTAGTTGAGAGTGATACATGAGAAACATTTAATACTAGTATGTATGTGTTCATTGATAAGCCAAACAACACAAATATATACATGGTTTCATGAATATAAATGAGGGATTTTGGAATTAATCCCATAACAAAAGAGAACCTTCAATGTATAACACTGGCTAAAACAAATATAAATATATGATAATGAATATGTATGCTAGACTATGTTAAGTTGGAAATAAAAATGACATATATATATATATATATACATATAGTTTCATGAATATAAACATGGCTTTATTAATTAAATATGTAAAAAACCCCTAAATTTATAGCACTGGTTAAAATTGGAACCCTATAAATTAAACATTAATATATACATATAGTAACATTATATTCTTGGTTTAATATATATTGTCTATTAATAAAATATCTATGCAAGGTTTTAGTTATATGTTTGTAGATATTATTGATAGATAATATAAATTAAATCAACCTTTTCCTAACAATTTAACAATATTCTATATTATGAAAACATGAATTAATAATTATATATCACTCTGTATGTTTGTAGGCATTTAGAAAATAACAATGATTGATAAGGCAATGAAATTATGGTATTCACTTTATATTTATACAAATAATGTGGCTTACAAAGATCACATTGCAATAACGTACATAGGTAGTACCAACTTGAAGATGCATGGATAGTTGAGGAACATGTAGAGGGTGCCTATTGATGCAATATATTATGCAAATGATAATAGTAGAAAACTTGGATGAACTTGGTAGTTTATTGCATTGTGAAAATGATGCTACCTATTTTACCTCCTATGATTAATTTGAATTTGAAAAATGAATGCATTCATTTTGGTTGTTGAGTTTTTGAGTTTGAATTTTAAATTAATTTAACTTATATTTGATGATGTAAATTTATATTTAGGATTTCTATATGAATTCTACGTTGAGATGATTGAATTATATATTACATTTTATTTGATGTCTACTAGGGGATCCAAGTTACACCATTTATTTTTTGTTTAGGTAACTATAGTAAATGGAGTTGACCCATGTGGATATGAGAGTAAGTATGGGAGAATGTGAATTTGACAACCCATCAAGTTGACATGAGATTGAATTGAAGGTAGATTAGGAACCAACAACTATGCATGAAGATGTGTATTTTTTTGAGTTTTGCACCCTATGCAAGTGGGTGGTTATTGTAAATATAAAAGATTTTAATAAATTATAAAATATAGTATTTTGGAGCAACTTGTCTTATATTGGAAATTAACTTACATTTGTAGTTGATCATATTCATTGGTCAACTACAGATTCACAAGTGAACACATGTAAATTAGTACATTTGCAAAATTTTACTAGACTTTTTGAAGTTTACTATTGGTTATAATGTAAAATTTAATTGGGTGGTTAGGTGAGCAAGGAGTGAATGATTATTGGAACACGAGCACCTATTGGGACCTTTCCCCTAGTGGTTAGTTTGGAGGTTTTATATATTTTTTAAAATAATTTGATTATATAATATATTGTCATATTAAAATTTTATGAGTAAGAGAATATTTAAATTAGAGGACGTCTTTAGGCTAATAAATTGTGATTAGAGGGGTCTCATTTTCCAAAGTCACCTAGGGGACAAACCTAGCTCAATTGGGCCTCTAGAGGTTTGAACCTTGGTGGATGGTGTAACTAAGGAACATACCATCATCCTCATTAATTGATCTACAACTCTTTGGCCCATCAAGCAATTTGATGTGTTGGTTATATGTTGGTTCCCAAGATTGTTCCTCAAAATCTTAGAGGAATCAATTTTCTTCAAAGATAGGGAATTTTATCCTAAAGGGGGATTGATCAACCCACACAAAATGTGAGTGATTTAAAGCTATTTTTTTAGAGCGGATATTCTCTCTTTCATTACAGGTTTAGCTATACTCAAGAGGTTTTTCTTAGAGATATTCTTAACATGATTAATCACAATTAACGATATAGAAATTGAAAGCTCTACAATAGTATATAATGTATGATTGGCCCCAAAATTTGTCACTAGACTAAAGACTAACTTACTGCACATAAAACCTTTTTTAATTTAATAAAAATAACATTGCATGAATGGAAAAGGAAGGTATGTATACCATGATTCCTTAAGGTGAGAACTTTTAAATATTTCTCTAGATGTTTCCCTAGATGAATCAATGAATCATGAGGTGTATACAAACTATTAACCTACTCTTGAACAACTGATGAATGATATTTTCTATTTTAAGAGTATGGTTGATCATTAACTTCTAGGATCAATACCTTATTAATTAGCTTACAGAGTTCTAGTATACAAAGGGAAATAGAACATTGGAATCATAATAAAATATGAGTTGTGCATCTACATATACCATATATATGGTATCAAACAATTGAAAAAACTGAATAGTCCATTACCAAACTACAAAAAACCATATGTAATAAAGAAGAAAATATTATAAATCTTGTCATGAATTAGAATGTTGTTGATATAATTAAATCTCTATTAAAATCATACCAACAAGTGTGGCAAGAGGAAACCCTAAACTAAAATTTTCTTGAAGAACTATGTAAATGGGGGTTGGAACCATGGAGGCATTTAGTTACATGCACCATTTATAATACAATGATCTCCTGGTGATTTAAAAATGTGCTACTCTATAGGAATTTGGACTTGCAAGAGCTAAAACCCCAAACAATCCTCAACACTTGTAGTCATGTGGGAATACAAAAATGAATGATTATTTGAATGAAAATTGAAATTTGGTGTATAGAGAACTTTGTTTGGTAGCCTAGTCACTTATAAGAATTTTATTGAGAACTAAAGTTCATAAATGTAACATGCAAAAACAAGTTTAAATCCCATAAAATTTGCAATATGGGTGATTTGGAATAGTGTGAAAACCATTGGGAGATGGAACTCAACCATTGCATTAATGGAAACAAGGCTGTCCTCTTCCTCCATTATTGAAATTACATGCGAATTTGAGCCTTTACATGGAAAATGGTGTTTAGATGGGAAAATCTTCTGAAAGTAGTTACAAATGTTAAATGAGATCATAAATGGTATCTTGTAAAGATTTGAAAAGTGGCATAGGTAATCGAAAAGAAATACATAAGTTCAATGTAGGATGAGAGATGAGAGCATGAGATGTGGGGTTTCATTACATATGATTGGAGATTAGGGCTAGACATAGGGATGGAAATCTAAAAGTCCATCAAAAATTCACAAATAGAAAAAAATAATGACAACACCATTGCACAACTTTGTAAGAATACAATGTGGAACTAGTAATTGGAAGTGGAGGTAGAATGGGATAGAAATGGAAGTTTAAAATTTTAGTGAAATTTTATAGGAAAAAAATAAAATATAATCTAGGAAAATATATAGAAATCATGAAGGGAAGTGAAGGAAGATATGGAGAAAGTCTAGAGGTCCAAAAGTGCAATAAGATTTTGCAAAAGGGAACTAAAAAGAATGTGGGAGATGATTGAGGAACTAAAGGTTTGGACATGTCTAGGTGTAGAAATAAAAGACATAAGAAGTCCATTGAAACTCTAGACAAGTACATAAAGGGGGAGGGGATATAAGATTGAGGGGATATAAGATTGTATGGATGTAGAGAAGGATGGTAGGTTGGGAGAAATATGATGAAAAGGGATGGAGGAAGATGTTTAAGATGATATACACATTTAGATACAAAGGGGAAACAAAGTACAAGGATGTAGTTGGGATTTGAATATAACTTAGGAGATTAGGAGATGGTCAAGGATTAGAAGAATTTTGGATGACCTCCTCAAGTTTTCTAGAGGAAAATAGGGAATAAAGAACTTAAGGGTTATAGGAATTGGGAGTGGGGAGGGTTGGAGGTTGGGAGAAAGAATGGAATGGAATTTTTTTTGGAAAAAATCCACAAATTCTCAAATCACATGAAAATTGGCTAGGAGTCAAGGATGGGAGAATACAAGAATACAAATGAGGAGTAAGATGGGAGACATAAGTTCAGATGTTTGTTTGAAACTTGCAAATGGAGAAAACAAAGGAAAATGAAGGAATAAAAGGGCCCAATATATGATTTATAGAACTTCTATGTGGGACACATGGTTAGTATAGGAAGTAGAAGACCAAAAGAAGTCTAATAGTCTATTAAAACTTTGAAAATTTTCCAAAATTGAAAATTGAACAAAAGCTTCCCATATTTAGTATTTTTTGAAATTTTACCATATGATAGGAACATGGGGGACGATGATGAAGAAAGCTAGAAAAATTTGGCCAAGGGGGACCTATTTAAATATTTTTAGATCAATTATAGATGATGGGTAGAATGAGGCCTAATGCATAAGAAGGTTGGGATTAAAGTAATTTTTGTACTATCAAATTGAGCTCTAACATAGGATTTTGTTGATATGTTCTTGTAGGAATAACGTGAATCTAGTTATTTGTAAGGGGAAACCACAAAAAGGGAAAAAAAGAAGGGGAGAAAAATTATTACACTTCATCATGACCAACAATAGTTACAATTGCACAAGGACAAAACAAACAAAAAACACTATATATATATATGTAAGTGTGGAAAATGTAAACTAAATACAATTAAATACACCTCTTAATGAAACATTATGTCAAGATTAACATGAATTAAACTAATTTAAAACAGAGAAAATCTTGAAAGTGTCTCATTGTCTCCTATCTCCAAAGATTTATCAAATTACAAAAACTCTCAGATTTGTAAGCACCGTAACTGTTTAAAATGCCTATCTAGAGAATGAAATGGATGCTAAATGCTATGATTGTGATGATTGCTAATGATTTCTAATGATATGAAGCTACTGTAAACTATCCTGACATGAAACCTGCTAAATGGAAGATACAGTAAAAACTAATGATGCTGTCGTGATATGAAATCTAATAATGCCATGTTGCTATGATGATACTAAAATGTTAATGCTAATGCTTATGATTGCTTCGTTGCTTGAGTACTAATTCCTACAGAGTAAGTTTGCATAAAAGATGATAATTCTCAGATCATTTTGGTGCTTCAGAAGACTGTATATATAGATTTTCGGCAACAGTTTTGCACAGGGGTAACACAACATAGGTTGAGATTAAATCTGGAGATTTTGAATGGTATGAAATGAGAAGGTGGAGCTAATCATGGAGGATTGTTCCTCCCTGTGAAAACACCAGGCAAGATGAGAGGAAAGATTTGAGACAAAAGATTGAGAGGATTTCCTGCAGGTTTGTCCCCGAGGCTTTTCCCGTGAATGACAGTTAAATTAATTATATTTGAAAAATCTAATTTTATTGGTGAGTGATTAGAGGGATTTGATTTATGCATTTATTTAAATATTTTTTATTTATTTAAATTCAACAAAAGGGGAATAAATAATTTAATAAAATAAACTATAGAAGTTTGTTTATTAAATTAAATAGAAGAAATATGATAATTAAATTAAAGATTTTAGGATATCTTTATTTAATTAAAAAGAAATGTGATGAGATAATTAAATAAATACCAACTATTGAAGCTGTGTATTTAATTTTAGGATAGATTTGATGGATAAAGTATAGAAGAAAATAATAATGATAATAATTAAATGAAACACAATATTTAATTTTGTTTATTTAATTAAGAGGAAAATAATATGATAAAATAGAAGAATTAATAGTGAACTTAATATAAATAAATATTTCTATTTATTTACTAAGTAGATGAATTAAGATTAATTAATCAAATAAGTTGTATTTAATTAATTAGATTCTCTAGACCATTTTTAGGTGTCTACAATATATATTGAAAGGTGGAAAATTGGTTGCTCTCCCACCTTTAGGGTTTAGGTACCTAAAAGGGGAAATTTTCACTAATCAAGAAAAAACCTTGAGATCTCAATGCAAAAGAGAAAGAGATCTTTGTAAGAGGGTTGTTCTAGGGAAATGAAGACATCCCACACACTCACACTGAAGAGAATACATGTCTCCTAATGAAATGCAAACCCACACCAACATCCAGAAGCAAATAAACAAACAAAATCTAAAATGCAACAAACTAAATCTGGGAGGAAGTGCTTGTAATGGAGGTTTGGAAATGAATTAGTGGCACCTGGTCTTAGTTCACTAGGGACTACTGCTGTTAGAAAACACCCAGCCTCAGTGTGTTCATGAGTAGCCTGAAATGTCCCAGCACCCTGATTGAATTAGGACTCCATTCTAGCTGCATGGGTCAGTCCATTTGTTCTGAGTCCTGGCTCTCCTTCCATTTGCCTTGTCCCAAGCCTTATTGGTTTGATCATCCCATCAGAGAGATTCTCAAAGCATGGATGACACCATGCAACTTTGGAATGATTCTGCAACTTATTCCCACTGAGTCCAAAATCAGCCCCACAACCCACAGAGGGAAATGAAACATGAGAGAGTTTTCCTGTCAAACCTATCTAAAATCCATCCCTGAAATGAACAAATATATAGGAACACACCCACCAAACAATGAGCTGAAACATGCATGGATGTCTTGACTCCATGAATGATAAATGATTCCTGAAATGAACCCAGTCCCCATACCACTCCATATATATGGAACTTTGATGTTGAATGAAGCACTGGAAATGTTTGATAATTCATCTTGAAATGTCCCACATACTGAACCCCACACACCTCTATTCATCTCTGCCTGTGAAATGAGAAGAAACTGACAGAGAATCCCACACACACTGATCCATAAACCACTAATTCATTTTAATTAGCTGTTGGCTCCAATTTCCCAGAATTGTCCCACTGAGCACACAAACGGGACCAAAAACCAAAAGTGCTTAGAAATGTGTGAAATCTGGTTCGGGACCAAAAGATCTAGGTGGGGCTTATTTTCCCAAGGTGGTGAATGAGTCCCAAATCACTAAATTTGGGCCACACAAGCCAGAAACACCTGAATTATGATTGGCTAATGATTGGAATTAGAATTATCCTCGAAAAGATGCAATAAATGAGGCATGTGGATGCAAAATAGGGCCAATTAAAGCATAAGAAAGCTCAATTGTTAATGAAAAGCCTAGAAAAGTGTGAAAGTGTGTTACAACACTTTACAATACCTTAAACAAGGAAAGATTAAGGTTTAGAAGAGGTTAATTAGGTTTAAAACCTTAGAAAAGTGTGAAAGTGAGTTACAACACTTCACAACACTTTAGCAAAGTACTATTTAAATCCATTAGTTCAAAAGGGCCCAAGACCTAATGTGAATGTGTCATCCACATTACAACACTAAATCAAGGCAACATTAAGCCTAAATTCACAAGGAGGGCCCAAACAAGCGTGAAAATGTCCTCGACAACATTTTTTGACACTATATATATAGGGTAGAACACCATTACTCACACTCAAGAAGTAATGCTCAATTCATAATATCATGAATTATTGAGAATGAGAAGGTTCACAATATCCCTAGCTAAACTCTTCAAGTAACATGCACTATGACCTTACTCATAAAATTTGTATGACCACTTGACACAAGCCAAACTCTTCTCCAGTGCAAGCATTTGAGTGGCATCCCACTATTATCTCTCCACATCAAATCATTAAGCATCAACACATACCTTTTATAATCATAACTTTAGTGCTCTTTATTGATTATCATTTTTCTTGAGGGGTAACTCATCTTTTCTTGACAAAATATTCTTATATCTTAGATCATCCTTGAGGTGAAAAAAGGTGGATACACACTTAGAATTTATCTCATTGACCTTGGTTGCATCTAGAACTACATCTTCATAAGGCCTAAGCCACAACTTGTGGTTAAACTTGCTAAATTTTTCTTCTTCAATGTCATGTAGTACCATATGCATTGGCAACTCTAAGATGATTGACATATTAGCTTCTAATTTATGGAATAACTCAAACAAGCTCTTACCAACGTCTTTGGATGTTACCTCATTAATCCATGGTGTACACATCTATTTGTCATCATGTGAAGACTTGTTAATCAATGTAGTGGGGTGTTCATATATATATCCTTGTCCTTATGAAGCAAAAGTAGAGGATGGAGTTAAGAAGGCTCATAATAATCCCTACTTACTAACCAATGTTTCTTAAAGTGCTTCCTTGATTTTTATAGTACAATAAAAAAATTTATATTTTTCCCACAATTATTAGACTTTAATTTAACTCCCTATCAAATAATAATTTTATTTGCACATAACTAATGCACATTATTATTTTTTATTGCAATAAATTTATTGTATTGTATAGTTATTTATGTCAATTATATCATTTACAATACAACTTTTATGCTTCCTAATATATTAAAAAAATTATACTACTTATATACAAAAAATAGTAAATAATTACCCCAAACTCATTAATCAAAATTTACTTTTAATATAAAACCAATTTGACATTTAAAAATAACCATTTCAATAATCTTAAAAACTATTTAATATAAAAAACAATCTCAGTTAACATTCCAAATTTTGTAAATTTCTACAATTTTATCCGATCCTCGTCCTTGACCATTGAAAAGTCTTTTTTTCTTTTCACTTTTAGCATGTTTTCTCCTTCGCCATTCCCCTTGAGGCCTTTTCCATTAGTCACCTTTCCATTTGCCTTATTTGTTTCCCTTAGGTTGGTGCATTGCTCTTCCTTTCCACCTTCACATACCATTGCTTTGTCATGTCTCTTCTTGATTTTTTTGGGCATTCCCTTGGGAAAGTTTTTCAGTCTTTTCTTGTCAGTCATTTATCTTTTGGAAACAGTGACCTTTCCTTGTTGGCACTGCTACTATGGAGGCTTTCCTCTCTGCTGTGTTGGTAAGTTTTTTTTGCACTTTTTTATTATCAATTTTACTGTTTTTGGATTTGATTGTGTGCGAGTTTTTGGCATCAACATTTCAAATCACATTTCATGATCCACTGCAAATGAAAGAATGATGAGAAGTGTGATTGAAATGCTGATGCAAAAAACTCACATACAATCAAATTCAGAGACAGTAAAATTAAAAATATTATAAATTGTAAAAATCTAATGACATTAACTTTTATGCATGCTTTATATCATCCTTTTCCAGTTTTCTTGCGACATCCTTATTGCCCAGTTGCATGCCATTCTTCTCTACACTTTGGACTGCATTTCATTATTGGTTTGGTGTTGTCTGTTCTCTTTTAACTCTGATATACCGACCAGAATATAGCAGATGTGGAGCTGAATGAGAAGAAGTGATCTAATTGATTTCACAATCTAAAGGACATAAATAATAATCTGGTTGGAATTTTCGCGACTAGATCGGGCTTCGGTCAAAGACCTCCTCGTCTATCCATGAATAGTTGGAAAACACTAGTGACCATTTGCTCCAACAACTTCTTTGAAGAGCACACCGGTACTGTTAATGCCAAAAATGCGAATGCCGAGGGGCCTGTAGGAAGTGCATGATATTTTTTCTATAGATTTTCTTAGGAAGTGCATGATAATATGTGCTCCTTGATAATGAATCGAAGTCTGGAAAGGCACGTCCACCATTGGAGTTGTCATAGAAGGACGGGGGAGAGGGGGCGCAGGGGGGTTAATAACACGCTTCTCCAGAATGTTTAATCTAAAAATAAGTTTGACGAGGATCTTTGATTCTCCTTTTACTCTGTTTTTGAACCTCTCTTTAGTCTATGGTTAATGGAGGGGAGTGCCTTTTCACCATTGGAGTTGTCATAGCTGTCATAGCTGTCATAGTTGTCATAGAAGAAAGAAAGGGGGAGAGGGAGGGTGGAGACCCCACCGATCAAAGTATCTTAACCACCCAAGCTTCGCTACCACCCATAAGGCATATAGGGCGGTTAGAAGCTAGGGCGGTGAGCGAAGTTCAGTAGGTGAAGCTGCCTTGGGTGGGAGAAGCCCTGATCGGTGGGGTTCCGACTGAGGCTCCGCCACCACCCATATATTGCTTTAGGGCGGTGGAGGAGGGGAGGGGGACGAGAGGGGGGGTTAATAACATGCTTTTTCAGATGATTAATATAAAAAAAAAGTTTGATGAGGATCTTTGATTCTCCTTTTACTTTGTTCTTGGACTTTTTTTAGTCTATGGTTTATTGGAGGGGAGCTTTGTAAAATATTAGTAAGTGGTTACAAACTTAAAATTTTAAATTAGTTTTTGATCCTATGATTCTATTATAATAGTTAATGCTAAAAAAATAAAATTGATGTTTTTAACAATAATTAATGCTAAAAATTGAGATGCATGACATGTAGTAAAAAATCTCCTAAATTGGTGGAGGAAATTTTCAACCCCACCCTAAAGACACTTGATAGAGATTGATAACCAAATTTTAGGGACTCTTATTTTCAAACACAAAATTCTTATTTATTTAGGTATTTTTTTTTATCTCATGAGATTTCATGTTCCATAAAATAGATCTTGAAACCATTTCTATAGAACCTCATCTTCATGCTAGTTTCTCCTAGTTGACTATTTTATTATTTAAGCTATTAATACATCTTTAAATAAAAATATTCAAATTATTAAAAAAGGTTTAGCCAAATCACCATCAAAAGATACACATATTTATAATAATATTTCATATTTTGACTTCATTTGCAACTTAGACATTGAACTTCAAAAATATTATAAGTAGTTTTCATTAGTTAATATTATCATTATTGTATTCACAACACACATGGTAATATTATCATATTGTACTCACAAATATATAGACTATCATTTTCTTCTAAACACGATATATAACTTTTTAAGGCACTTCTGGGACACATCTCATGGATGCATGACTTTTATCATGGATTTTATGACATAACACTATTCAAATATATTTCAAAATTATTTTCTTTCTATATCCAAATAAAAACAAAAAAAATATTAAACTCAAACAATAATTATAACAATAATTATTTATTTTTTAAATGAATATTATTATTTGCTATTTATTGTAAGAATCCATCTTTAATTAAACATATATTCTTAGGGAAAAGTATTCATTATAAAAACTCACATCACATATCTAATTTGTAAACACTCCCATTACATCTAGTCCATTATTAAATGTATGTGATAGTCAATGCTATATCAACCACTGCAAAAAGGAAAAAAAGTGTTTATAATTAACTAATCAACATTTATGTAAGGTTGTGGGATAATATTAATGTATAAAATAATACCAATTTAATGTACAAAGTAATATTGATTTAATACCTTATAAAACATAAATAATATAATACAAACAAAAAAACAAACCAAATACTCTACACATACAAAATTTAACTATTTAACAATTTATACATCACACCCAAATATTCAATTGTATATGTCACAATAAATTTATCTCTTTTTCCACTATTTAGTGCAAACAAGGGCCAAGGAAAAATAAATCAATACTTATAAAATGAGCATAACCTTTATTATAACCACATTAATTTTACATAAAATTGTGAATCATACCATTACTTCAACAATACTACAATGGATAGTCAAAAGCTATAATATGCAAAAGGGACATGTGTTGAATGACACCCTAAAATACTAGCTGATAAGTCTCTTCATTTTTTCTATTTATGATATAATTTCTATGTTGTATTTTGGAGTATTTGTCAAATTATAAAATTGGTGATACTCTCAATGATTCCATATATTTATCTCACTAGGTAGTAGTGGATATCATGCAGGAAAACTAATATTCTTGATAATCAACTATAGAAGAGTATTGTTTAATATAATAAATCCAATTTAAGAAACAATGTGACAAATAAAATTAGTAACACAATTCAAAGTATACATGCACTAAAAGAACTTATAGTGAAACTTAAGAAGGTAAAGAGGCTTTGTTTAGTTAGTGTGATTGTTTGTGCAAATTATATCCAAATTAGAAAATTTTATGACTATATTTAACTAAGGGTGAAGCCACAATAGTGGTTTACAATTGAAATGAGGAAGGAAAACTCACAAAAATGAATGCATGGCAAAAAACTTGATTTTAGGGGTTCGTATGAACCTATTGGTTCGACCGAACCCATTAGGGGTTCGCTAGAACCTAGGTTCGAGCGAACCCTTTTAATTATTTCCCACCAAAAAAGCCAACAAAATCCCTTATAGAAGGGGGGTTTGAATGAACCCCTAGGGGTTTGCTCGAACCCCCCTTATTCCTCATCCCCCCCTGAGACACAAAAAAAACCTAGATTTTGGCACTTCAAAGCTCGGGTTGAGGATGAAAATGGAGGAATCTTCACAAACCAAACTGGAATCAGGTAATTCTTGAAATGAGCTATCCAACAAATATAATTTTAATATGTTTTGGTTTTATTATGTTTTTTTAGTTTTATTAAACATAGGTTTTTCATCGAAAATGAAGGTCTCTGTACATGTGGAAAAATAGTAGATTATCAAAAAAAATTTGAAAAATATGAGTGCACCGGATATTGAAGTCCTTGATCCAAAAAGAAAAAATGAATTTGATATATACAAAAAAGTTATGCATTATATTGCGCTATGAATTGTAATTGGTTTGACTTGAAACTTGATTAAAGAAAAATATTCAATAAAAAATTTTCTGACCAAGTGGAAGCACTAGATATTGGAGTTAAAATCTAAATTCAAAAGAATTAGAATTTTATCCTTCATGAAATTTTTTTTATGCGTTATACGGTGTGCGTCACTTTTTAAAAATGTTGTTTTTTGAAAAAAACCAGTTTTCATGGGAGATGGAAAAAGAAGTGCAATCTAATTCCAAAAATTTTGAAAAAAATATTTTAAAATCTACAGACAAAATGTGACGAGACTCTAGTTTGCATCATCTTCAAATTCTTCACAATTTAGCCGCTATAGGTGCCCAAATGTGAAGATATACACCTCAATATTATTCATAAATTCCTTTGCATTTGACCTATAAATTTAATAATATGTGAACATGAAGCCCTTCAAAATAGAAGGGTTAAAGGAAATGCTACTCTAGTTATTCCCCTTGTGGCCTTTGAAGCATGAATGCACATAGCATAAACATATAATTTAATATATGGAAATAAAATCTATACCTAGAAATCAAACTAATTCTAACTACAAACAAAAATATTATATATTGATTTAGGAAAATATCAAAAAAGATAAAGGCTCAACAAAAGTAAGGTTGGGAAAAATACGGAAATGGAAATAGTAACCATAAAATTTGGCATGGATTGAAAATTATTTGAAGTGAGGTGAGGAAAGTTTTTGGATTTAGACACACCAAGACTATATTTTTTATGGGGTTTAAAGGAGTAGATAGAGAATGGGTCAAAAGAGAAAATAATGGGAGGGAATTTAACTTTAGAAGGAATTTTGGGAATGACAATATCTTATAGTAACCTACATAAATTATTACTCTATCATAAAAAGTGTTCTAATCAGTGAAAATTTCTAGGCCAATCACCTAACACTTGTGGTTGAAGATTGGACCTTGAGCTTGATGAGGTTTGATTTCTATGGAAAACCAAGAGTAAAGGGAACTATTTAAAGGTGGTAGTTTTGGATCAAACTAATCATAAGGATGAATGAATTAAGATCCAAAAGAGTTGGTTTTATAATTACCCTCTAAGTAGATAAGATCAAATTAATTGATTTAGTTAAAATAAAAAATGTGGTGGTGAAAGGGAAAGGGAACATGAAAAAGGAAAATACCTAAGAGGAGAAAAGTAAATGAGGTAAAACAATGAATTAATAGTTCCAAATAGGAAAGCGGTAAGGATGACAAGAAAAAGTAACTAGGATTAGATATAAAAAGAAGATAAAAAGGGTCCAATTAAGGGTAAGAAAATATGAAATAAAACACAAGCTAAAATTAATTCAAAACACAATAAAGAGAATTATGGAGTGAAATTTTTTATCTTATATTTTCCCCCCCACTTTAGTAGACATATTACACACTAGAGGAGGACGATCACTAAAGTAAGAGTACAAAAATAACAGGAAATTCAAAATGACATTGATTACTATCTTTGAATTAGTTCTAAGATTATTGATTTTTTCTCTATGCACACATTCCCTATTCATGTAAAGCCTCCATAAAAATTAGTTAGTATATGTCAACAAAAGTAGAGCGGGATAACACATACAAGGGAAATAAATATATACACATGGAACACTCACATATAAGGAAAAACATAAGGAACATAATAAAAAAGCTAATATTCTAAGAAAAATATAACAAATTAGTATATTTATTATGTCATTCATACTAGTGAATTTTTCCAATAAAAAAAATTCTAACCTTTATATTTTGGGGGGAAGAATTTATGAGTGTTCACTCCATACAAGAATTGAGGTAGGAAGTATAAAAATGACCTATAATGAATAAAGGAAAGGGGGTGGGTGTAGAAAGATGGGGGGCCAAAAAGTGGCCACCCAACTTTCAAATTTCAAAAGAGTCATAATGTGAGTGCGTTATAACACAATCGCATTATAACACACTCAAGTTATGGGTTGGTGTGACCGAGCCTTAGGCTCGACCACACCAAGGATAAAATACGCTCACGCTATAACGTGAGTGCATTTTAGTTGATATAAACAAAAAGAAAGAAACTTTATTTCATTCTATTCTCTATTATTTCCAATTTTCTTTGTGGCCTACAAACACTTAGGATCACGCTCATGTTATAGGAAGGCTCAAATTGCTTCGTTTCTTCACCAAATCTTCATCAAAATGCTACCATGACGTCAAGAAGGTCAAATGATTAAGTTCTTATTGTTTTTTGTGTGAAGTTGTTTTTGATAAGGTAAACAACATTTACAAGGTTTTGTACCCTTTACACAGAGGGCCCTCGGGGCCAAAAAAGAGCTAGTTCAAAATAAGACATGAACTAGAAAGAGCTTACAAATAGGAGCCACAAGGCTCGACATAACAGGCCAAACATGCCACACACAAAATAGTACCAGAACACGAACAACCGACATACAACATGTCAGAAGAAGTACTAAGACTAGACAACCCCAAAATCTGGGGAGATAGAACTGACTCCCAAAACCTGAGGTCACGATTTAGGGAGTCCTTTTTTTTTGCACAATAGACCAGGAAGGCTCGAAACCAAGGTCAATCGAGTGATGTGAGATGAGTGGTTCATCCACAACCACAACGAACAAAGAGCCTCCACGCAACGAATCTGACAACGCAGAAGAGAAGTTAGGATCATTTGGAGGATCCACAACAGTGTTCAGCGAGGGACGAGCATAATCAATCGACACAGTGACAACAGATCAGGGCAATGGTTCCATAGAAGGGATAGCTGGAGGAGGAACCTAGGGAGCCACAACCACCAAGGAAGAGTCCTCCTCAGAGGGATCCTCCGAAGGGGGAGATCCCACCATGAGATAGTCCAAGAGAGCATCCTTCCACCAGGTAGCACGGTGAGAAAGGGGGCAACCAGAGGCCAAATGACAAACTGAGAAACATCTCCTACACTGAAAAGGGAGCCCCCTCATAGTCCAGAAGTTGCTTCAAAGGTCTGTCCTCCACCATCAAGACCACATCACCATGGAGAGGTTTGGAGATGACCAAATAAATTAAAATACGAGCCACCGTAGTATGTCCAAGATACTGAGATGTAGAATCCACCTTCAAAAAGCTACCAATGGCATTTCCAATAGCTTCAAAACAAGAATCCTCCAAAAACTAGAGAGGGAGATTTGGCAGACGAACCCAAACTGGTCTGATATTTAGAGGCTCCGTAAGAGGATTGAATGAGCGAGACCAAGGTTGAATGAACACCCCACATCCACACCCGGTCAAGCACTCGGTCACGATCCTCAGGGAAAGTAAATGTTGCAAAGAAAAAACCTCTAGCACTAGCATAGAGGTCAATTTGCCTAGAAATAATAGGTTTCCAAGAAAGGGAAACCCACTCATGGAGATCCATAAGGGAGGGCCACAAGCCATTAAACTTGTAGACCACACCCTAGCACACATAGAAATCCTCATTCTCGGCAACCTATGGCCCATAGACCATCATAGGGGAGGCACGTGCACAGGGAAACGACCGAACCCTAGCCTGAGTAACATGAAATTGGGAACGAGCAGCATCAAAAAAAGATTTATGTTTGTGAGGAGAAATAGGGTCCTTGTCCACATAGCCCCGCACATCACCAACAGAGGACATGCTGAGCTAGGGGAACAGAGGAAGCTCAATGCCCAAATCCACCCGTAAAGAAGGGATTTTGTAGCCATCAACATGAGCAAGGGGAGAAGGGCACCTGTAGGCCACCCATCCACCCCTAGCAGAAGGCACTAGAGTCGCACCAGATCCCAACACGCTATCGCCATTCAAAAAAAAATCTTCCCATTTTCTCCCACCCAGCTCCGCTGCCATGTTCACTTCAACGAACGCTCCAACGATCGCCATTTTGTGTGAATTTGTTATTAAATAGTCATATTTAATATTTTGATGTAAATTTATTTAATTTTTAGTGAATAATAATGCACCTCTTTCTCCTCCTCAAAATATTGATTCACCTCATGCCCAAATCCTTGCTGAAGAACAACCCCAACAAACACCTCCAACAATTCCTCAACATGCTCCAAGAACTCAAGAAAAATTAATGGGGAAAATTGAATGATTACCGATGCACAACTCTCACTGAGATGAGAACTCACTAGAATAACATATGAGCATGTGTATATCCATTCCATTGTGAAGAAGAGTGTTGAGGTCAATACATTGTAGTCGATTAGTTTCTTGACCCAGAGCCTCATACAACATATCAGTGCTCTAGAACATGGTGAGACAGGTGAGTCTTCAGGGAGTAGAGTTCAACCTCATATTTTTCAGGTTTGCAGGCCACCTTGTGGTTATGATCCCATGGATAGTTAGGATGCGGGTGCCCAGGGTACATTTGCAGTTGATCATATGGTGATGACAGATGCCCTCCTTCATGAGGCATTCAACCTTGATAGTCAGGTAAATGTTAGAAAGTTCATTGAATTTAATTTATTAAATTTTATTTTTGAAATGCAAGATTAACTAAATTAGTTGAATGATTATAATGAAATTTTACCTAGTCATAGCATTCACTCTATTTTCAGTGGTCCTCCATCTCCCTATTACGTGACCACATGTACTACGAACGTATGTAACTAGTAAATAATTATAAATATTACATGTGAATAGTTAAATGTTATATGAATGACATTCTTATATCTCATTTGTTAACTTTGGCATTGTTTTTCATTGATGTTAGTAATTCCTTAATCATTGCTTTACTTGTCTTGGTTTTCATTTGACATGATATGTATATCTAAAGGTGTTCTTTGTGGTTCATGCCATTGATGGTTTGGTATTGAAATAATGTTATCATTTACATTATGCTTTTGATGTTCTTCATGGAAGACATTTTGAGAAACTTGCATTGGTTTTTGTTTTGAGTGTTTTAAGTTTGTGATAGGTGAAAATACTTGTTCAAAAACGAGCAACAAACAAAAGAGTGCAAATAACGAATAAAAACACCCTACACCTCAAGATTGGCCTAGTTGGATTCAAAAACAAATCAAAGATAACAAATGAAGTTGATTCACTTTGTCTTGAATCAATCCTTTGGTTGGCCCTTTAATATTTGATGTTGTATGCTCCTTTGATGGCGAAAGATGCAAGTTGTGAGATGCAGTGGGGATGAAAAATAGATGAAAATGGATGCAAATGCAAGAATTTGGCTAAGTATGACTCAAAAGAAAATTTTGCAAGAGTTTGGATAGCAAAAATGATCTCCCCAAAATGAGAGAAAAGAGGGGGTATTTATAAAGAATTTGGAATTCTCTAGAGAAATGAACGGTTGAGATTGAGCCACCAAGATCAAGATGTAGGGCTAAGGTGAATTGAAAACTCACAAGCCCTCATATCTTAACATGTGGCATGTGAAGTGGCTTGAAAATGGTGATGTGGACATGAGTTGGAAGGAGAGTACATGACATGGAGGTAGTACATAGTACCTTGGGATTGGGACAAGATCTTTTCATAAATGAGGTCCTTGTCCCTATGTGAGTGAGAGGACATATGAGGAATTAAAAATTCCTCAAATATCCACTTGGGGATGAGAGAAGGAATTTAAAATTTCTTGGAATGCATTGGGGGATTAAATGTGAATTAAAAATTCACATGGGAAATGGAGATGCCTTCTCCAAAAGGAGAAAGCCTTTAATAAGGTTGACTTAGGACACATTCCATAAATGACATGGGGATTAGGTTGACCTAATTAAGTGATTAGGGTTGTGCAAGTACTTGATTAGACAAATTAGTGAGAGATTAGAGACAAGTGAGAAATTATGGAGGATGTGACCCTAATGATGATTAGGGGTGTGCACCTCTCAACCATAAATTAATTCACCTCTTAACCATAAATTAATTATGATTAGAAGAGGGTTAGATGGTTAAGAGGGATTTAGAGAACAACTTGCAAAAATTGGAGGATGTGACAATGAGAGAGAAAGTGAGGAATTTTAAAAATAAATTTAAAATTCCAATAGGTAATATGACTAAATTAAATAAAGTGATATTTATTTAATTTAGAGAAGAAAAAGGGGAAAAATATTTATTAAATTAAATACTTTAGAAACCTTATGCAGGACACGAAATATTAATTAAATGAATGATTTAATTAATATCGGCAAAGAGGATGATTAAGGAGACGTCTTTGACCATATGGAAGTGGTCCGATTTCGATATCTAGAAATGTGATAGGGTGAAAATACTTGTTAGAAACGAGCAACAAACAAAAGAGTGCAAATAACAAATACAAACACCCTACACCTCAAGATTGGCCTAGTTGGATTAAAAAATAACGTAAAAATAACAAATGGAGTTGATTTACCTTGTCTTGAATCGATCCTTTGGTTGGCCCTTCGATCTTTGATGTTGTATGCTCTTTTGATAGAAAAAAATGCAAGTTGTGAGATGCAATGGGGAGGGAAAATAAGTGAAAATGGATGCAAATGCAAGAATTTGGCTAAGTATGGCTTAAGAGAAAATTTTGCAAGAGTTTGGCTAGCATAAATGATCTTCCCCTCAAAATGAGAGAAACGAGGGGGTTATAGAGAATTTTGAATTCTCTAAAGAAATGGATGGTTGGGATTAAACCAACATGGCCAAGATGTAGGGCTATGGTGAGTTGAGAACTCACAAGCCCTTACATCTTGACATGTGGCATGTGAAGTGGCTTGAAAAATATGATGTGTAGATGAGTTGGAAGGAGAGTACATGACATGGAGGTAGTACATAGTACCTTGGGATTGAGACAAAATCTCCTCATAAAGGAGGTCCTTGTCCCCATGTGGGTGAGAGGACATGTGAAAAATTAAAAATTCCTCAAATATCCATATGGGAATAAAAAAAAAAATTTAAAATTCTTTGGAATGCATTGGGGGATTAAATATGAATTAAAAATTCACATGGGAAATGAAGTGCCTTCTCCAAAAGGAGAAAGCCTTTAATAAGGTTGACTCAGGACAAATGACATGGAGATTAGGTTAACCTAATTAAGTGATTAAGGTTGTGCAAGTATTTGATTAGATAAATTAATGACATATTAGAGGCAAGTGGGAAATTATGAAGAGTTCACATGTAACTTGATGTGACAACTCAAAGATCACATGGGGAAGAGAAAAAAAATGTAATATTCCTTGGAAGGATAAAAGGAATTAAAAATTCTTTGAGAGGTTGATTAGGCTAGTTAATGAAGGATTAGAGGAGGGTTCGGTGGTTAAGAGAGATTAGAGGCCAACTTGCAAAAGTTGGAGGATGTGACACATCCTAATCAAGGATTAGACATGTGCACATCTCTAATGATGAGATTAGAAGAATAATTAGGATTAAGAAAGGGATGTGACATGTGAGGAATTAAATAAATGTCATATTTATTTAATTTATTTGATGAAAATGAGAATTAAAGAAATAAGGTATTTATTTATTAATTAAATACCTTAGGGATTTGGCAGAATTTTATAAGTATTAATTAAATAATAGTGATATTACTTAATTAATGCAAATAAAGGGGATCTTAGATGAAAGGGGATAAATTTGGATAAATTAAGTTTCCAAATTTAAGTGTCTACAAAGTTAAAATCACTTTTTCAAGGCATAGTATTCTGCATCACAAAACATTAAAGGTTTAAAGGTTCAAAAAGCATCAAAGTATCGAGCTATCAAAATACATGGTGGCTAGCTGAGATCGTTGGACATTCACATGTCTTCAAGGCCTTTGAAATGTGTTAGAGGTTCTTCATTTTGTATAATTTTTTTCAAAAAATCTAAGGGTTTCTTAAAGGATCAAAACATAGTTATTTTGCTTTTAATTGGAGGTTGACTTGCTCTAGTTGGTCAAGGGTGATTTATGAAGTGGTTTGAAGGGTGTTAAAGTCATTGTATTTATCGGCCCCTTCTAGGGTTACCAATTTAGCAAGTTAACTTTGTATTGTTTGCTAAAGAATGGTATCGGGTATAATGAATGTTAGAAGCTTGGTGTATGCGGCATCAAACTTAGGGTTTGATACATGAGAAATGAATGAAATGAGTCGAAGCTTGGAGAGCAACAAGTTTGCAAAGATTTCATTGATAGTTGGAGGATTCGATGGTTTGTGCAATTAAGATTTGTAAGTTGTTTCAGTTGCATTTTGTCAAAGAACGAGGTATGGCTTTATTGAAGTTTTCCAGGTTATTCATTGCTATATATCAGTCGCTTGGGCATGGCATATGGTTAAACTGAGAGAGGGTTGTCTACATTTTTCAAGATTCATTTGATTCAGTTGTTTGATTATTATGTTATTGTAAAAAGTGGTTTCTTTTGAAACCCTATCTTGTATTTGTTTCATGAAATGTACTCTTGAATATGCTTCTACAATTGGACTGTAAACTAAATCTTGTGCTTTAAAAGATTGTTGCAAAGAGACAGTATAGAGATTAATGCATTTTGTGTGTTCTAGGTTTCAAATGTAATGGAACCTATAGCACATGAAATATATTAAGGAAGAAAGTTGTCAAGAGCTTCAGTGAAACAAAGAGATCCTTTGTCTTTCATTCTTTTCAAAATTAACAAAAATGATGCAAGGTCATGTTAGTGAGACATAGATTGACCTTGTGCCAGTGAGACTGTATTTTTCCAGTGAGGCTATATTTTTTCTAGTGAGGCTGTAATTAGTGAGATTACCATTTTTCCAGTGAGGCTAATAAAATGAACTTTCAAAGTGGTTTTTTCTCCCTGTAAAGGGTTTTCCACTCATAAACCACTGTGTTATGGGTTCACTTTATTTGTGGTCTATTTAGTCTCTATGTTTAAACATTCGGTCTTGAGTATCTTTCAGCACTTGAATTTCTTTATTAAGCATTTAGCCCTGCCTATCTGATTGGATTAATTTCAACATTTTAACTTCTAAGTTATAGCAAAGAAATTGGGTGCATAAGTCTATAAGGAAAAATAAATTGAATTTGTTTTGAAAAGACTGATTCACCCCCCCTCTCAGTGTTTTCTATACTCCAACATCATTTTAGATGTTGAATAGGTTAATCTTGGAGCTTCGACGACAACACCTACTAGTGGAGGTGGTCATCGAAGTTTCACTCAAGTAATATAGGCTCTTTATAATTTTAAAATAAAAAATAGTATTTCATAATTGAATAATGTTTAATGACTTCAAGGTTCTAGATATTTTGTAAGTATGCTTTGTACTTTTTAATTAATTTTATTTCAGGTTGTTATGCACTTCATAATCTATGAATTTCATTTGTTCATGTTGACCTTTATTCATCATTTATGCTATATCATTTATTGTTCATTTGTTGTCCTTTATTCATCATTTATGCTATATCCTTTATTGTTCATTTGTTGTCCTTTATTAATCATTTTTCCTAGTGATCATTAGTCTGCCTATGTGAATATTGCATTGTCTATTTTAATGAAGATATCTCACTCCATTTCTTAGTTATATCTTCTTTGTGATTCACCCATGAATATGAATAGAATGTTGAGTTTTTTAAAAAATCATGGAGTGTCTTCATAGGTGTGAATCTTTATCAAGATCTTAGGACAATAGTCCCCTCTTTGCTCACTATCACTACATTTTGTTCTTAGTTGATAGTGCTCATTATTGCTTCTTTTCATGCATCTCACTATCATGCTTTACATTATTTCCATAAATCTTATCCCCACTTCAAAAATTCTTCACACTTCATATCAACAAAGGTTTGCATGACTTATTTATGTAATCATGATATTGTCCCTTGCTTGCATGATATGATCGTCCCTAGGACTGTCATCTTGTGATTGTCCTTTAATATGAAATTGTCCTTATGAAACATACAAACTGTTGAAGCGATATATAGCTCAATAAGTACTCAAAATTTGTTGACTATCTCATATATTATAAGCCATGACCTACATCACTCTTTAGTTTTTGTAATTGAATAATGTTGTTTTATTTTCAAATGGTGTAAGTAGATAATCCTAATGTTGATAGGGAAATGGAGCATGGTGTCTCTACTACAATAGATAGCTTGATGCCTTTGATGGGGGTATGAGGTTGATTATTAAGTTTCAAATTACATTAATTGTTATAGTTGTTTATTATTGAAAAATCAAATTATTATTGATTTGTAGTTTAATTTCTATTTGGATGGTTTCTATAGGAATTTGGAATGCCATTGCCTAAGCATGTCATTGTTGTGGATGACGTTAGAGATCATTTGGCAGCGGTAAGTGATTATTTTGTTAAATATTTTATTTTTTATAATGTAATTTCTATATATTAATGTCTATACTTTTTATTGTAATAGGTAAAGCTCCATGAAGAATTAAATAGGAGGAGCAGACCTCAAGTTCAAAGTAGACCACTTTCATACACATCTCCATCCCCTTGATGATCAAATGCCACCCATGATTTGTTTTCTTCACCTGGAGGGGAATGACTTTTTATTGGGGTCCCTTGTTGTATGCCTATATGGAAGTTTTGGACATATATTTTGTATTGCATATACATGACATTGTATGTCTATAATGCATTCTTGTAAGCCTATATGGCTATTTTGTAGATATGTTATACTTATATCAACATATATTGATGTATGCATACATGGCTATTTGGTTAATACACATCTTTTTAATTGATGGTGTCTAGATTTGCATTATAAATCCACACTTCAATGGATATTTGTAGATGGTTTACTTCGAATATTTAAATTTTGAACATTATAAAGTAAATATGAACTATTGGGTGAATTGAAAACCTAACCATGTCATCATTGACATCATCAATTATATGAATATAATAATTCATGATTCAATCTAACACCTAGGTCTCTCTACCACTACACATCTAAGCCCATACTCTCTAGGATCATTGTAGCATGGTAAGGAAATTCATGTAATTATACAATAAACTTTAAATTATGCAAACAGAAATGAGCAAGACATTATTACATGTGACCTCATACCTCTAGAAGTTTGTGATATAATTCTTGGAAGACACATGCCATTCCAAACCCCAATAGTGGATGCTATGAATCAAAAGATAATATTTTGACCTCAAAAAGTCTAAATTATAAGAAAAAATAGCTTGGTCACTACTAAATAATGTTATAACATTGATAATATACAAAAATTCCTGCTTCTTAATGTCTACTAGATATGTTGCATAAGAAATCTCATAAGAAATAGCATTGCTCACTCATGCATCTTATTTATCACAATAATAGATGCTTGAAAATGTACTATTATATGATGAAGATGTCTATAAATTACAAAAGTCTTCCAAAAATAATTTATGGTACAAAATCAAACCAATTGGTTATTGAATTCCCTTTCCAAAATAGATCATTGTATCATATAGGTCTACTTAGGAGAAGGATGAAATTCAACACAAAATCTAAGAGCTACTTGATCAAGGAAAGAGTTGACCTAGCTATTTTTCATGTGGCACCTTTGAATCATGAACAATGATGTAGGAGCACTTGAAATAAAACTAGAGTTCATTTGGCATAATCTATATGCATTATAGTTTTATGAATTATAGATTAAGTTACCACATGTATTTATAAGTAAAGTTATGCTTGTGTGTGCTATAGTGAGGAGGTAGTAGTGATGGCTATATTGGAAACGTGTATGTATATCATAATATTAAGGATATATCTATTTCTTCATAGTGTGTGTTAGAAATTGCATACTTAAGGTGATTATTCACATAGAGACATCATAATTAGTGATATGCGTGGTATGTTGATGTCATATTAACTTCAGAACTTATTTCACATTAATTTCACCTATATTTCTTGGTTAATTATTAAATTTCCTACACTAGTATGCGTTTGTGGTCTTCAATGACATATTTTTGGCATACAAGTTTCAATCAAGACAAATTACAAATAATTTACACTACATTTCTAATAATTTTATTCAAGTATATTCAAGTACCCACCCATTTAAGTACCCATCCTCTATTTGGCCAAACTTGCACTTCAAATTTAGATACACATTTTTCATTCCCACACTTTCCTTCATCTCAAAAAATGTTTTCCTATATTTGACCAAAACATTTATGACCTCATCGAGTTCAAGCAACAAAGGAGACTAGTTCTTTGGTGTATATTATTTAGTCATAAGATTATAAAGACACCTATGTTGACCAAAAATTGTAAAGTGGAATTGTTCTATAGCCACCCCAATGTGTTTGAATTGTCGGTTTACCCCCAAGGAATGATGAATGTAAACAATGCCTCTCAACAACATTTTACTAAATGCAACTGACACTTTTTGGAACATCTGAAACATTGTTGCCACAATGGAATGACTTGGATATATGAATAACTAAGGGAGGTTATTGTAGAGAGACCCTATGTAACCTTATACCTTTAGAAGGAATTTTTGTAAGACCCACAATTTTCTAGTAACAGGTTGTCAAAGTTTGTTGCCCTTTCGTACTTTGGTCTCTTAAGAGAAATCACCAGTTTAATGTTATCCAGAATGTTTTGACATGATGGGTGTGAAACAAGACCTTGCATAGCATAAACCTACCCACCTTTATGTGTTGGAACTTTCAGTTTAGTCACACGACAAACATAACAAAAATTATCCACCTTGTAACTTTACATTGCATGCATCTAATGCTTTTTCCATCATCTGAAAACTTGTCACCATAGGGAAATGGATTGGAGATATGAAAAACTAAGAGAGGTTATTGTAGAGGGGCCCTATGTGATATTGTACCTTTAGAAATAATGTTTCTAAGTGCCACGGTTTCTGAGTAATAGCTAGTCAAAGTTTACTTCCCTTTTGCACTTTGGTCTCTTAAGAGATATCACTGGTGTAATGTAGCTTAGAAGGTTCCAAAATGTTGGGGTAAAAAACATGAATTTTCCTAGCATAAAATACCCATCCAAATGTGTTGGAATTTCCAGTTTGGTTGCATGACAAACATAATGAAAATTACACCACACTACATGCATTAGACATTTTTTCCATCAACCGAAAATTTGTCATCACGGGAAATGGATTGGAGATATGAAAAATTGAGAGAGGTTATTGTAGAGGGGACCTATGTGATCATGTACATTGAGACAAAATGTTTCTAAGTTCCACGGTTTTTGAGTAACAACTTGTCAAAATTTGCTGCCCTTTTGCACTTTGGTCTCTTAAGAGATATCGCCAGTGCAATGTAGCTCGAAAGGTTCCAACATGTTGGGGTGCAAAACAGGACCTTACCTAGTGTAAACCTACCCATCTAGATGTGTTGCAACTATTTTTTTGGTCGCACGATAAATAGAACAAAAATTATACCACCTTGCAACTTTACACTGCATGCATTTGATGCTTTTTCCATCGACTGAAAACTTTTCACCACGGGAAAATGGATCAAAGATATGAAAAATTGACAAAATTTATTGTAGAGGGTCCCTACATGATCCTATACCATTAGAAAAAAAATTTCTAAGTGCCATGGTTTCCGAGTAATAGCTCATCAAAGTTTTCTGCCCTTTTGCACTTTGGTCTCTTAAGATATATTGTTGATACAATGTAGCTCAAAATTTTCTAGAATGCTGGGGTGCTAAAAAGGATCTATCCTAGTGTAAAACTACCCATTTGGACATGTTGGAATTTTCATTTTGGTTGCACGACGAACAAAATGAAAATTACACTAGCTTACAACTTCACATTGCATGCATCTTATGTGTTTTCCATCAACTAAAAACTAGTCACCACAGGAAAATGGATCAAAGATTTGAAAAACCTAGAGAGGTTATTGTAGAGGTTCCCTACTTGATACTTTAACTTCATAAATAATATTTCTAAGTTCCATGGTTTTTGAGTTATAGCTCGTCAAAGTTTGCTACCCTTTTGCACTTTGGTCTCTTAAGAAATATCACCAGTGCAATGTAGCTTAGAAGGTTCCAACATGATGGGGTGCGAAACAAGACCTTGCCTATTATAAAACTACCCATCAAGATGTGTTGCAACTTTCGGTTTAGTTGCACGATGAGCAGAACAAAAGTTACACCACCTTGCAACATTACACTACATGCATTTGATGCTTTTTTCATCAAATGAAAACTTGTCACCATGGGTAAATGGATCAAAGATATGAAAAATTGAGAGAGGTTATTGTAGAGGGGCCCTACATGATCTTGTAACTTTAGATGAAATGTTTCTAAGTGCTATAGTTTTTGAGTAATACCTCATCAAAGTTTTCTGCTTTTTTGCACTTTGGTCTCTTAAGAGATATCATTGATGCAATGTAGCTCCAAAGGTTCTGGCATGTTGGTGTGTGAAATAGGAACTTTCCTAGCATAAAAAATACCCATCTAGATGTGTTGGAACTGTCGGTTTGGCTGCGCGATGAACAAAACAAAAATTACACCACCTTGTAACTTTACATTACATGCATCTAACACTTTTTCCATCAACTGAAAACTTGTCACCACGAGAAAATGGAATAGAGATATGAAAAACCAAGAGATGTTATTGTAAAGGGGCCCTACATGATCCTATACATTTAGATATAATGTTTCTAGGTGCCACGGTTTCCAAATAATAGCTCGTCAAAGTTTGTTGTCTGTTTGCACTTTGGTCTCTTAAGAGATATCATCGATGCAATGTAGCTCAGAAGGTTCTAGCATGTTGGGGTGTGAAACATGATCTTTCCTAACATAATCCTACCCATTCAAATGTTTTGGAACTGTCAGTTTGGCCTCACAAAAAATAGAACAAAAATTACACCACCTTGCAACTTTACACTACATGTATCTAATGCTTTTTCCATCGACTGAAAAAACTTGTCACCAAAGGAAAATTGATCAGAGACATTAAAAAATAAGAGAGGTTATTGTAGAGGGGCCCTATGTGATCGTGTAAATTTAGATGGAATGTTTCTAAGTTCCATGGTTTCTAAGTGTCATGGTTTCTAAGTAACAACTCGTCAAAGTTTTTTGTCCTTTCGTATTTCGGTCTCTTAAGAGAAATCACCAGTGAAATGTAGCTTGAAAAGTTATGGCATGGAAGGGTACAGAACAAGATCTTTGAGCTGGTTGAAGAGTGTGGAGAATGGTGAAGTCTTTGGAAGATTGATTAGTTAATGAAATTTCTTCTATGAATGCTAATAAGAAATTCAAATCTAGGGTTTACAAATTCTAACTAGTTTATGTAAATGAAAGCTTAAATGACTTAGTTGCTGAAGATTATGATTTGATTTACTATTGCTAATCAACTTGGCTAGAACCTAAATATAATCTTTACAATTGACACTAAATAAATAGAAGCACATGATTACCCTATCTTGGTGTAGAATCTTTAAAATATCAAGAATAAAATGAAAGAAAATAATATGGTTATTGCAAATGATTCATATTTTTCTAAAAATGTGAATGTACCTTGATGCTAATATCCTATGTTCCTACACATTATAACATACTTGTTTACCCTTATTGGGATAAATATTCTATGTCTTTATGACTATCTATTGTCTATATGATTTTCATAGTTATCATTCAATATATATTCGTTGTTACATTATGCTATTAATGATGCTTTTTGCATTACTTTTCATGATATATGTTCTTGCATGCTTTCAAGTTTAGATTTCTTGTATACAACCAATTGAACAGGGAATGTATTATCACTAACACTCTTATGTTGAGATTACAAAAACCCACCTACACTCATATAGAGACTCATCAATATATCTAAATGGATCTTGACAACACTTACACACCCAGACATGAGTACAAAGCTATTGCATTAGTATCAGAGTGTAGATCATACTTACCACACAGAATTAAACAAAATTACATGGTCATATTAAATATGTCATATAAAATTGTTACACCTAAGAAGATGGTCCATTTACCACCAATAAGGGAGCCTAATCATGTCATTTTGAATTGATAGTGAAACACAACAAAAGATGGTGAGTAGATAGATCTACCATAAATATACATATAATCTACCCAATATTCACTATATATGTGTAAAAATACAATAGCAAAAAAAAAAGAAACTTTAAGTTAAAGAGGGGCAGTAAGTCCTTCCTATTCCATATGAAATTTGGAACCAAAACATAAGTAAAGTTGAAATGTGACAACGGAATTTCTAAATATGAACTACAATACATTAATATCAATAACTCAACTTTACAAATTCAATGTGTATACTTAAAAATTAATCCAACGAACCATCTGGGTTTTCTCTACTCTTTACTGTGTCAAGTGTTGCCTCATGGCCAGACTCACACACCTTCCACTAGTTCTTCTTCAAAGGTCTACCCCCATATTTAATCAAATGAACATTAGATGCCATGACAAGGTTTGAGTAATGAAGAATATTTCGATGCATGTCAAAGTCCCGAAACAACCAAACATTAACACTCTTATGTGGGTACCTTCTAAGCCATGTTCTAGTAACAACCATCGAACCTGTAGGGTATTCGATGTTTTCTCCATCTGTAACTTGGGCCTCCAATTTATTTTTGGCCTCAACACAATGACATAAGTAATAATATATTCCCTCTTTATTGTCTTCATCTGTAATAATTTCATAAACATACCTTGCATTGATATGTGTAGCAAATTAGATGAATTTAGTCAATATTACAAAAACACTACAAAGTAAGATAACTTTAGGAATTTCAAAAAATATGCAAGTAGATATATTACCTAGTTGAAATAGATCTAATATGTGATCAAAGTCTATCTATGTTTGCATTTGTGTAAGTTCCAGTGTCGTTAAGAGCCGATACGTGTCAAGTGGGCTAAAAAAACTTAACCACCATTCGTCAACCCCCTCCTTTGACTCACACTCATTCCAGGCTTGAATTGTACATGAAGAATAAAATAATTCCATATTTCGCATATGGATACTCCATTTCAACCTACATTAGAGCTTCTAAAAGAGTGTAGATCACTTGATCTTGTTAATGTACACAAATTCTCATACTGTGCAATGTTAGTATCATCTATCAACCAAAAAAATCTATGAACTGAAGACTTATGTTCATTACCTAGACCCATCGAAGCATTACACCACTTGATGATTAATTTTTCATTTGTCAACTTTGCATTTTATTTATACTTTAACTCTTCTTGTGATATGGCTCTTTTGATACATGCCTTTGCACTATCATGCTCCCCCTTTCCATGCTCGACATCACAAAAGATCCACATATGTTAAAAACACCTATAATATTATGCATCTTACTCAACCAATAAAACATCCACGATTTGTTAAATTTTGATGCACAATTATCTAACCATATGATATGTTGATGGAATGATATGCCCCTTCTAGCCAAATCATGGTAGAGCACCTAAAAGCAACCTTGCATGAAATCTGTAGAATGTGTGTGATCATGACTGATATAAAAATGATACTCCCTTATGATCTTTTTGTCATCCTCTATACTGTCATTGGAATGAATGAATGCTATGTGCACAAATATAGCAACCTATGTGGAGTTGTAATACTATGATTACACCTCACGCTGTGGCCATAGATTGTAGTTCTCTACAAATTTGATGACTAAAAAAATGCTACCAAGTGGAAATTTGTCCTTGCATAACTTGAATTGCAAGTCTAACCATCAAGCTCTATGGGTATGCCTTACATACTCATACACTATATTGTCACGAAATGTAGACATAAATTGATATAGTGGAATCTTTTGAATAACCAAATCATAATTTTTTTCTTCTTTACCATCTTTTGTATTGTAGGCCGTTGTCTTATACTTGTTGAATTCTACTAGTTAATTTCTAACCGCATGTTTACTTTCCATATGTTCACATATTGGCATATGTTGCAAGCCACCACAATGCTAACAATGCCATCCAAGCATACTTTATTGTAGAATAATTGACCTTCCTCTCTTTCACATAAAATTATTGATATGGAGTCTCTTGAAGATGTAGGTGGGGCATGTATGCCACAGTCCTAAAAAACATTGTTATTACGCAAATCTAAACATATAAATTGATAAACATAAAAATGGTTGGAAAATTCAATATGTACTCTACAAAAATAATTAGTGCATGTCTAATTTATTTTGACATAGAAAGGATTTAGCATTTCAAAATATCTTTGACAAATTTTAACTTGAGGATACATCTTTAGAAATTTACCAAAAAATTGTGTTTGAGTCATATCCAAAAAATACTTTGAATGTGGCTCATGGTTTCAACTACCAATTCTTCTTCTTATCACATCCCTTTGATTCAAAGACACCCTTGTGTTATTCTTCCAAAATTATTCAATTAGTGATCTCAATTCTTCAACAATTGGTTTATCTTTTTCATGGTAGTCTCTCCAAGAATGTCCATAATTCATTGTCATTTGTTTCCTCAATTGGCACCTTCCAACGACTCTTGATAAAGTTTTTCTATTTATTCTCAATGCTTGACTTGTCTTTCTAATGAGATGAGGTTTTTTTGTTTGATTACTTACAATTATTGATGTAATGACACATCATGTGACATTACTATATTTTATGTGTTAGGTGTTACCCACACTCTCATATGCACTCATTAGATTCTTCACAATAGATTTTTCACTTGAAGCCTCTAATGTTCTCAACCCAAGAATATTCATGATGGACCTATACTTTAGATTTCTCATCATTTCAACAAATAGTTGACATCTTCCGGTCTCATTTAATTTTTCAAAGAACACTCTCCAAATCTTATGAGCATATCTTCTACAAGTATGTTTTGGAATATTATCTTCCATCAGCTGCAAAATATTCTCATCAATACCAATCAAATACTTTGGCTTTCTATGAAAAATTATAGGAGGTGTTCTCAAAGGTAATTTTTGCTCAACATTAGGGATTTCATCAATATTTAAATGGGATGGGATAGATGGCATACCTTTGATCAGAGATGGAATAGATGGTGTACCTTGAATTTGAGATGGAAAAGATGGCGCATCTCTATCTTCACATGTGATTGATGATGTACTTTCAAATTGAGATGTGGTAGATGGTGTCCCTCCATCTTGACTTGCAGTAGAGGACATGTCTCCAACTATGGGATTCAAATCTCTCATTGCATGAAGTTTTGAATTTGTTCCCTTTGTGCTTTCAATACCATATCTCTCGTTGATGGTTCATGTTCTTCAATTGGTATGTCTTCTTCTATCATGTCCAATTTACTCTTCTCACGAAGTTCCCTCATATGATATTTTTTCTTTTCATTCTTGGCTTCTTGCTCTTCTTGTGTTGGTTTAATCCTTGATCATTTCCTCGACATGAAGAATTTTATCTGTAGCATGAAAAATAAATAAATAAATAACTTACACAAATCTAAAATTTGTTAGAATAATAACATTGACCCTAAAAAAAGACTTGAATACATTAGGAAACTATGAGATTCCTAAAATATGAGATTCCTACAACATATGGCAGCTATACATTCATTGTTTCCAAAAAAAACTTGAATATTGTAGGTTTGAAAATGTGCATATCAGTCAATTGAAGCTGCTCCTGCAAGCATAAAACCAAATAAAGACATTTTGAAGGTGATAAATTGGTATTTAATTTAGATACATGTAATTTCAATACCCTAGGGCTTCATTTTTTAATATTTGTTGGCATTTGAGGATTTATTCACTTATTTCCAATCCTATCAACTTTTTTATTATAGTGAAAAAAGAAAGGAGAGGATGAACGATATTTGAGCTACCAACTTTGAGGATTAAAGGACTTATGCATTAAAAAGTGGATAATAAGACTAGACAAAAGAGGAATTGTAGAGAATTATTATGGAGGAGATACTTGACACTTTGCAATATTTAAGAGAACTATACTATAGGAATGGCTATATAATAGGGGAAATGAAACTTATGATTTTTTAAGAATGGAATCATAATTCTCAACCTAGAGTTGAAGAATGTTTGGGCAAGATCTAGAATTATTTAAATATCCAAAAACCTTTAGAAAATATAACCACCAATTTTAATGGGAGTATTTTTGAAACTAAGGATAACTATTGAATAGGTAGGAAGTGATGGTGATTTGAGCTTTACAATGTGAATAATGCTAAGAAGTATTGGCTAGTTATAAATCATCTCATTAATCAAGTTGCACTACGGTGGTACAATCAAGATAGTGTGTTAGAATCAAAAGTGATATTGTGCTGTGGGAATTATTCTAGTAGTTTTGACAAAACTATTTAATATATTATCATTATTAAACTATCATAATGAATAAATTCAACTTGTTTAAGCAACACAAAATGAGATTAATGCAATTTTAATACCCTAAGGCTTCATTTTTAAATATTTTTTGGCATTTAAGCATTTATTCACTTATTTTAAATTCTATCAAAAAATTTATTTGATGCTTGTGAGCATTGAATACTCATATCAGACCTGTAATTTCATATAAAAAGGTGTTAAGTTGGCTGCACATTTCATATCAGACCTTAACTAGCATTTTCATTTAAGTTATTTTTCATCTATAAGTCAATTTTGATAGTTTTAGGTGAAGTTGAAGTTGTTTCCCAACCATAGAGGGTTTGAAAATAAGTTTCCAACGCTTAGTTTCATTTTGAAGTTGAAGTGAACACCATAATTTTGACAAAATTGAAGTGTGTGACATGATTTCACAAGATGCATGGAAAAATTGCAAATGGAGCATAACAAAATCAAAGCATTGTATTAAGCATGTATGATAATTGAAGTGAAAAAGAAACATAAGATCTAATGAAGTAAAATTTAAAGAACATGTATAAAGACTTGACATACCTTAAAATTGAATATTCGATTGGAGAAACTACCCAATTATGTGTAGTATTTTTTTCTAGCATCAAACTCCTCAAAAATTTGATCTTTTATCGAACTTTCTTCCTTTTCAATGTTCAATTCTATATCTCTAATATAATTACTAAAAACTATAGAATTAACCAATGTATAATGTTAAATTATAACAATTGAATCATAATTAACATTGCAACTCTACAAACATGAAAATTTGAGTTCATATAATCAAATGTGATGTAAAACTCTATTATTTCCTCTTTCCTAAGTTGGATAACCAAAAAAAGGTGGTGGAAAGTTGATGCAAAGGTGGTGGAATGTGTAAAAATTGTATGTTCTTTCCCCAACAACATGAAAAAGCATTTTTTTGTCGAATTACGTGCACAAGCAAGAGAATCACAAAACATGTGGGCTTGGATCATGGGTGTCCTGCCTTTTTTACCATTTTTAGAGAAATAAAAAACATGCTCACATTATAACATGAGCTTGTTTTGTCTTGCTCTTTAAATGACCATATTTCAACTTTTCTAAAGCATGCTCACATTTTGAAAAAGTTGATTTTGTAAAGGTTTCCTAACTCTTATCATGTGTCAATGGGGGTTGGGTTGAGGTACATCAATGAAACCTTTCTTGGACCAATTATGACATCTTCTAAGTGCTATGCATGTCTAGTTTTATGTGCAATACGAAGTTTCACCATAATTCCCTATACGCTCAAGCCTATACATTAACCCTCAATCCTATATCTTAAATCCTAAACATTATACCCTATACCTTAACACCTCAACCCTCTACCTTATACCTTAAACCCTAATCCCTCAACCTTTGACCCTAATCCCTCAACCCTCAACCCTTAAAACCTAATCCCTCAACCTTCAACCCTCTAGCATCTACCCTATACATTAAAACCTCAACCCTAATCCCTAGACCCTATACCTTAAACCCTTAATACATTAATCCATCAAACCTTAAACCCTTAATCCCTCAACCCATAAACCATAATCCCTTAATCCGAGCTATAGGATAGGGTTAAAATTGAGTGCAAAGGTAAAGATCAATAGTAGCAACCACAACTAAACCCAACATACCCAAATCCAAGAAAGAAATCACAAATAGCAATAGAAAGCAAATAATAAAGAAGCAATACCAAAATTTCTATGCCATGGTTGAATCATCTTCCTTGCATCGCCATTCTCCTTCATTTTTGTTGTATATGCAAGCTTTCCCTCAGATTTTGTTGTATGCATGTGCTTAGTCAAGTGATAGTGATATCAAGAATATCAGAGATCGTGGTTGTAAGGTTGGAATGATGGAGATAACTCTCTTTTATAGAGAAGCCCATTCGAATGGATGACTGAGATCGAAAGCCAATATGATATGGAGATCGATGAATGAGGTTGTTTGCACAACAAACAGGTAGATTTAGGGCTTGTTAAGGATGGATGGTCAAGATTAAAAGAAACACGAGACATGATCAATGGTTGAGATTCAAAAGAGGAATTGGAGGGAAAGTGGATAAAATTAAATAATCAGAAGATTATTTAATTTGAGAGGGAATATGAGCAATTAAATAATCAAAGTGGTTATTTAATTGTAGAAAAAAGGGGAAAATGGGATTTTAATTAAAATAATTAGAAGCAACCATTTAATTAAAAATGGAGGAAAAGGGATAAACTATTAAAAAATTAAATTGATTATTTAATAATGGAGGGGAAAGCGATAAGATAATTAGATAAATGGAATTTGTCTAATGGAATAAAAGGCTTATGAATAGTTAAATAGTTAAAATAATTATTTAACTATAGAAGAAAAAGTGAAGCACAAGTAATTAAATAAATAATAGTTTGTTTAATTATAGAGAGGGAGGGATATTAGTGACATAATTAAATATTAATTTATTTAATTAATCAAGGAAGAATAAAGAAAAGGAAAATGAATTAATTAAATAATTAAAAGTATTTAATTAATAGAAGAGTGTGACTTTAGAATATAATCAAATAATTAAAATTATTCAATTATGCAGGGAAGAAGGGAAATCAATGCAAAAACATGAAATTCATAGGCTTAGGACATTTTTCAATGTATACACCCTCAACCCTAGGCAGAGCTTAGGGCTGAGAGGGAAATGGTTGTGATCAAGGCACAATGGGCATATCAGACCATCAAAGAATTCATTAGCAAATGTAGTGGTTCAATGATAGATCTAGCTTGAGAGTTGCAGAGGTCTAGTAGAGGAGAGCAATACTACAGAGACCTGTATGTGAGGGTAGTGCCTCCCTCACAAAGAGAGCCCAGTTTTATAGAGGCGATGAGCAGATCACAGGGAAGGTCACATTCTAGATGATCCCAGAGCAGTGGGGGAGTTTCCCAGCCACAACCTTCTCCATACCATCAATCACCAGGCTCAGGATCATAGCAGAGACATGATAGGAAGCCACCATCAGGGCCATCTCCATTAGGAGATAGGGGTAGCGCATGTTAGACTTGTTCATTATATTAGATACTGATATGTCTATTTTTTATTGAGCCTGCAAGCTACATTTTTTGGATGCATCCTAATATTGTGCTGTGACACGATTTTGATATATATGTGAGATACATGATTTTTTCAGTGACTACATGATGTGTTATTTATTATGTTAGATGCATGCTTCTATCTAATGGATTATGATGCTATGGTGTTATGCATTTATATGATTTATGAGATGATTTTTTATGTGATTTTCTATGTTATGATGTATGGATGGATGCATTTGATTTTCTTTTATTATATTCTTTATGATGTTATGGGTGCATTATGATTATGATTGTAGTGTCCCTCGGTCGATGTAATCCTTGTGTTGTTACCGATTCATTTGTGATGTCAAGTTTGAATGGTATGTGGTTAAATTAATTTGTTTGATTTGTGTTTTGATATTTATAAATAATTAAAATTGTAAAATAATTGAGTTAAAAGAGAAAAAATTGGATTATTGCGTTACTTTAGTTATGATAGGCTTTTTGCAAGAGAGTGGGGTGGCTTGCTTTCGAAGGGGAGTTTCTTAAAATGTGGAAAATAACTAAATTTAGCTTTTGAAATGGTTGCTATGCATGAGGGAATGACTTTAATTTCATACCAATTATAATTGGTTGCATGGCTGGTTGCATACGATGAATTAGGAATGAATGGTGGAAAACGGTAATGGAGTAACTTGGTTGTTATGTATAGAGAACGGTTGGAGCATAATATGGGGGTGGTAGTTATTATCTCCGCCAAGGGTAGTTTTCGGAAGGGTTACTCATCCATGAAGGGTTCCAATTCAAGCGAATGATTGACTCCAGGAATAATCTTTGGGGGGTGTAATAGTTGTTTTAGGCATAATTTTTGGGGAGAGAAGTTGCTGGTTACAGAGTGCCTAGCGAAATTAATATCATTACTCTGCATGAGAAAATTTAAATGGTTGCATGCTGAAAAGATTCTGGTAACTGCCTTGAACAGGGAGGTATTTTTGTTTTGGGGGAAGAACGGAAATGAACCTGGAAATGAAGGGAAGAAGGCTCTTCAAGAGCAGGAGCAGAGGCGGGAGAGGAATGGCACTATCTCTGCGGTGTAATGTTGGTCGCAATTCTATTATTACTCTGTTATTTCATCATTGATTCCTCTCCAACATTGCCTGGTATGTTTATTACGACCAATGCTCTGTCTGACCTTCTTTTCTTATTCCACAGTCGATTCATTTATGCTTCTTTGGAGTCTTATGCATGTGCCCTGTAATCTTGCTTTACCTAGATCAGGAAATATCAGATACTTATTAGTTTCCCACTTGAATTTGTACTTTATCTCCATCATTTATATTGAATAGATTTAATAAAAGTTTCTGAGTTTTGTTTGTTTGTGCCTAGCGTCCATGAAAGATGTAGTTAGTATGGTCCAACTTAGGCTCTAAGAAGGTTGTGGACGTTTTAAATAAGCTCCGTGATTCTATTCTCAACCTGTTACAGCGACATCACTTGAACTTGGTAGAGTGTATAGATTTAAATAATCCCTCTGATTTCATTGACAATCTATCATAGTTGCAACACTTAAAATAGAATTTTGTAGAAGTTTAAATAAACTTCCTGATCCAATGCCGACCTGTCAAAGCTAAAGTTTCTTTTGCGTCACTAGTATAGTTCTCTCTGCCCTTTTTAGACTCTTTCTTACTATAGATCGTCTGTGGATTCATTTGCATGAACTGCGTGGTTGGTATACTTTGAAATCCCCTCTGTGGCTTTCCCCTGTATTTTGCAATCTTTAACCTTGTAATGTGATTAGTATCAATGGCGTTGGATAGGTTGAGCTAATAATAAAAATATGTTAAGTTCTTTTGGCCATAATTCTTGTTTGTCATCAATGCTAAAGTTGTTTCTTCTATATCTCCTTTCAAAATTTGGGCCTTAGCTGATCTAGCATAAAATGGAGCTTCAAGAAACTTTAAATCATTTTTATTCAGGGATTAGATCCACGCATGCTTATGTTTATTAATCCGCTCTGGAAATTATGGTCTCCTGTCTATCAGAGAAATGCACAACCCTCCATCGGCATGGCTGCGTACACCCTAAACACAAGCAAAGCTTTAATGTTAGCCTGCGTCTTGACTGCTAGAACTCTTTTGTTGTTTTTCCTTCTTCAATTACATCGTGTAGCGTTTTGTCTAATATTGTTGATTCAAAATTAGAAGGTCTTCTTAATAAGGACTTATTAGTCTTTGTAATTTATTGATTGTATTAGGTAAAGGTTGGGAAAATCAAATAAGGAAATGTTATTCAAATAAGAGGAAAACATAGAATTATGTAATTTTATTATTCTTTCTTTGAAAGAAAAAGATAATAAAGTAGATTTGAATAGATATAGTTAGTTATGAAAATGTTATTTGTATTTGTAGGGTGGTGAAGAATTGAACCCAAGGTAGTGATAATTACCATTTATTAAGACTATAATATTTGTGATAGTTTGGCTAGTTTGTTATGTTTTGCTAGCATAGTCTTGAAACGACATTGCTTGGTAATTAGTTGATAAGTATTAATATGATAAAGGATATTCTATTTTTAGAAATCGATTGATTGTTTTGGTTAGGTGTATTGGGGAAATTATATAATCTAAATTGATTATTACCATTTGATAATTGAAAGATTGGAACTAAATAATGTATTAAATTGCTTGTTGTTATAAAATGATTGTGGAGTTCTTTGCATATAGTTATTAGTTGAATGTTGGAAATTACCTTGTAATGACTTTTGAGTGCAATTGTAATCAAGGAGATAATGATTTTCAAAATAAGTTAATGTTTGATTATAGGTATGAGATATTATGAGATAGAAGTGATTTTGGAGGTTGTATTAAGTGTTTGGATTTAGAGAATAAGTCATTGAGGGAAATAAAAAGGGAAGTGATGTATTTATATAAATGAAGTTGATTCATGATGCTTGTCTTTTGTAAGTTCGTTATTGGGTATCAAGTGAGGAGAAAATTGAGGTCTCCTTTGGATGCCTGTCAGTCAATTTTACCTAGATTTAACGTATATTTTGATTTGTGAGATTTTGATATTATTGACATTTCTTGGGTGAGGAAACCTTGTGATGCATTTTGAGAGTCTTCCAGAGGTTTGTGGGGATATGACTTTTCTTACAAAGTTGGTATGGGGGCCGACGACCTAGGAGAGTTCACCTTGGGTAACCCATATCAAGTCTGAAGAGTTTATTGAGTTTTGTATGGTTTTATGATCCTGTCACTCTGATAATGGATGATGTTGCACTTGGTTTGTGTTTATGTGGCTTGAGCCTTACACTTGATGTGGTTTTCATTACTCTGAAGTTTGTTCTAGCGTGAGTTGGTGCATGCCTCACTTGATGCAGTTATTTTATTGGATTAGGTTTCTTGTACAATTGGCTTTCCTTTTTGTGTTTTCTGAGATATGTTGTTAGTAGGGGAGTGGCTCTTCATGGGGGCCGACACACAAAGTGGTGCCTGGGTAACTCACATGGAGTTAGTTTAATCAGTGAAAACTAAATCAATACATTAGGTAGTCTAAAACATTTAACTAGATAAATTATGCCTCGCTCATGGACTCAAGGGCTAGTTCAAACTTGGGGATGAGTCAAGAAGGCCTGGAATGGCAAGATCGTTATCTTGTCTTTATGAAAGCTAATCGATTCCGCATTGGTTTGCATGTGGGGCCGGGATTCGTAGGAGGTCACCAGGGTAACCCAAGTTGGGGGCCGAGGCCTAGGAAGATTCGCCAGGGTAACCCATGCAACATTGCGATGACACTCCACCCTTTAACAACCATGTATGCTTTGTTTCCCTCTAAGTTATTCTTGGGCCTCTAGAAGCAGATGTCAGCATTTGTATGTTGATGCTTTATTGGTTATTTTTTTTATGTTGGTTACATCTTGTGTGGTTATATTTTGTACCAGTTGGAGGTTACCTTATGTTATTGTGGTTTATGTTGTGAAGTCTTGTATCCTTGTTTCATTTGATGGTTTTCGTTGGGGGTCCTTCTTATCATCTCCTAGCACGGGGGGTGGGCCTTCAGGTCCACGTGGTTGGGTGGAACGTGCTATGCACCACATTGGGTCCCCAGTCGTCGATCGAGAAGTGTAGAATTGTACCTTTGTAGTGACTCCTGAGTTGTACCAGAGTTGGATTCGGCCTTGCAACTTTGTATTCATATATTTCAGATGTAATATTCCATGTTTTTGTACTCTTCCCATTTATGATGAGAAGCAACATTGTAATATTGTAATCCTTGTGAAATGTAATTTCAAAGTTTTAATGTAATGTTCGTTTTCATGTGATGTAATGATGTTGATACAAAAAGTAATGCAATCACGTAACCTCAATGGATTTTTTATATACAATACATGTATAGTTTCATTTCAAATGATGTATGTTGTATTATGTTACATGTTAGTTATTTAAATTTTTTTTTTGTCATAATTGTGAGATATCTTAGTTTCCTTTGAGGTTGCCTGGCGGGGCGTTATAATGATGTGATGCGATATGGATTATAGATATGCATGTATGTAAATGTTCAATGATATATATGATCTCCTTTTGATATGTAAATGTGATATGAATGCGATGAGATTTATAGAGTGATATGTATGTAATGAGATGTATGCAATGAGATGCATACAAGGAGATGTATGCTAACGATTTATGGATGCAAAATGGTACTATATGATTATGTCATGTGAATGCATGTTTTGATTCCTTATGACGGGATGCTATCTATGTTTTTTGTATGACCTAATATGTTTATGATGATGCCTATGATGCTTCTAACATGATTGTGTATGCATGATAATTTTGTGTGTCACAAGACACCATCATGATGATTGCGATAGAAAGATAGAAGAGGCGCGATTGCAAAGAAGATGGATGTTATTATGGATTTAATTGAATGAAAAGGGATTGATATTCTTGCTTGATAAATATTAGGCTTGCATTATTATCATCATTTGGTGTTTAGACTATAGAAAATAGATAATAAACACCATGCCAGTATGACATAAACCAAGGTGTGCAATGTTATCCCTTTGTGAAAATAGTTACTTAACAAACAAGGAATGCCATGACGCATACTAAGGACCAAGTTGTCCCAATATTTTTGTCAAGACAAACCACAAGCAAAAATAAAAAAGAAAAGAGGTCATGACCCATTATTGCTCCTCTAAATCCTCCTTGGGACATCCTCGAGGTGCATATTAACATGACCAAAGACATAAAAAAGATAAGACCAACTAGACCAAACAATTCAACAACCATATAGATCATTTTCCAGAGTTTGTTTGCTAATAGGTTTGATAAGGTTGATTGACTAATTAATAAGGCTGATTAATTGATCGATTGATTGTATGACAAGATTGATTGAATAATTGATTGGTTGACTAATTGATTGATTGATAGGAGGGTTATTTTTTGGGAAAAGGTGTCTCAAACTTAATTTTAATGTATTTTGTATGTATTCACTATTTAATCTTCTATTTATTTTTTCTTCTTGTGGAAGATTTATCATCCCATTTGGAGGTTTACTATATTTATTATTTAGTGTTATTTCTTCCTCACATGAGGAGGTAGGCATCCCACATTTAGGTAGCATTTTTTGGCCATTTTTCAACATCTTGTGGTGTGTGTAAGGTCATTATAATGGGAGTTACATATGATATGTTATATAATACATATAAGAACATGTATGAGGGAGGTTATATAATATTCTTGACCAAAATTATGATAGTATATGAAATATTTCATTAGGATATTTTTAAGGAGGTAAATTCTATAAATTGGGCACCCAAGTTGGTAGGTTAGATACAACAAGTTTATGACATACTATGACATAACTATTTGTAAATTTTTGGATCTATTATAGAAAAATGGAATTGGAGTTTGAGTCATGGATTTTGGACACAAAATACCCTTAGTTGGTTCATGGATTTCTAGAACCTATTATGATTTCCTTCTTAGCATTTTCCTATTTATTTGGGTACTTTGGTTGAGATGTATAATAAGTTTTATTTGTATGTATATGTTAACAATTTTACTCTAGATGAGAAAAATGAGATATACATGTTAAGGATTTGATCCTATAAGTTTATTTTAACATGTTTTTCTTATATATCAATATATTGGTTTTGTGGTTTTGAGTGTGGGATTTCTCACCTAAAAGAGTTCTCCCAACATATATTGGTGTGTCTCTTTTATATATTATTATATATTTTTTCTTATATTTCTTAATTCACATGTCATTATGTTACAAAAATTTACTTAAATTTAAAATCAACTTTAATTTCTTCAAAGTATTAGTGTTGGAAATTATCTATGTTCTGATTTTTCTTTATGGGAAAAATTGTGGGCACTTATATCAAGCAATTTTTCTAAGAAAACCATATGGTACATGATGTACATAATATGTTTATTTTTCCTTACATTCATTAGTTCAACATCTGAGGTGCATACACAAAATTTGATGTGTAGATAAGTATATTAGAAATAGATGGATAACGATAGACAAAAACGTGACATGACACTCAGCAACAATGCATGTGCTCTTTGTATGATCCAAAAAATTATCTCTTATGATTGTGCACATGACCCTGACCATCGATAAGACTGAAGGTTAGATGACCCTATAAGATTATTCTATCCAAATTGTTAGTATAGTGCTTGCTCATGCTAGATTTGAATATTGGGTTGATTTGACAAAGAAGATTCAAAATATGGCCAACAATTAATTCCTCAAGCTAAGAAAAATTTGAGGAAGAGGGAAAAAAGGTTGAAAAATCTAAAATTACCCTCAAATAACTCTAATCCTAGGTGGGATTATAGAACCAATAGAAGTAGAGATTAAAATAAGATCACTAAATAAATACATAAAACATGACTAGGTTAAAATTAAGAGGGGGAAATATATGAACCTACAAACAAAAATAAATAAGCTCAAACTCACCCTTGAGGACTACATGTAGAGAATTGAGAAGGCATAATAGATATAATAAAGGAGAGTTAATAAATCAATTGAACTACATACAATAGTGAGAGAACTATTAGAATTAGAGAAATAATTGAAAGAGGTAGTTGACACCAAGGAGTAGGAAATCCAAAAATTGCAAGAAAACATATAGTTCTTGATAGTTGGTAGGGTATAAACCCTTGATTCAAGAATTTTATGTCTTCTATTGGATGAATCTCTCATAAATAATCATGGATCTCATATTTACATTCAAATTCATAGACATTGCATAAAATCTTAGTGTAAATGTTAAATATGAAGTCAATAAGGCCATGTAATCATTCTCTCCTAATGTCACCCAAGATCAAGGTTTCATGCATAAAATATACACCATACTTTATGACATGTTTGTTTATATCAAGATAACAAATAGAACTATATCTATGCAAGTGAAAAATATCTTTAATAAGGATAAAGCCAACCAAAAGTGTAATAAAAAATATCTATTCTAGAGTAAGCTATTCTAGAATTGAGAGTCCATTTTTTGTCTAGTATAACAATAGAATTCATCCTCATTGTATGAAAAAAAAATAGGGTATCAAAAGAAGGGGAATTCGAAGCATTAATACGGAAAAATAAAGAACCCAACACATACTTTTAGAGTTGATCTTAACACCAATCATTATGAAAGTTAAGGGAATTTTTCATCTAGTAGCACAATTTAAAGTAGAGATAAAGGCCATAGATTTCTAAAATAAAGGAGATCCAAAATAAGTTGAAGTTCACTCCAAGATTTTGTAGAATTATTTTTAGTTTGTTAGTGTTTTGCACCATTTTCTAAAATTTTGTTTATTTTTTATTTTTTATTTTTTCCCATGATTTTGGTGTTTATTTCTCATCCTTGCAAGTAAGGACCTCATGAGAGGTTGAAAACTATAAAGTGTTCACTATTCATTCTTGGTTCAAGCTAATTATCTTGTCCTTCATGAGAAAGGTTTTTATTGTGAACCTCTCATATAGCTCCAACATTACATGTAGTAGAGTTCATGTTTTAGGAAGGGTTTGGTATTTCTACATAATATTGTTGATTATTAGTATCCAAAACTCTTATTTTAAGTTTTTTGGTTTATGATGCAAATATTTTAAGATTCATAGAATCTTGGCTATTTGACTGAGGAAATTATGAGATGAGACATTTAGGAATTATTTTGTCTTCCCAAGATATATAGTCCACATGATCCATATTGAAGGTTGTTAGTTTAATAAATCAATATCCATGTGTCATTGGCAAGTAGTGGCACATTAATAAGGTGGACCATTTTGTTCACACAAATAAAAATAAGAAGTAATCACATCAAAATATCCATATGGTGGGATTTTATGCCTTCAAAATATTATTAGTCTAATAATGAAACATCATTGTGACATTGATTAGTGTATGCACACTATCACTAGTGGGATCCTCCACACTTTGACTCCATATAATAATAGCACATTTCAAGATTACTTTAGAACCATTTGATCTTTCCTAGATAAATGGTTTGTGCATGATATTTAAGTTACTTTTATAACTCCATTGGTTAATATATCCACATAATAAAACTTGGCGGTCCCCTCCACTCTCATGGTGTATATGTAACTAAAAGATAGGACTAACATGTGAGTAGGAAACATGACATTCTCATGAAACTCTAGAAGGTTATCACTATATATCTGAAAATCAATTACCATTGGTCAAAGTAATCGAGTTTAGAATTTTTGTGGGTCCTTGTTTGTGTTATTTAGAAAATAGATGAACAAATTAAAAAAAATGTACTCATGAGATACATTGAAATATTTCACATTCATAATTTTTTTCATATTTTATAGCATAATTTTGTTGTTTCCTTGGTGGGAGAATATAAAGAATTGAATTTACAATGATTTTCATATGATGGATATGTATTTCAAAAGAGAAACCAATTATATTAAAGAATAATGATGTGTTATTGGAACAACACATCCACTCATTATTTTATGCAAGCCCCACATCTAAAGGTTCAAAATTACATGACCAATGATGAAAGAGGTATCATGGAAACCTTAAATTACAACATGATCATCAAATTTCAAGTAGATCTTTAGGTTGGATACTCTTTTCAAATTTTATGAAGGAATAATTATGTGGTGGTTGCACATTCAAAATAATGAATACTCATTTTTTGTAGTGTAGTGACTTAGTTGCTTCTTTTCTAGGCACTTGTTTCATAAAAATAATATATTTATACTCAATTGTTGGTAGAATATTTTAGGTATTATCATGATATGTTTGATTTGTAGATAATATTTTTAAATTATTTGTTAATTATATAAGCTTTCATATGTTCAAAATTATTGTAGTAATATACAAATCTCTAATTGTGAACAACCATATGATTAATATATGAATTGATGATCATTATATCCATCTTCTCTTTGTTCATTTGGTAGCCTTTTATTTATTTTTTGGATTCTTAAATTATAGTTCATTTTAGTTTTTTTTTTTAAGCCAAAGGCAATAAGCCTATAATCTATATTAATAATAATATGTAATTACAATAATTTGAGCATAGTCTAAATGGATATGAACCACAAAATTTCTATTACTTCTACTACCTGTAGGCCAGCCCCTAAACAACTACTGATAAAATTTACATAATATCAACCCAAATCAAAATTTCAAGTTTACATCATAAGACTTGAACTACTTAGAAATAAGAGTGAAAATTCAAACTATACACTCCTACATGGACCCTGGACCAAATTCTCCCCTTGGTCTTTCTGCACTGCTACATTCATATCTAGAATTTAGTTGTTGGCATTAATGAAAGTTAAATTTCATTCACTAGATAGTCTCCAACCATTCACTTAAATTAGACTTTATTTTAACATTTTTCTTCAATTTATTTCTCCTCCATTTTTCTAAATTAATCTAAAGATACTATAGAAAATATAATGAAGATATAGCTTCTAAAATCCTTGAGGTTTTCTTACAAACCATGTCCCATGCATTATTCACATTTATACAAGAGTATAAAATTTGAAGATATAAATGAAGGTGATTGCATGTATAAGGAAGATATACAATTTTAACCATTAAAATTATCAACATCTAACTTTACTATGGTTTCTATTTTTCATATGTAGAAACATTAGATAACCTAGGCACAAACCTCACTAAAAATAAAGATTATCATCGGTCCAAAATCCTATGCTCACAAAAAGATATAAACAATCTTGTAGCTTCAATAATATTTGTAGGAAAAATAATATTCTTCGTAAACAATTAGAGAAGAGTATTGTTGAATAGTATAAATCCAACATAATTTTTTTTTACTATAAAATACAACTAACAACACAATTTGAATCATACACATAAATTACATAATATCTACCCTAGGAAACCATTTTGGAAAAAATCTAGCAAGAAACATAAGCATAAAATTAAAATTATTCTTGAATAGTTTATTCACCCTATAAAATCTAATAATATTGTTATCCATTCAAATATCATGTGCAATGAACTATGGATAAACACTTATAGAAACATATGCACTATATTGATACAACTTATATATTACATCTTTCATTATCTTTTGGAAAATATTTTGGTGTTGACCACCACCCATTTTTCCATTATACACACTATGGTATTCTTCCCCATAGATCAATGTTTTTGATATTAATGCAAGGAAAGGGCCTTGATCCCAACAGTACAAAAAAATAGAAAAAATAGGAAACAAAATGGCACAATGACCACAACCAACAAAAGAACTACAAACTAAGGAGGCATGCAAGCCACACTAAGAGAAAAAATACATTAAAGTGCACACATGTAGAAACTATCCAAGAACATAGGAAAATTATAAACATAAAGAACAAGAAAAAAAGAAAACAAAAAGATAGAAAGCTTCATTACTCCTTGGACCATTAATAAGGTTCTAGTTCACCTTCAATGTATTGAGGGAGTCCTTCCAATCATTCTATGTGTTTTCCATAATATTCTTCATTTGAACATCTCCCTCATGGTTCTCGCTCATCTTTCTCTTGAGCTTCCTAATCTTTGGTTGGATTGATATAGTACCAAAAATAGTATGTTGCATTATACCATCAATTATAGAAATAATGCTACCAAGACCATTTTCCAAACCCATAACCTTGTCCATCATAATTTCAATATCAAATTTTGATTCAATTGTTGAGAAATGGCCCCATAAATCCTTTATCTGATCTTTAAGATTTTGAAGAGCCTTTGTAGTAGTCTCTTCCTCTTTCTTAGTTTCCTCCCTGTCCTTATCATTGTTAACATTTTCTTCTTCCTACCCTATCTCCATCACATTTATTCAACTTCATTAACCTCTTCAGAGTTCATAGCCTCCTTGTTTTTATCTTCCTCTTCAACCACATGGACCTCCTATTCTTCCTCTTCCTGCATACTATTGTGTAGGCTTTCCTCCTCTCTATAAGGGAAGAATCCTTATCTGAAGAGTCCTCAACCTCCTTCTCAAAGGCCAAATTTTTACCTTCTTGGTCTTTTCCTTTGTTCTGGTGTCCTGCACTAGCCAAACGAGTAGACCTTCTCTCTCCCACCCACCACTATTATCATTATTCTAACCAATTTCACCCTCATTACTTATCTCAATTGTTTCATCCTTTGACTCTTGACTCATAGAGGAGCCCAAATTTTTCATTTTGGATGCATGTGGGCTTAAAGAGGTTTTTCTTATTTGAGGATTAATTTTCAACAACTCTACATCAAAGGATCCCTAGATACATCATGATTTAAAAAAAAACTATTTTTAGGATTTGGCTTAGTCCCTAAAGAAGGGTTTTTAAGAGTCATATGTGGTTTACTTTCAATCATCTTAATTTGAAAATGTTCAAGACAAAAGAGGCAGGGCACAACCATGGGGTGGCAGAAAGCACATACTTATAAAGGGTTAAGATTAAATCCCAGTGAAGAGGAGGAGAAGCCCCTTTATCAATACAAAGGTGGAGAGAAGAAACCAAAAAGAAGGGGATATTTATCTTCTCTTTGTGGTGAATGTGGTTCAATAAGGTGATATGGTACCTTTGAATGGTCTTGAATCTCCCTTCTAAAGTGAAATAATGCATGGAATGAAGACTTACCAATCTAAAAGGCATAGGAAACTTCTCTTTGTTGAATTTGTTTTGAAATATTTCAAGTTTTTCACCCTCTTCAAAGAAATTATCAATGAACCACTGATAATTACCATTATTGAACTTTTCCACCTTAATACCTTTATATTTTAAATTTGTTCCATCTTCTATGAGTTGTGGGGTAACCTATAAGATGAATTCCACCAATAGAGAATTATCCATGCTTCCATGAATTATAGAATTTGGAATTTAGCACATCATTATACCCCTATATTTCTTGGAAGAAAGGCGTTAGACCAACCTCCTCAAAAATATTCCTTAACTCAACATTTTGCTTTAAAGGGATGCAAGAAAGAGGCTCAGAGCATTTCCTAGAGCCACCCATCTTCCTCTCAAAATACTTCCTCAACCCCAAATGAAACCCCAAAACACTAGTTTCCTTAATGTTCTTGGAGAGAAATAAATTAAGACTGCTATAATATCCCTTAGAGGAAAAAATGTAACTTAAAAAGGAAAAATCACATGTTGTAGAATGAGTTAGGCTAATGATATTTTTATTCTAATTATCAATCCACTTGTCATGAATGTAGTGTCACAAAGGGAATAGACATAGGAATTGTGTTAAAAATTATATTATCATACCTATGTGTAATAACAAATATATCCAACTTATCTATAAGATTTGAGAGATGACATAACAACTCTTTCATGTCCTTATGAAGAATGACTATAAGGACACTCTTTTTCTCATTATTAAAACTTAAGACTTCCAACTTTGAATCCATTGTAGAATAACCATTCCCCATTCCTTTTTAAACAATAATGCTTCCATCCTCCTTTAGGACAACCATATTTCACTCCCTACCTTTGATATAAAGAGGATTAAGACCTTTAGTTGTTTTATCCATCCTATAAATATCACTTCCTATTTTCTTCTTTAATAGAAAATTTGATTAAGTATCATTATAACAAATATTAAACTCCCTACTAGTATTAAACCTTTCATTAGAAATAGCTTTTTTTAATTTTGGTGGGATTTGATCAAAATCCGCACTAACCCAATCAACAATAAGTACCAAGTTGTTAGAAGCAACATCAACAACCATATTACCTTCTCTATAAGTGTGAGTTATCTTGGATTGAAGGAAATTCCCGATCAAGTTTTTGCAGTCTTTCGTCATATCTCTTATCATCCAAGGCATAAGAAACTCCTTTCACAATATCAATAATTATCTTAGAATATCCTTCTATGATAACTTGGTTAAGGCCTCTCTCTTTTAACCACTTTACATCTCACCACATAGTAGTAGCCTCTTCCATGTTGCTAGAACAAGTACCTAAATTCTTAGCAAATACTTCAATTAGGTAACCTTTGTGATCTCTAATCACTCCTTCCATAGTAGTCATACCTAGATTACCTATAGAATAACCATCAAAATTTAGTTTGATCCATCCTTCCTCAAGAGGAATCCATTTTGTTTTCATTATACACAACATTTTTGACCAATTTATCTTTGTTAAGTCTTTCTTGATCCCCTAGTTTTGTTTAATTCTAAGCTCTCTAGAAGAAGGCATCAATTTTGAAAACTCATAATTTGCAACAGTTATGTTTTCCTACACTTGTTGTTTTATAATCATAAACACATCCATGTTGTTTCTCTTTTGATCTCTAGAAATTATATTATTTCTTTCTTTCTTTCCACAACCCCTAAAAGACAAAAGGAGGGATTTGTCTCCAAAGATATGAAATAATAAGATGAAAGAAAGGATTTTTTTTTAATTAATCACAAAATCCTTAAGAGTGCTAGGGAAAACCTAATCAACCAGGATAATGTTGGTATGTGGAAACTAATCATGCAAATATTGTACACTCTTTACATGATTTTTTTCCCACTTTTTGCACATCAAGGGGTCGGTAGTTAATTTTTCATTAACTGAAAAATGAAAAATGACTTTGTAAAACCCTAATTCTAGAAGCTTCCAAAAGGCTTGCGTAAGCAGCTGGGATGTAAGTTGCAGTATAGGATTCACGAGATTGTAATCTATTTTGCATTGGATAATAAAATCATTGGATGACTGAGTTTTTGTGGATGTAGCCCATATTGGGTGAACCACATTAAAAAAATTTATTGATCTCTTTTGTGTTATTCTTCATTGTCATTTCCGGGTTATTTAATCTGCATATAATTGTTAATGTTTATTGCTCCAATGTGCTTGAATCCTAACAACTGGTATCAGAGCCGCATGTATTTTGATTGATTGGCAAGAAACCTCTAGATTTGAGTGGGAGCAATGGAAGAAGGAAAAGTCAAGGTTGAGAAGTTCAATAGCCAGAATTATCAATTGTGGAAAATGCAGATGGAAGATTATTTGTATCAAAAGGATCTATGGCAACCATTTCAAGAAAAAGCAAAGGAAGATGTTGCGATGTCCTATGAAGAATGGGAGATTCTAGATAGAAAGGCATTGGGAACCACTTAGTTGTTCCTGGCACCATTTGTGGTGTTCAATATAACAGAAGCAAAGACAACAAAGGATCTGATGAAAGCTTTGGCTAAATTGTATGAAAAACCCTCAACCTCAAATAAGGTATTTCTCATGAAGCATTTCTTTAATCTAAAAATGATTGAAGGTGGATCTGTGACATATCATTTAACTAGGTTTAATACTATTACTAGTCAATTAACTTCTCTAAAAGTGGATTTTGATGAAGAAGTGAGGGCTCTCTTGATTTTATGTTCTTTTCCAGAAAGTTGGAATAGCTTGGTAATTGTTGTAACTGCCTCTAGTTCAAATAAATTGAAATTTGATGTTGTTGTTGGTGTTATCCTTAGCGAGGAAATGCGGCTGAAAATCACAGGTGATATTTCAACATCAGGTAATGCTTTGAATCTAGAGAATAGGGGAAGAATAAAGGAGAGAGGAAAAATCCCAACAAATTGTGGGAGGTCACAAGGGAATTCAAAGAAAGGTAGATCTAAATCCAGAAGAATAATGGATTGCTGGAACTGTGGAAAGCTAGGTCACTTGAAGAAGGATTGTTGGTATCGAAAGGGAAAACAAGAAGACAAACAACATGATGACAGTAAATTTTGAGAAAATGTGTCTCAACCTTGCAATTACATAAGCTTTTTATACATAAGGTATTGTTTCACTAACGACAATGGGGGGGGCGTGGGGGGATCCCCCCATGAGGGGTACAAGGGGGATCATACCCCTGACTAGGGTCCAAGGGAAGTGTGCCCTAGTGGGGGATCAAGGGCAGAGCCGCTGAAAGAAAAAAATTATTTATATTTTATTATTGTAAATTTGGACCATTCATCATCATGTCTCATATTTGATGATCAATATCTTATTAGCTTGATTTTCCCTAGAAGGCAGACCTATTTTATGAGGGAATTGTATTACAGCTGTGTATTGTGATGTATTCTGAGAGTCTGATAGTGGTTGTGTTGTCTCTAGATCTCTGAGTGGTGATACTATGAGAAGCTTTCTATGTAAGTATATTGTAATCTTTGTGATTTCTGAATAATATATTGGGCCGCTTTTGGAGTGTGGGGTTTTTGTCCTGAAAGGTTTTTCCCCACGTAAATCATTGTGTTGTGGTATGCATGATATTTGTGTTTATTTTTGTTTAAGTTTTTGTAAATGTTAAAGATCTGTAAATTTTTTGCATTATTCTTCTATCAAGATTAGTGTAGGAAGTTGTTCCACTACCTTAGCTTCCTTACAAGTAGTATCAGAGCCTGATCACATTTGGTTTCAGTTGTGGGTTGTTGGGGTTTTTGAACTAATCCAAATTTGAGTGGGAGCTTGTGCAGAAGAAACTTTGTGATCTTGTTGTAGGAATTTTCAGATGGCAAGTTCATCAAGGAGAATAGAGGTGGATAATTTTTTTGAAAATAATTTTGAAATGTGGAAGCTGAAGATGGAGGATTTGCTAATAGATCGAGATATGTGGGATGCTATTGTTGAGAATGTTTCAAGGCCTGCAAATCCTACTCAAGTTTCTCAATATGATGTTATGGACTGTAAAGCTAAGGGTCTAATTAGATTGTGCTTGGAAGACTCTATTTTAATCAATGTCCATGAAGAGACCTCTGCACAAAAACCATAGAAGAAGCTTAGTGAGATGTATCAAGCCAAATTGCTAGTGAACAATATTTTCTTGAGGAAGAAATTATATTCCTTAAGAATGGAAGAGGGTGGATGAATTGCAGACCACTTGGAAGAATTTAATATGATGGTGGCTCAACTGGCATCAGTTGGTGTCAAAATAGATGAGGAATAGAAATTTCAAATCTTGCTTTGTTCTTTACCTAATTCATGGGATTCTCTTGTTATGGCTATTGGGAGTACTTTTGTTATATTGAAGACTGAAGATGTGGTAGGTTCATTAATTTATGAAGATATGAGGAGGAAGGTATCCATCACTGCAAAGGAGGCCCTAAATGTTCATGGAAGACCTAAGGAAAAAGGCAAGAAGAATGAGAAGTGTGAAAAATCCAAGTCCAAGGGGAGATCTAAATCTCCTAGAAAGTCCAAAGTTATTTGTTGGAACTGAGGTAAGCATGGACATGTTCATAAGGACTGTAAAGAAGAAAAGAAGAAGAAAAAGAAGAAATTTGATTATGATTCTAAGTCCAAGAAGGAAGATGGTGACACATTCATTGTAGCTTTGGCAACTCGTGTGGGTAATGATGCATGGTTAATTGACTTAGGTACATCTTTCCATATGACCTTTAATAGAGATTGGTTTTTTGAATATGAAGAACTTGATAGAGGTAAGGTGTACTTGGGTGATGATTCTCATTTAGACATTGTTGGTCATGGTAAAGTTAAAATCAGGTTTCTTGATGGTAGAATAAGAAGGATTAATGGTGTGTTGCATATCCCTGATTTAGCACGAAATTTGTTATCTATGAGAAAACTAATAGATGAAGGTGTGTAGGTAGTATTTTCTAATGTAGGATGCAAGATGGTTAGAGGTGCTATGGTGATTGTTAGAGGTGTCATATATGGCACATTGTATAAGCTTGATGCATGCGTTGTTTAGTGTAATAGTATTTTTAAGAAAAAAAATTCTATGGGAGAAGTGGGGGCACCTTCAACAGATGGTCATGGCTTTTGGGTACCCTAGGGTGCTCTTTCTTCTAAAACAAGGTTACCTACAGAGAAAACTAAGTTATGGCACCAGAGACTTGGCCACATTGGAGAAAAGGGTCTAAGGACCTTGAAAAATAAAAACCTTGTGGAATGTCTATCTGATTGTAATCTTGAATTTGATTTCTGTGAGCATTGCATTTATGGAAAACAAAACCACATTCAAGTTTACTCGAGTTCTCATAAATCTTGTGGTGTATTGGATCTTATTCATTCTTATGTGTTTGGTCCTATAGATGTTCCTTCAATTGGTAAATCCACATATTATGTTTCATTTATTGATGATTATAGTAGGACATGGGTATACTTTCTAAAGAGTAAATTTGAAGTTTTCAATCGATTTAAAGAATTTAAAGCAATGGTTGAGTTGCAGACTGGAAAGAAAATTAAATATTTATGGACTGATAATGGTGGTGAATTTTGGTCTAATGATTTTGATAGATTTTGTAAATATTATGGTATTAATAGACAGAAGACAACTTCATATTCTCCACAATATAATGGAGTTGCAGAACGAATGAACTTGACAATGATGGAGAAGCTAGGAGTATGTCGAGTGGTGTTGGTCTAGAACAAAGGTTTTGGGTTGAAGTAGTTGCCACTACTTATTACTTGATTAACATGTCTCCTACATTAGCTCTTGTTGATAAGACACTTATAGAAGTGTGGTCGAGTCAAAAGCCTTCATTAAGACATCTTAGAGTTTTTGGTTGTGAGGCATATGCACATGTGCTAGAGGAGAAGCGATCAAAGTTGGAGAACAAGGCTGTGAAATATATCTTCATCGGATATAGTTATGGTGTGAAAAGATACAAGCTTTGGGATCCTATTGCATGGAAGGTAATGCATAGTAGAAGTGTTATTTTTGGAGAAACTAAGCCTTCTTCTGTTACATTGCATCCAGAACAAAGTAAATAGGAAGATGTGATTCAATTTCCTTCTACACTTGAGAAAGTTGAATTAAGGACCATGGATAGACAAGAAGTTGAGGAGACCTCATCTAACTCTGAGTCTTCATAAGAGGAGGAAGGACCTCTAACTCAGCTTTTTTGTAGGTATACAAGGCACAAACAACCACCTGAAAGGTATTCACCTGATGATTGGAGATACATTTTTTCAATAGAAGAGGCATTACGCATGAATAATGTAGAATCCTAGAAGATTGCTATGGATGAAAAAATGGAAGCTTTGAAAAAGAATGATACATGGGATCTTGTACCATTTCTTGAAGGACAAAAAACCTGTTGGTTGCAAATGGGTTTTCAAGAAAAATATTGGTTCAGATGGAAGTATTGAGAAATACAAAGCAAGGTTGGTTGCAAAAGGTTACTCTCAAGTTGAGGGCGTTGATTATGGTGAGATATTTTCTCCTATTGCAAAAATGACATCCATTAGATTTTTGCTTTCTATTGTTGTTGCTTATGATTTAGAGGTGGAGAAAATGGATGCGAAAATGACTTTCCTTCATGGTGACTTGGAGGAGGATATTTATATGACATATCCAGAGCACTATGTGGTGAAAGGTAAAAGTAAATTGGTTTTCAAATTGAAGAAATCTTTGTATGGTTTAAAACAAAGTCCTAGGATGTGGTACCAGAAATTTGATACATATGTGTTGAGTTTTGGATTTGACCATTCTAAATTAGATCATTGTGTTTATTATAAAATCGAGGGTGATCATTTCATATTTATTGTATTATATGTTGATGATATGTTATTCATTGGTAAAGGGAAAGGTATGATTTCAAAACTGAAATCTCAACTTTCTGCTAAGTTTGAAATGAAAGATCTTGGTGCAGCTAAACACATTCTTGGGATGGAAATTAGAAGAGATAGAGTGAACAGAAAGCTATGGCTTGGCCAAAGTAAGTATGTCAATTCAATTTTAAAGAGGTTTGATATGAAAGATTGTAGACCATTGTGTGTTCTTGTTTCAGCTAGAACAAAGTTATCTATTTCAAATTGTCCAACATCCCCATCGGAGATGGAAGACATGAGCAAAGTTTCTTACCAGAGTGTAGTTGGAAACTTGATGTATGCTATGGTTTGTACTAGACCAAACATTTCCCAAGTAGTGGGAGTTATTTCTAGATACATGTATAATCTTGGTAGAGTTCATTGGGATGTAGTTAAAAGAGTCTTTAGATATTTGTGCAGTACCTCATATTATTCCTTATGTTATCATAGTAATATGACTGAAGATGAGATTTCCCTTGATATTCATGGTTATGTGGATTTAGACTGGGAAAGTGATGTTGATAGCAAAAAACCCACCAGTAATTATGCGTTTACTTTATTTGGTGGTGCAATTAGTTGCATGAGTAAGAAATAGGTTGTGGTTACTTTGTCCACTGCTGAAGCAGAGTATATGGCAGCTACTCATGCTTGTAAACAATCCATTTAGATTAAGAGATTGTGTTTATATGTTGGAATAAAACAAGGTGAAATGATAATTTATTGCGACAGTCAGAGTGTGATATGTCTAGCTAGGAACCCAACATTTCATGCCAAGACCAAGCACATTGATGTATAGTATCATTTTGTTAGAGATATGGTCGAAGATGGTAGGGTGAATCTGGTTAAGGTAGAGACTTTGATGAATGTTGTTGATTCTTTAACTAAGCCGGTGAGCACAGAGAAGTTCAAATGGTGTTCAGAGACTATGGGCCTTTTGACCCCTAGCAATTAAGAGATGATGATGACTTCCTTCCATTATCCTTGCAAGGTGTTCGACAAGTGGGAGATTTGTAGAGAAAATGTGTCTCAACCTTACAATTACATAAGGTATTGTTTAGCCAATGACGACTAGGGGGGGGGGGCGTGGGGGGATCCCCCCATGAGGGGTCCAGGGGGATCATCCCCCCGCTGGTGGTAGCGCACCCTAGCGGGGGCTCGAGGGCAGTGCCCTTGAAAGAATTTTTTTATTTATATTTAATTATTGTAAATATAGAACGTTCATTATTATGTCTCATATCTGACGACCGATATTTTATTAGCTTGATTTTCCCTAGAAGGTAGCACTATTTTATGAGGGTATTGTATTATAGTTGTGTATTGTGATGTATTCTGAGAGTTTGATAGTGGTTGTGTTGTCTCTAGATCTCTAAGTGGTGATACTCCTGTGAGAAACTTGCTCTACAAGTATATTGTAATCTTTGTGATTTTTGAATAATATATTGGGCGAATTTTGGAGTGTGGGGTTTTTCTCCCGAAAGGGTTTTCCCCACGTAAATCATTGTGTTGTGGTATACATGATATTTGTGTTTATTTTTGTTTAAGTTTTTGTAACTATTAAATATTTGTAAAAGCTTTGCATTATTCTCCTCTCAAGATTAGTGTAGGAAGTTGTTTCGCTACCTTAGCTTCCTTAGTAAGAAGCTAATGTTGTAAATAATAAATTACAGTATACTTTAATTTTTGTGTTTAGATAATTCTAATGATTCTTGGGTAATAGATTCAGAGGCTTCATTTCATGCCACACCCCATAGGAAATATTTTGTAGATTATGTTCAAGGTGATTTTGGATAGGTATATTTGGGTGATGATGAACCCTGTTAGATTGTTAGAAAATGAAAGATAAAAATAAAGTTACAAAATGGAAATTAATGGTTGCTACAGGAGGTAAGGAATGTTCCAAATTTGAGAAGGAATTTAATTTCTACAAGACAACTAGGTAGTGAAGGTTGCATAGTTACCTTTTTAGAAAAAGTCTGGAAGGTCACTAAAGTTGCATTAGTAGTAGCTAAAGGTGAAAAGGTAGGCACATTATATTTGTGTACTGGTAATAATTTTTCCCTTAGCTGCTACAGAAACAGTTGCTACTAAGATAGTTATAGCACTTGCTACAGGGACAAAAACAAAATTGTGGTACCATAGACTTTGGCACATGAGTGAGAAAGGGATGAAGATCCTTCACTCCATAGATTTTCTACCAAGTCTGAAGCAGATTGACTTGGAGTTCTATGAAAATTGTGTTTATGGAAAACATAAAAGAGTTTGATTTGTTAAAGTTTGGAAAGAGAAGAAGAGTGAGAAATTAGAGCTTGTGCATTCTGATGTATGGGGACCAGCTCAGGTATTTTATTTTGGTGGCTCTTTCTATTATGTTACTTTTATTGATGATGCAACTAGGAAAACATGGGTGTATTTCCTAAAACAAAAAATAGAAGTATTTAAAATTTTTAAAAAGTGGAAAGCTTTGGTTGAGAGTGAGATAGGAAAAAAGTTGAAGTGTCTCAAATATGATAATGGAGGCGAGTATTGCAACAAAGAATATGAAAAATTACTATTCATACAATGGAATTTGTAGGAAAAAAATAGTTCTTGGAACCCCACAAGAAAATGGTGTATCTGAGAGGATGAATAGGACCATTATGGAGCATGCAAGGAGCATGAGATTGCATTTGGACTACCCTTACACTTTTGGGAAGATGTTGTACATACCGTTGTTTATTTAATAAACAAGGGACCTTCAAATACTTTGGATGGTGGCATTCCAGAGGAGGCATTGACGGTAAAAAGGCAAACTATTCATTTTTGAAAACCTTTGGTTATGAAGATTTTGTACATGTTGATATTGAAAATAGAATCAAGCTTGAGGCTAAGTAAAAAAAATGTACCTTAATTGGATATGGAGTAGATGAATTTGGTTATTGGTTATGGGATTACGAAAATCATAAAATTATTAGGAGCAGAGATGTTATATTCAATGCGAAGGTCATGTATAATGATCAACTACATGAAAAGAAGCATGAACGGGCCAAAAAGGAATATGTGGTGCTAGATGAGATTCCAGAAAATAAAATGGTAGTGGTACCTGATGCTCAGCAACAACAAGTTATCCCACAGACTCCTGCAAGTGTTAGATGCTATACAAGGATAACTAGATCTCCATAAATATTTTATCCATCATTATATTCTATATTATTAATTGATTTTGGTGAACCTGAAGGTTATGAAAAGTAGTGTAGGTAGATATCAAAAAGCAGGAGAGCTAGGCATGAAAGAGGAAATGGATTCCTTGTTGCAGAATCAAACTTGGGACTTAGTCCAATTTCTTAAAGGTAAAAGAGAATTTCCAAATAAATGGGTTTGCAAGTTGAAGGAAGAAGATGGAGGCAAGGAAAGATATAAGGCCGGGCTCATGGTAAAAGGTTTTGCACAAAAAAAAGGTATAGATTTTTATGAAATATTTTTTTCAGTTGTAAATATGACTTCTATTAGAACTATTATATGTCTTGTGGCTGTGGAAGACTTGCATCTTGAACAACTAGATGTGAAAACATTTCTCCATGGGGATTTGGAAGAGGAAATATATATGCAACAACCATAGGGATATGAGGTCAAGGGTAAGGAGGAATTTATGTGCAGGTTAAAGAAGAGTTTGTATGGCCTGAAGCAAGCACCTCGGTAATGGTATTTGAAATTTGATAGTTTTATAGTTGAACAAGGTTACAAAATATGTCATTATGATTATTGTAATTATTTTAAAAAATGGGGTAATGGCAATTATATTATCATGTTGCTTTATGTTGATGACATGCTTTTTGTTAGGTCTAACATGCAACATATTAATGAACTTAAGCAAAAAATAGAAAATTCATTTGCTATGAAGGATTTGGGTGCAACAAAACAAATCCTTGGTATGAGGATCACACAGGATAGGAAAAATAGAAAATTATTTTTGTCTCAAAGTGAGTATGTAGAGAAGGTGTTGAAAAGGTTTAACATGTAGAATGCAAAAGAAGCTAGTACACCTTTGCCTAGTCATTTATGTTGACTAAGGAGATGTGTCCAAAGACACAAGAGGAGGAAGAAAAAATGTTTAAGATAACATATGCATCAGTAGTTGGTAGCTTGATGTATGCAATGGTATGCACAAAGACATATATTTCACATGTAGTGGGAGTTGTGAGCAGGTATAAGAGAAATCTGGGAATGGAACATTGGAATGCGGTAAAAATGATTCTTTGATATTTAGGAGGTACTACTTCAAAGAAACTATGTTTTGGAGGAACAAATTCTGCTCTAAAAGGATATGTTGACTCTGATCTAGTGGGTGTTGTTAATAGCAGGAGGAGTACTACAGGGTATTTTTTTACTGTAGGAGGTACTATAGTCAATTGAATTTCAAGGCTGCAAAAAGTAGTTGTGCTTTCAACCACTAAAGCTGAGTATGTTGCTTCTACGAAAGCTAGCAAGGAGATGATTTGGTTACAACATTTTCTGGAGAAATTGGGACAATGACAAGAAGATATCCCTTTGTGCACTGATAGCTAAAGTGTCATTCATCTTGCTAATAATTCAGCTCTGCATTCAAAAACTAAGCACATACAACTCATATACCACTTCATTCGGTCAATTTTGGAGGATGGACAGTTGAAGCTGGAGAAAGTTCACACAAGTGAGAATCCTGCAGATATGTTCACAAAGGAAGTTATATGAGAGAAAGTAATTTACTCATCATTTTTTTTTTGGGCTTCATGATTGATAATGGTGGACATAAGAAACCAGTCAGACCTGTAATCTAGTGGGAACTGCAAGTGTTGCGGTGTCATCTAGGATCAGTCTCCAAGTGGGAGATTGTTTGGTGTGGAGCCTGATCAATATCCAAGTGTGAGATTGTTGGTATGTGGTGTCTAATCATGCAAATACTGTACACTCTTTACATGATTCTTTTCCCCCTTTTTGCACATCAAGGTGTCGATAGTTAATTTTTTGTTAATCGACAAATGAAAAATGACTTTGTAAAACTCTAATTCTAGAAGCTTCCAAAAAGCTTGTTATAAGCGGTTGGGATGTAAGTTGCAGTATAGGATTTGTGAGATTGTAATATGTTTTACATTGGATAATAAACTCATTTGATGACTATTTTTTTGTGGATGTAGCCCATATTGGGTGAACCATGTTAAAATTTTGTGTTGATCTCTTAAATTGTGTTATTCTTCATCGTTATTTCTGGGTTATTTAATCTGTATATAATTGTTAATGTTTATTGCTCCAATCTACCTGAATCCTAACAGAGAATCCTTAGGAATTGATTCCAAACCTCTCTAGAAGAAAGAGTAGTGTAAGAACATTTTTTTATTCTCAACATCCTCATAGAAAAGGGAAAAATCATTAATAATTTTGAATCTTTTTCTATTTACATTTTCAATAGTAAGGATATTATCATGAACATCAACCCATAGGAAATAATTAAATTTAGGGATATGTTTAGGATTCTAAACCTAATTCCAATTAAAATTGGTAGGAGGAAGGAGAGGTTGTTCCACCATTATATGAGTAGTTTTAACCAAGAATAGCCCAGAAGGAAGCCTACTCTAGATCCATTCATCCTCATTATGAGAAAAAAATATATAGTCTCCAATCTAATTTCATAACAATTGAATATCAACATCCCATCCTTGTCTTCCTCCACTTATAATCCTTTCCCTAATTAGTTGTTCCCAAAAGAATTCTACTTCGAAATGTTGCCTCCCCATTCATTGTAACCATTAAGATAGTTTCCATTAACACAAATTAGCTTCTCCTTAATTTTATTGAGTTGGTTAAATGAAGACAAAGTAGGACCCTTTTTCCAAATATCATCCCAAAAAGCAGTTTTCAAACAATTGCCAACTCTCCTTCTAATCCCCTTTTTTATTTTATTCCTCATTTTATCCAAGTTATTCTAGATCACCGAGTCATTTGGAAAAATAGAGTACACAAAACTACCTTCGTCATCACTATCCAAATATTTGGCTTTGAAAATTTCAACCCAATCTTTAGCTCCTCCAAGAAAGTTCCATCCTATCTTAGCAAGAAGAGCCTTATTGAATTTTTTTAACCTTCTAATACCAAGGCCCCCATACTTTTTTATCATACAAAATTTTCCCCAACTAACCAAATCCATCTTTGAATTTTTTTTCATTCTAGTCCAAAGGAATTTGCTCTGAATATTCTTTATTTTATTAGCAATGAAGGAAAGGATCTTAAAGAGGGAAAGAAAACAAACAAGAATATTTTGAAGGTAATCTTTAAGGAGTTGAAGTTTACTAGTTTGACTAAGGAGCTTTCCTTTCCACCCCACCAACTTCTTTTGTATCCTTTCAATTATACTATTCCAATAGTTATTTGTAGGCTTTTTCAAGATTAAATGCAACACAAGATAGGTGGCAGATAGATTTATCAGTTTGGCATCCAATGATCCTTATAACTCTTTCCTTAACCATTTGATCCACATTAGAGAAATACAACTTGATCTTTGTATAATTGATGTATTGACCTAAAGCTCTTGCATAGTCTTCCAAGGTGGATCTATAGTGTGCAACCTCCATCATCGAAGCTTCTCCAAAAAGAATGGTATCATCCATAAATTGTTGATGGGAAGTAAGAGGCATAGAAGAAGCAAATTTCACCTCTTTAAGAAGTCTTTGATCAAGTTTATTTGGATATTCATCTTAAGGACTTTAGCCACAATGATAAAGACATATGGAGAGAGAGGGTCACCTTGTCTAAGACCTCTCCCACAAGAAAAGTGCCCTTTTAGAGCACCATTCACCAGGATAGAACACTTTGGGGTGGTAAGACAAGATTTGATTAGATTCAAGATTCTACCTTTAAACTCAAACTTTTGCAAATAGACATCAAGAACTACACAAAAACCTCGTCATAATCCTTAGAGATATCTAAATTAAGTGTCATACCTGGCTTCTTATTCAACTCCATAGAATGGATATAATCATGAGTAGCTAGGGAAACATCTAAAATCTAACTTCCTTTAACAAACCCTTTTTGATTGGGGAAAATTATTTTGTGGTGAACCACCTTCAACCTATTGACAATAAGCTTAGAAAAAAATGTGGGCATAGTGTTACATAAGCTTATAGGTCTGTAATCCTATAGAGAGGAAGCATCATCTTTATTAGGGTTTAGTTCTAACAATGTAGGTAGAATTTTGTTTAATAGTTTTCTCGATCTAAAAAACCCCTAGAAGCATTTAGGAGGTCAGTAGATATTACCTCCCATAAATCTTTAAAAAAGGTAGGAGGGAAAGCATTCAGCCCTGAAGCCTTATAAGCTCCAAAAGAGAACACTACATTTTTGACCTCTTACATTTGAATAGGCTTCCCCAACTCCTTAAGGTCTAGATTAGAGAGCACATTTGGGATAATATACATGATATTTTCCAACCCAAAGGAATCCATATTAGAATAAGCAAGGGAATATTTAAAGAAGGAAACATTAGAATCTACAATATCATTTTCCTCAGTAAGGGAAGAACCATCATCTTTAACCAAAGACCTTATTCTATTCCTTTTTCTATGTTTCATGGTGAATTGATGGAAACAAATTGTATTTTTATCACCCTCCATTAACCACTAAATTATTGATTTATGTTTCCAAAATATTTCCTCCATCTTTGAGAGTTTGGTCCATTCCATTCATAATTCCCTTTCTTTAACACAAGTTTCCTTATCATTATTTCCTTTCTCCGTTCTTCTCTGGATCTCCTTAAGGTTGGTAGAAATATTCATTTTCTTATGAAAAATATTCATAGATTTATTTATTTGTCACTACTTTGAATTCCTAGATGCGAATAGGAGATAAGGACACACTATATTTGTACTCTTTTATTATAGCTACCCATGAAGGTTGAAATACTAACATAGGGGCTTGAACACTCTTGGAAAAATCCTAGACAACCCTAACTAATTTTCCTATTTCTTTTAATTGTAGGTAATTTGGGAGCATTCAACTACATGGAGGTTTTGCAAGTGTTACCCTATTGAGTATTTATTTAAATTCTTCAATTAAAACAATGTAAATCATGTTCTTTTTCATGTTTCTTCATCTTTTCATGACTAACTATATTGTTGGTATGTTCCTATTTCTAGTTATGCAAATTGGGTAAGTAACCATACTAGAACATAACATTTATTTGTCATTTCTTAGTATTATGAGCCATATAGACTATAGTGTGAAACATAAAAAATTGTATGACATGTTAGTGTACTAGTTAGTGTCTTCATATTTTGGTGCCAAACACCTCTTTCCACATTATATACTATTATGAATTATTTTTTTGTAAATTCGTATTCTAGTTTTAATAAAATAGCATTTTATCGATTTTTTTAATGCTTTAGCTTAATGATTTTTTTCATTCCCAAGTTTAAAGAATTTTTATGATTTTTAGAATATTTTTATTCTTTCTAAAGTGAATAGTAATATAATTCTTTTAATTAAAAAATAGATAAATTCTAGAGTAGTAAACAAGGAATCATTTAGTTCAAAAACACAATCATTTTTAACTAAAGAAAACATTTAAAAGAATCTTTGAATAATTGGATTTTCCTTACACCCATTCTTTAGTTATTATAACTAAAGGAATGCATCAAAGGTATGATAATAGTGGTATCTTTTTCAAAAGTTGGTTCACAGGTCCTTCCTATATTTGATAATTGTGAGATGCTTTAAAACAAATGGGAAATTTGGCTCTAGGAAAATTCATCACTAGCAATTCACTGTTGGAAGATTCATTGCTGGAAAATTCACTGCCACATGACAAATTCACCTCGAGGAAAATTCACCACCAGCAATTCACTACTGCAAAAATGCTGATGGTGAAATTTCCTTGAGATGAATAGCAGAATTGCTAGTGGTGAATTTTCCTTGAGGTGAATTTGTCATGGCGGTAAATTTTCCTGCAGTGAATTGTTGGCGGTGAATTAATGGGGGTGAATTTACCTGATGACGGAAAATTTAGTACATAAATAGATGAATAGTAGATAAGGCTTGGATATCCATCAAAACATAATAAAATGGAATTTGATTACATGTTGTAAGTGCCCTGATAGACACGTATGCAAATTGCTGTACACAAAACATGTGAACTGTTTGAAAAAATATCTCAAAGGAATATAATCTCATGAAATGTTATGATTACAAAGACATGCATAAAATGGTTGTTCCATACAAGCTTCAGTGTGAGGTTCAAAAGGAGATAGATCACACCCAAAGATACGAGAGATCTATGTAAAGCTATTGGAATTTGTCTTGGGAAATGAAGACATGCATAGCACAGATATTTTTTAGTTTACCATGAAATATGATAGTGTTTGATGGATAGTGATAAGAGACAAGGGACAAAAAATAATTAAAAGGGTAGTCAAAGTGATTTGAAAGAATGGGAGTTTCACGTCAAGAAGACAAAGACCACATGATAGTCAAGCTTATGGTGAGAGGACCATTATGATGGTGAGTTATTGTTGCAAGACCCAAAAGCATGGATACGACACATGGAAGGAGGTCAGTCTTCAAAGAATTAAAGACAAGATAACCAAAAAAAATTGTTAAAAAGAAGATGAAAGTCCCATAAAGAACTTACAAGATCTAGTCGTGCAGAAAAGACTATACGGTCCTTAAGAAAACATACAAACAAAGAATTTTACATGATTGAATGGTAGGGGCAATATAGTCAAGAAATTTTCTACTGAGAATAGTAACACACAAATGAATGGATAAAGATATAACTTTCCAAGATAACATGATTGTGTTATTAGAGTTACGAGGAGTGCAAGATGAATAATACTCTATAATATTCAAGAAAGTCACAATGACATAAGGTAGTTTATAACCTCAAGATAAAGGGACAGTGATTATCAAATATTGATTAATTTTGAATCAAACCTCAGCAAGTCATAAGGTGAATAATCATGATGAGGGGAATATTTCTACTTGTCATAAGCTCACACTGAAGAAAGAGACTATCAAATGGAGAAAGAAATGGCCTTTATGCTAAGTGATGATAAAAGAGGTGTATGAAACAAATGAATGGTAGGTTTTTGAATGATAGTTTTGTAAGGAAGGGAAAATTCGTGAATAAATATGGTTAAGATCAAGTAGTAATCACTATACCTAAAATTTAATCCAAATCCCAAGTCCAAAACAAAAAAGCACAAATGAAAGAAGAAATCATACAAATATCAAAGCATATAACAAACACCTCTATCAAATTTGGTTCATTTTCCTTGCTTCTCTTCCATTCTTCTCAAGTTGCAAGCTTTCCTTCAGATTTTAGTGTGTCTAAGTACTTGCAAATGACAACGACTGATATTAAGAATTTTGGAGAAAATGTGGTTGTAAAGCCAAAATGAAAGAGACAACCTTCTTTTATAGAAAAGTTGCTTGGACGAATGAACGAGATCGAAAGTCTAGAAGATGTCAAGATCAACGGTGGAGATTTCATGCACCCAGAATAGTGGGCTAGGGGCGGCTAAGGATAGATGGTCAAGATTCCTTGAAAACCGAAAGCAATCAACGATCAAGATTCAAATGAGAAAGTGGAGGGAAAGTAGTGGAGCAAATTAAATTATTTAATTTGGGAGAGCATGTGGGCCATTAAATAATCCATGTCATTATTTAATTTGGATGAAAAAGAAAAATGAGAATTTAATTAAATGATTATTGTGCAATGATTTAATTAAAATGGATGAAATAAGAAAGAGACGTTAAATAATTAATTTGGATCAATTATTTAGTAATAGATAGAAAAGGCTAAGTGAATAGCTAAATAATAAGAATAATTATTTAACTATAGATGAAAGGTGAAGACTGGATAATTAAAAAATGATGATTTATTTAATTATAGAGAGAAATGTTAGTGACCTAATTAAATAAATATTTATTTATTTAATTAATTGAAAGTAGAATAAAGAAGGGAAGATGAATTAATTAAATAATTAAAATTATTTAATTAATAGAAGAATGTGATCAAAGAGAAATAATTAAATAATTAAAAATTATTTAATTATGTAGGGAAGAAGGGGGGATCGGTACAAAAAATGGCATTTGCAGGCTTAGGACATTTTTCAGTATCTACAAGTTTATAGTCTAAAAGATAGCATGCATAGTTGAAATAAGTATAACAGTGTTGATGGAAACATTATCCCCAATGAGAGGATCATAAAGTGATATATAGTTCAAGGAGAATTTATATGTCATTGTAGACAATGAACAATTATAGATTGGAGAAAATGATGGAGGATAAAGATGTTGATATGCAAAAAAATGAAGATATAGAGGCTTATTCTCAAAATAAATTCATGACTACTAATGGTGGGGAAGGGAGAAATGTAGACCAAATAAGATAGTCATATTGTCAGATATCATGTATGATGATCAACTTTCCCTAAAATTTCTACAAGGTCTAAAAAGGAAAATCATCAATCACATGATCAAAGTATAGTCTATAAGACTAGGGGTTGAGGATACAATGCACACTCATTGCACTAGGAACCAATCTTATAGGAAAATCTATAAGAAAAGTAGAATGACAAAGGAGACAAGTGGTGGAAAATGGTGGATAAAGAGAATCTTAAAGACATGAAACATGTGTAAAATTGACCCCTTGAAGTTCTCCTATGCCTCCAAGGGATTGTTGACCATGTTAAAACTTTAACACATGTCCTATAAACATAGTAAAATAAAAGTTATGAGTAGTTGGAGAGTCAATGGCTAGTTGATAGTATTTGAGGAGATATAGGGGCAATTTTGGTGACTTAGGCAGTAGTTGAGAGTATATAGGAGCTTTCCAAGGTGTCTCCAACCAGATGAGGTCAAAGAATCAAAGACTCTTTATTCAACACCACCATGAAGCAGTTTCTAAGGAGAAAATTTTGGAGAAAAGTTAGTTGGACACCCAAGGAGAGGTTAGACCCAATCAAAATATGTCATTTATTCCCAAAACATGTGCCTAAATGATAGGAAACTATTGAGACAATATAATGGGATGCTGAGGATCTCATTTTGGTACCTAGTTCTTACATTTGTTACTAAGTATTGTAAATTAAAAAAGGTATCTCTGGTGAAATATTATATTGTAACTCAAAAAAATAGTCACTCCACATGACTAGAAAATTATTGTAACATTCCATTTTCAAGAAAATCAGAACAAATTTGGACTATTTGTAGTTGTAAAGACACCTTTCAATAATAAAATTTTATTATTTTACCTTCTCTATGGTTGTTTCACTATGTGTAATGTACTGATTGATTAATATTTTGTGAGTTATGTGAAATTCCTTTCATATTTGTCCCATTTTAGAACCTTTAAGTAGAAAAAACATATGTTTTTACAAGTTGTAAGTTGTGCAATATTTCAAACAATGATTTACATTGTGAAAAACATCTATTTTCCTTCAAAGTTGTTAGAAACCCATTACCTCCTTACAAAATAATGATGTACATTAATACATGAAAACATCTAAGTTGTGTAAGTTTAATCTAAAATATTGAGATGATTGTGTGTCAAAATAGTAGCATGAGTCTAAATATCATTTTACTGCATCATCTTAGAAAGAAGTAGGCTCATTTTCAAGTTATTCCTTTTGCGATGTTGGAAAAGTGAGACCCTAGGGCTTAATTATGATTAGTCACTTTTCCAAGCATGACATTAGGGAATTGAATATGGGTAAGAGTATAAAATTAACTTGCAACCTGAAAGGTGAGTCAATCAATCCTTGATCTCAAATTCCCTTTTTGTGTGGGTTTATGCTTGGAAATTGAATTATGATGAAATGCAATGATGCGACTAGCTAATTATGAAAATGCACTATTCTAATATAAATACAGACAACCTAGAAACTGATAACCAAATTTAATTATGAATAGAGAAAATATGTGTACACCTATGATTTGAATTTTAGCTTGATTTTACTGGACAAGGTCGACCAGCGTACCCTAGACTAGATTACTAAAACTAAAATTTACTATCATAGTCATCAGGTCCATGATTTGTGGCTTCTTCCTTCTGGATCTTGTTGTCATATCTTTGTCTCTTAGTAAGATAATTGAGTGTTTGTATCTTGTCAAGTTGTAGGGATTGAATGCATGAATGAACTGTCTTCAATCTTCTTCCAATCCTCTTCAAATATGTTATCTACGTGTAACTAAGGTAAAAATCTAAGTTAGCATGAAAATAAATGCATAAAACAAACCCTAGCTAAACAATGTAGCACAAAGGAGGAAAATATCATAAAAGAAAGGAACGATTTCACCAAATAGCCTTCATGCTCTCCATGATTGACCTTCATTTCCCTTCTCCATTTGTTGTAAAATGATATTTTGCCTCAGATTTTTGTGAGCAACTATGACCTATGACAAAGACCTAAGCAAATATTGAAGGATTGTACTCAACAATTGCAAGTATGAAGTATACAAGGCTAAATTCTGAAGCATGAAGTGTATGAGTATGAAGTCAAGAGATGTCCAAATGAGGTAGACAATGCCTTTTTATAGAAAATTCAATTTTGGATAAATGGCCAGGATTGAAAATTTGACAAAGCCCTAAGATCAAAGGTTGAAATTGCATGTGACAAGTAGCAATTAGAGTTAGGGAAAAGTTTGAAATGAAGGGCTAAGATTTGATTTTAGGAAAATCAAATCAAAGGTCAAGAATGCATGTGACAAGAAGATATTGGGCACGAAAAATGAAGTTGTTAGAGAATCAAATAAGAATTTAAAATTATTTGATTCAAGAGGTGATGCTGACCTTTTGAATTAAAAAATTAATTTAATTCAAGAGTGGTGGGGTCATGTGATAGTAAATAATTATTTCAAATTATTTACTTGGTGGGAAAATAGAAAGTGGGGAGTTTAAATAAATGAATTTTATTTTAAATTAGAAGAAAAGTCAATAAGATAATTAAATAATTAATAATTATTATTTAATTATGGAGGAAATGGGCAAGGTGGACAATAATTAAATAAATCATAGGAATTTATTTAATTATAAGAAGACATAAAGAATTAATGACATATTTAAAAAAATAAATAAAGCTTATTTATTTAAATAATCAGGGGGAAATAGTGGGAAACTAATAATTAAATAAATTTAGGAATTTATTTAATTATAGAGAGACATAAGAAATAGGCGACATATTTAAATAGAATAAATGTAATTTATTTATTTAAATAGTAAGGAGGAATAAAAGATATGAATTAATTAAATAATTGAGAATTATTTAATTAATAGTTGAATTTGGACTATAGGACATAATTTAAATATTTTAATTATGTTGAGAAGAAATATGGAGAAAAATAAAGTTTGTAGGCCGAGGTCAATTTTATGTGTCTAAATTTTGCCCCTCTTTGTCATAATGTGGTTTATCACATTGTGACAAAGAAAGATTAGTTCAGAATATGCCCCAGCGAAGGTATAGAGAATCTATGCCCCTTGAGAATATTTGTGAATTTTGATAAAGTGCCAAAATTTTTTGGAAAGTGTCTCGATAAGTCAATTTGATGACCAAAAAAACAATGGTGCAGTCGGTTTCAAAATTTGACAAGTTTAAAGTAGACAAAAAGGTGTTCGAACATGCCAAAAAATGCATCCAGTTATGAACCCTATGGGAAACTCTAATTTTCACCCTATAAATAGGCTTAAGGAGGGTAAAAAGGTAATTCATTTTCACTGTTGCCCTTAGGAGATTTAGAGGTCATAGTGAGAGGACCTTACGCAAAGATGATGATTCCAGAGGCTGATCACTGTGGTTACCAAGTACAGACATACCAACGGCCAAAGGGCTCAGTAGCACTGGTATGTACCTCATAATTGTAATTTTATCATTTTATGTGCTTTTTAGGGCCTCAAAGTTAGGGTTTTAGATGCCTTGTTATGTAGTTCAACGCATTTGCATGCGTAAAGCATGCAAATGTGTTTGTGTTGCACACATTTGATGCATCGCAATGTAAATGCAAGGGGAAAGGTAGGTTAAAATTTAAAGTGGCGCAATCACAAGCAGATGCAATGCAAGTTCCAAACCGCGATGCAAGTGTTGGGTCCTCAAATGCAATCGCCAAATTGAGATGCAAAAGCAAGCTGATTCAATGCATGTGCTCAAAAGCAACACTACTGATGGGGGGAACTACAAAATTTCCATAAAGTGGTGCATCTGTGAGACTAGATGAAATAATTGTTGTAGCGCAGCGCATCTGAGGGATGAAACAATGCAAGTGGTTTTCATGATGCAAGTGAACATCAAAACGACACAACTAACTGTGGCTAGAGTTTACTTTGTTTAGGCTCATTTGAATTATACAATTTTGATTAGTTAGATGATAGGGATGATATTCAATGATGTGATAAATTTTTTTGTGTTTGCAGAAACGATTACCGCCGATATATACATAAGAGTTTTGGTTAGTGACGTATGCATTCAGAGATCAGCTGAGGCTAGGCGAGCAGGGGCGATTGATGCAGCTAGGATTATTTCATGTGAGCTACATTCCCATTATCCAAGCAAATAGGGGTCTCTTGATAGCGTTGGCAAAGAGATTGCACTCCAAGACATGTTCATTTTAGTCGTCGACAGGAGAGGCCATAGTGATGTTGGAGGATGTCTATAAGATCCTATAGATTTTGATCAGCAGAGAGCAGATGGTATATGATCCTCGATAGGGATTGCAGGCCATCACAGATTATTATGAACATGAGGACATAGCACAACTAGGCATCCATGGATATGAGATTAGCTGGGAGTTTCTGGCTGAGCATTATGGCCAATGGGATTGCATGTTGTGCACCTTGATAGCCAAGGTGCTGATACCAGATCTTCGTGGTCATGGTTTCCCAATAGGATGGGGAAATCTGTTGATCAAGATGAGGTATGATAGGTCAGTGTTTGCTTAGGGACCATGCTTGCTTGGGATGTTATATCATTAGCTTCATGATGTTGCATACAGGGAGTCGACTAGTATTAGTTGTGGGACCACACTCCTGATGATATGGACATGGCAGCATATTGTAGTATTTCAGCCACCAGTACAAAGGAAGTTAGGCGAGGGGATGCCCTATGTATATCTATATTCCAGGTTGATGACAGAAATGAGTGGGAGATACAAGATACTAGTGCCATGATATTGATACTTTAGTTGAGTTTATGTGGAGGCCATATAGGGACTGCGGATAGTGGCTGAGAGAGGAGGAGCATCTATCATTTTGCTAGAAGTTTAGATATCTTATTGGGTGGATAGTGTAGTCACAACTTATCATAGAGATGTACCTACCCCAATGGTTACTCAGATAGTTTGGCAAGAAACAAGATGTACCTGTAGGTACTACAGAGTATGCATGGTCATCTTGGGAGATAGTGTGGGGACTGTCAATATCAATGACAGTGGCCGAGCAACAGATTGATGGTTTGGTAGCAAAACAGTGGGGATGGAGCAGGGGACCAACAGATGTAGGGACCACCCTGGATTTTGATGCATGGTGGCAGAATCATAGACCACTTCCTTTGACAAATCCAAATCAATGGACATCGGTGGATCAACAAGCAGTGTTACCACAGGTGCACCGAGTAGAGCGAGGAGGTAGAGATGGCGGCAAGGGGAGAGGGAGGGATGGAGGCAGAGGTGACAGTGATGGAGGTAGAGGAGATGGGGGAGATGAAGGGGTGGTGGTAGAGGTGATGATTGGGATGATGGAGGAGATGGAGGAGAATGGGGGAGAGGTCAAAGGCAGGTGAGGAGAGTGCGACAGCGAGTCGCACAAGTGCCACTATCACCTATCCAAGAGGTAGGTGAGGGAGGTCAGGGCAGAGGGAGAGCAGCCAGAGGGACCTCGTCCGAAGGTGGAGGTGGAGGTAGCCAGGGAGGAGAATGTGGGGAGAGATTAGGAGATGTTGGATGGCGATGGGGAGGAGGATACAGGGGTAGATGAGGAGATGGATGATGCAGAGAGACTAATCAAAGAGAAAATGGTGGAGAGTGAGGATGTTCTGGCTGGGAGACCACCATTTCTGTGGGATGCGATAGTCGATCAACGATTGATAGATATGTAGAGCTGGTTGGATGAGGTCCTCGCCTAGATTATAACACTGGAGTCAAAGCTGGAGGTGACCAAGGTGGAGAGGGATCAGGCGGTGGTGAGTCATCAAGAGGTGCAATAGTGGTGTTCACAATTTGTAGAGTTGTGTGTTAGGCCTATGGGAGAGGTGGCGAGAGAGTTGGTGAGGGTAAGTGCGAGCCGAGCACACTATAGGATATTATATGAGAGAGTTGTGCCAACAGAGTAGCAAGAGCTGAGTCTCACTCGGTCCTAGAGTGAGACAAGTAGTGGCTCAAGGAGCAGCAACAAGAGTCATAGCAGTAGGAGCTAGAGTAGTGTGAGTCCATCCACCTCATCTGGACAGTCATCGCGACATAGGTCACACCACAACCACAAACACTTATTAGGACATAGGTTGAGTCACAAACATACATCATCATTAGGGAATAGGTCACATCACAACCATGCATCATCATCATCAAGGCATAGTCGACCATCCACTACAGTACCTGGGTCATCACACAACCATCCTATTGTATTTGAGTAGAGATCATCAGGTCCCAAGAGAGAGCATCAATCATCTCGTCCCTCACCTAAGGGGATGAGGAGGGTACCAGCTAGGGCATATTTCATGTTACTGTCATTATGTTGAGACACTTTATATATTGACCATCGAGCATGCGAGCTCTATTTTTGGGATTCCTCGAGACTCTATCTTGTGACATTATTTTGGGATTATTATATATATGATGCAATTTTTGTGTGGACTCTATGGTATGTGTTGTATTATGATGCATTATGATTTTATTATGTTCATGTGATGTTATCTATGTTATGATTCCTATGATGATGCATTATATTTTGTGTGATGTATGCATTTGTGATGGTCATTTATGATGAGATGGTTTATGATGATGATGATATATTCTATATATGCATAATGTTTTTGACACCGATGGATGTTATGCTTATGATTATGAATGCATTGATGGATGAGTGTGTATGTATGAATTATGGGATATATGATGCTTTATGTTATGATCCTAAATTTGTATGCATCAATGATATGGATGATGTATGAAAATGTTTAATGTGGTTATATGTTATATTAATGCAAATGAATTGATGCAAATGATGTATTTATGTTGGTGATGTAAATGCAAATATGTGAATGGATTTACGGAAATGTGTAATGCACTAATGCAATTTCTATATATAAGCATGTATGCAATTATATTTTTGTATGTCACAAGATATCATTAGGGGACGAACGAAGAGAGATTACCAGACATAAGGAGATGGATGTTAGTGCGTTGAAAGAATCCTTCAATATATTTCCAAAGTACTAATAGGTGTTGCTTTAATCATCATTGGGTGGATTATTGTAATGGCCAACAAAATCCATGATATGGCATAAATCAATGGTGTGCAAGGTCACACCATCACATAGAACAAGTAGTCGCAAACAAGGATGATTATGACTCATATGAGGAACTCAGTTGCCCCAGTATTTTTGTCACAACCAACCACAAACAAGAAAGACAAGCCATGAAATGTCGTTGCTCCTCTAAATCCTGATGGTAGGACATCCTCGAGGAACTAGTAACATGTCAGTTTGTAAAGATAAGACAATCATCATGATATGTTATTGCTCCTCTAAATCCTGTGCAGGACATCCTTGAGGAACTAGTAGCATGACGAAAAATCAAATGACAAGTGTGACAAGATTAAAGATAGTGTTTGCCAAAGTGTTTTCCAAGTATGTTCAGATGTCAAGTGTATTGATGTCGAGATGCCAAGTTTGACAAAGCCTAGGTTTATGTTGGGCAGGCTAATGTGTGACAGATGTTAGGTAATTCCAAATTCAGCGACATAAATCCTGAATGATGTTGACGTCAAGAGGATCGATCCTCAAATGTCAAGAGAATCCCTCAAAATGCCAAATGACAGTGTCGATGCTCAGGAAAGACATCCTAAACCTTAAATAAATGACATGGTTTGTTCTTCAAAAAGACGTATCTGAAGAATAACCAAGAGTTGACAGGTTGACTTGTTATGAAAGTTTGACCAAATTTGATTAGATGGCCAAATTGACCACATGCCAATATTGTCATGCCAATTTAATTGAAATGTTGATTAAATGATTGCCAAAGTTTTTTTAAGAGTTGCCTAATTTAGGACATTAGCAAGAAAAGGATAATTGACTCAAAAGACCCTAAGGGATTGAACCTAGGGGGCCTCGAGGGCACATCGATGGTGGCCTTGCCTACATCATACACTCAGAGACCACGTAGTTCGACCAAACTTTGACTAAGAAGACTGATTGAAAAAAAATTGATTTATTTGAAGATATTTGACATGTGTGATAGTGAATGTGACGAACCCTAAAGGACTGACCTAGTGCGGCCTCAGGGGCTCATCAATTGATGGCCTTGCCTACGTAGCAATGCACAAATACCTCATAGTTCGACACGACTTGACTTTGTCTTATTTGACAAAAAAAAAAGTCATGATTTTATTTGGAAAACCTGAAAGGATTGACCTAATGTCTCGGGCATGCATCAATATATGGTCTTTCCTACGTAGCAAATGTGTAGAGACAACGTAGTTCGACAGTGACAAAGACTGACACAACTGACATGATGGACTATGACTCTATTTTTTGGATTTTTGAGTGTTATTTGGATGTTTTTTTGTTTTTGACATGTTTTGATTTTTTTGGATTTTTTAAAGACATTTCATGATTTTTACGGATTTTTTTTAGGACATTTTACGATTTTTATGGATTTTTTCAGGACATTTGATGATTTTTATGGATTTTTTCAAGACATTTTACGGTTTTTATGGATTTTTTTAGGACATTTTATGATTTTTAGGGTTTTTTTAGGACATTTTACAATTTTTGAGACCATGTGTGGGACCCACTACAATCAGGTGATAAGGGTGTTTCCCCCAGTCAGGTCTAGGACTAGCCAAGATGAATAAGATGGAAAAGGACATGTCGAAATGAAAGGTGAAGGATATGCAAGACATGATATCAACCGTTGTTAGCCATGGAAAGAAATAGTAGGACTTTATGACGAATGTTGTGAGGGTGTCGGAAGATCGAGCATTTATTATGGACAAAGGTAGATGGAATGATAGTAGATGGCGAAGCAAAGACTGCCTACGCATGACACCTATTTGTCAGGTTTTCACCATGGTACTTATCCAAAGTGCCAAAAAAGTGGTTTTCACTATTGGACAAATTATTTTTCTTTACTATTTTTGATATTTCTAATCTTTTTGGTGTCACCAAGACACTTGTTTGCCAGGTTTTCATTAGGGTGACGATTTTTTTGTATTTTTCAATTTTTTTGTATTTTTGCGATTTTTAACCAAACTCTCCGATGTTATGTGTAGAACTTGTTTATATGCAAACTATTTGTAGGTTATGTCAATTGTTCCCCATTTGGAGTATCCAATTGGTAAGTGCCAGAATCGAATGCGGTAGTGCTGATGTAAGGACCCAACCAATTAGGCTCAAACTTGTTGGGCTTCTCACGGTCAACTTGATTCTTTGAATTTTGCATCAAGACCAAGTTGCCAATGTTAAACTTTAAGACCATCACTCTTTTCTTATAACTTCTGAAAGTGTGATTCTGATATGCCTGTAAGTGGTTCAAGGCATTTTTTCTGCATTCTTTTAACAATTCTAGCTCATGCAATCGAGATTGCCGATATTCTTTGCCATCAATCAATCCCTTCATAGATACCATTAAGGAGGGGATTTTGACCTCAATGGGTAGGATAGCTTCAGATCCAAAGACCAAAGTGAATGGGATGGCATCAGTAGGCATGTAGATGTTGGTACGATAAGCCCATAGAGTGGGATTAAGTTGGAGATTCCTATCACAACCTGCGTCATTAACAGTCTTCTTAAGAATCTTAATGATTGTCTTGTTAGATGCCTCATCTTAACTATTACCTTGTGGGTAATAGGGCGTGGAGAAATGATGTTGAATATGGAAGCATTCAAAAAGCTCATGGACATCCTAATTTTTGAAAGGATGACCATTGTCTGTGATGATGGATTGGGGAACACCATACCGACAAATGATGTAGTTAAAGATGAATTTGGAAATTTGCTTACCGGTTATGTAGGTGAGGGTAATGGCTTCTATCAATTTGGTGAAATACTCAGTGGAAGGGATAATGAACTTGTGGCCATTGGATGAAGTTGGATAGATTTTACCCATGAGATTAAGTCCCCATTGTGCATGCAATGCCTCAATTTCTGAGTGGCAAAGACAATTGTGAGGCAGGCATGATCAATGGGAGTGTAGTTGAGTTCATACCCAACCAAGGTGTGACTGATGTAATATATGGCTCTTTCTTTCTCATTATGGTCATTCTATGTGAGTAATACCCCTAGTGCGGAATTGGTTGCAAAAATGTACAAGATCAATGGTTTTCCATCAATGGGTGACATTAGGATTGGTGGTGTCAAAAGGTAATCTTTGATTTGATAAAAAATTTCTTGACACTTGTTGGTCCACACAAAGGGGACTCCCTTGCATAAAAAGTACTGAAATGGTTGAAATTTGTTAGCTAACTATGCAATGAAACGTCTAATGGACTGTAATCTACCTTGTAATGTTATGAGCTCACTGATTCCTTTCAGTGGAGGCAGGTTCAAGATTTCCTTTACTCTAGGTGGGTCAACTTTGATGCCTTGGTGAGAAACTATGTACCCCAAGAGTTTACCCGAAGTCACACTGAAAACACACTTCTTAAGGTTGAGATGGACCTTATACTCTTCTAACATTTAAAAAAAAAATCCCAATACTTTTAGGTGATCACGACATGTTAAGGACTTTTTCAGGAAATCATCAACGTAGTCTTCCATCGGCGTGTGCTTGAGATCATGAAATATTATGGTCATAGCTCGTTGATACGTAGTACTGTGTTCTTCAGACCAAAAGACATAACATTCCAACAATATGTACGCCAGGATAATTCAATGTTGTTTTGTGTTGATCTTCTAGGGCGATGTGAATCTGATTGTATCCTGAGAAACCATCCCTGAGGGACAACATCTCATATCCTGCTATGAGATCCACTATGATGTCTATATTTGGAAGTTGAAAATCATATTTTTGGACATGCCTTGTTCAAATCCTAAAAGTATGTGCAGATACATATTTGACCATTCGATTTGGTGACAGGTATGAGGTTTTATATCCAGTCGGCATGATCTATCAATCTTATGAACCTCACATCTAGTAACTTTTTGAGTTCGACTTTGACAAGCAAGGAAATCTGTGGATGCATATTTTGTAGCTTTTGTTTGACTGGTTTTGCATTTGGAAGCAAGGGTAGATGATGCAAAACTAATGTTGGATCTAATCCTGACATATTGGCATAGGACCATGTGAAGTTGATCTTGCGTTCTGAGAAGAACTCTTGAAACTTAGGCTTTTCCTCTTCTATCAACGAGGCTACAAAGATATCATTTTGGGATTTTTAGGTGTGGCTATATTGACTTCTATGGTATCTTCAATGAGCATGGCCGATTTCTCTTGGGTAAAGAGAAGAAATTTCAATCCTCCATTCTTGGATGCCTCAAAGAGGTTTTCACCCTCGGATATGTCCCTGCTTTTCAATTTTGTCTCATCAGAAGGTGACTTGCGGTTTTCACCTAAATACATCTCTTTTCTTGTTTTATTTTTATTACTTTTACAACTAGAGGATTGAATAGTCTCCCTGAAGTATGTTGCAGGATCAATATCTATACTGAATCTAGCTTTATGGTCCCCACTCGGTATTCCTCGATGGATTCCCATGAATTCTACAATAGCCTTGTCATTCTCAAAAGTGTCCATGATAGGTGAGTCTTATTGGTCCCAATCAACGATTTGTGGGTACATAAGGGTGATGCCATCATTAGTGTTGGTGAAAGGTGGATATGATCTTGAAAGCATACAAACTGAAGCTGAAAGGGTAAAGATAGAAGTGTCCTCAAAGTCCCAGGAGGATTCCATCCAATTGTCATATTCATTGGACTCAGGTAAATTGGACTCATGGTCAAAATAGGGGACAAACGAGTTGGAATCATGGTCAATATAAGGGACAAACACGTTGGAATCATGGTCACTAGGGTCAGGGGGCAGTTTAGGTTTGTCATCATCACGAGGCCAAAATATTTTTACCCAGTCTTCTCTTTTCATTGGGATTTTAGGAGGGTTTTTAGAAGGTTCAACGTTAAACATTTGTCTAAATTTTTCATTGAAAGATGACTCACCTAGTTCTCGAAACATTTTATCAAGCTCATAGTCACTCAAGGATCTTTTAGAACCATATTCCCACTCATGCAAGTCAGTCTTGGTATGTGAGTCCTCCATTTTGTTGACACTTTCAAAAGCATTTATTCCCTCACCTGCAAGTACATGGGTGCATGGACTATCAATCTTGATTGGCTCAAACCCTAACCTCAGATTCTTTGGTCTCTAGATGGCATTATGGGTTCTCTTCTTCTAGTCTTGTTTATACCAAGGCCACTATTTCCATCATAGCCTTTCACCTTCATCATCTCATAGCCTTTTCCATACTGTTGTACTGGTAACGAAGGTAGGTCTTTCATGTCTTTGTAAATCTAGGCTGATATATATTCAATATTTGCTTTATTTAGTTCTCCCAATTTTGTGAAATTCATTATAGGGGGAACTTTAAAGATCTCTTTGGGCTCTAGTCTGAAACAAGGCCTACCATAAGATTTTGTAGACTTGTGTATCTTAGTGATACAATAGGAAGTGTTTAATTTGTACTCACCATGACCTTTGTCCTAGATCTTGGTATTCAGGTCGACATTCGAGATGGTGGAAGTAGAAGGTATGGTGGAGGACGAAGGAGTGGACATGGATGACTTGGTAAGTGTAGAAAGATCGATGTATTTGGAAGAGGAAAACATTGAAGCTTCGTGACTAATAGGAACTTGGTGTTCAGAAATGCCTCTCAAGTTGGTGTAATATTGAAAGTGATTAGGATCACTAGGTATGGTAATCTCGATGCCATTGAAAGGAAACTTAAAACATTGGTGATAGGTGGACGGTACAGCCTTCAATGCATGAATCCAAGGTTGACCAAGTAGGATGTTGTAAGGTAACTCAAGATCCAAGACTTGACATGTGGTATCTATAATTACTAGCCCAACACGAATGGGGAGTGTGATAATGCTCTTACAAGAACGTTCCTCATCATCATATGCTTTTATGACTATGCTTTTGGTGGGATCTACACATGCATCAGAGAAGCCTAATGCCTTGACCAATTTTAAGGAGCATATGTTCAATCATGCTCTGCCATCTACTAAGACTCGTCTAACCTTGTGTTCGTGGATGAACACTTCAATATGTAATGCATCATTATTGTAGACACTGAAATCTAGTCTAAGCTTGCAACAACAATATTTCTTCATAATTTGTATCTTCATGGTCATAATTAAATAATGTTAATTATTTAATTATTCTCTAAAGTTCTTCATTTCTTTATTAATTAAATAAATCTATTTATTTAATTAATTTTCCTTAACCTTAATTCATCTATTAATTAAATAATCATAATTATTTAATTAATTCTCGTTTTCTTTATTCTATCTGATTAATTAAATAGACACTTTTTATTTAATTATGTTATTAATTAACCTTATCTTTCTTGTCAATTAAATAAATTCTTATTTAATTTACCCTTTATCATATGTCAACTATAATTAAATAAATTCTTTATTTATTTAATTATTCATTTAACCCCTTCAACACTTAATTAAATAAATCTTATTTATTTAATTATTCTTCAAATATCAAATCTTGAATTAAATGAATTATTTAATTCATAAATTCTATTTTAACGCATTCCTCTATATTTAGATAATTATGTAAGTTATCTGTGTATTCACTTTGACTCGACTCGAGATCTATTTAATTCAGTTAGTTAACTCTTGATTTAATTTCTGAGTTGCTTTCATGAATAATCTATTTGTCATATCATTCAGTCATCTAGTTCTAACTCGTTTGCGTGTACATGTGTATTAATTAAATATATTTATTTAATTAATTAAATCTTGTGCGTGCGTTCGAACAAAAAGTTTTTTTAATCTATCTTTATCTTTGTCATGCAAAGACTATTCTTCTGTTTTCGAATACCAAACTCAAAGATTAAATCATTTATTTAATATTTATTTCTATTTCTAATTTGTATCACTCATGTCACTACTAACAGTTATCATAATGCATGTCTAATCTTTTGATCTCAACCGTTCGTCGATCTTTCGATCCTGGCCTATCATTCGATTGATCAATTTTCTATAAATTGATCTATCTTTCATCATTTTAACCTCTCCCAAAATCTTATAACTTTTGGAAGCATATCTATTATTTGAATCTTCAATGTTTTTCTAAATCACTATCAGAGGCTATACTTGCACAAGAGAAATTTGAGGGAAATTATACTACAACGGCAAAATGGAGAAGGGAAATCAAGGTTATACATGGAATTACGTAGATATTGGGTGAGATTGTTCAGTTTATTTATGTTTTAGCTTTCCTTTGTTCTCCGTTGTTTAACTTAGATTGCATTTAGAGCTTAGATCACATTATTGTGCATTGTTTAACCTTTCATTGCATTTTCTAGATGTTACAATTATGAGATGGTTTAGGCGAAGAGTAATCTTATTTTGAAAAGGTGACACGATGGGAAGTAGTCAAATATCCAACCATATATTCAAAATGCTTGACATCAATGTCGATAGGAATGGAAGACTCCTTTAAGGCCTTATCAAGGATAGGTTTATGTGTGGGCGAGATGCACAATAGTTCAAGTATGGAAATTTGTGCTAGAGTTTTTCCCAATTGGTTAACAAGGTTGAATTGTCCTTTGGGTTGTGGTTGTTTAGCGGAAGGACCAGGTATTGTGATCTTGCCTTGATGAGTGGTGACATTACATTCTAGAGTATTTTTAATGGTGATGGTATTAATATGTTCATCAATAGCTTGAAGGTGATTAATTGCAAGTCCACTTGAGTAGTCAAAGGTACTACAAGTGTAATTGGCTATGTTGTTAGTCTTTTGACCTGACCAAGAGGGATTACCTTAACCATTATATTGCAGTGGATTTTTTTGAATGGTATGGCCTAAGCTACAAGAAAATTGTTGACCTTCTATTTCAATGACATGAATTTCAATAAGGTCTTGTATGAGATTTCTCAACTATCTGCAGGATGAGGTTTTATGTCCTTTTATTTGATGATAATCACAAAAGACATTATCATCCCACCATGATGGTTTGAACTACCCTAGGTCATATAGTTTAGGGTCTTGCAATGTTATGACATTAAACTAGACAAGTTTCTTGAGGACTGTAGAACCAAAATCCTAGCACCTGCAAAACACAACAAACACACACATTAGAAGATTGAAATGCAAGTTAGAATCTAAGTTCCCCATAAAATCCATTCAACAATGCTCAATTAGGAATGAAAGAAAGAACACTACAAAAATCAATAAGATAGATTAGATCCTATTAAAAACAAATGCAAACTCTTGATCTTATGGGGGAATTGGTGCCAATTTGATGTAAAAATTGGCCCTTTCCCAACTCCTATGATGCAAGATTGATGTGTGTTGAAGAGTGATCCACTTTGTTGAAGATTCAAGTGTTCTCCATGATGAAAAACCTGCATAACCTAGCTAATACTTGATGAAATGGATGAGAATTTCTATGCTTGAGTATGGATTTAAGTATAGTAAGTTTGCTCAAATTGTGGATGATGAAATGAGGAAAGAAGCCTCTTATTTATAGAATGATAAGATGGAGAAATGCCCAAAATAGAGCAATGTGGGACTAACATTCAACCAATGGCAAGGTGCCACTTGTCAAGAGATGGATCGATGAGGGATGTGCACATTTTGATGAATGTGCCCATAAATGCATATATTTGAAATTTGAAAATGTTGAAATGACAAGGTGGATGAAGAGTCAAATGGAGTAATGGCCACTTGGGTCAATGCAAAAGGACTTATGAGATAAAATAAATGTCTTGTTGGAAGGACAAAGTCCACTTGGATTTGAATTCAAATTTGAAGGAATATTCTCGGATTATGCCATGTTGAGAGAAAATGGGGATTTAATAAATGAATTAAATCTATTTTCATGTGCAAGTGGCAAAAGCTAGAGGATGGGACATGGATTAGAAATAAATTAATCAAGGGTTAATTAATTTAATGAGGGATTAGATGATGTGACAAATTTGACTTAGATTTATGGGTTGATTTAAATCAAAGATGAGAAGAATGTGATTTAGATATTAATTAAATAAAGACTTTTGATTTATTTAATTAAAGGGAATGGTGTTAGATTAGATCAAATAAGGTTTTAATTTATTTAATTTAATGAGATAGACTTTAGAAATTAATTAAATAAAATTGATTTATTTAATTAAATAGGGATAATTAGATCAGATTGATTGATTTAACTAACAAGAGAGAATGACTTAATCAGATAAATGATTTATTTAATTAAGAGAGGAAAATTGATGAATTTAATCAAATTAGGGTATTCGATTAAATGGTTAGACAGGGGGATGATTTAGGATGAAAGAATGTTAGTAATTGGGATCAAGCGTGCAATTCCAATCGATACATTTTATGTGTCTACATTTTTCCCCTCTTTGAAGCGATGCACTTACTGTGTTGTTTCAAAGAATAAACTGTCTCAATCAAAAAGCCAAAAAAAATTGATTTCAAGAATATCCCACTATTGCCCTAGCGGAAAAAACATGTTGCTATACTACCCCCTCAAAAAATCAAACAATTTATTTTTATTTTTGGGTGATCTCACGAAAAAAAGATGACAAGGTGCCCAATGGGTCCAGAAAGGTTCCGAGAGGTCAAAAAATGAGGTAAAATGCAAAAAATAGTGCAAAACAGCCTTCAAACGGGCAAAAATGGGATCAAGGGTCTAAAACCCTAGCATGATAGCCAAATAGGGATAAAAACCCCTAATTTTCAGGCTTAAATAAGCCTTGAGGGGCCACTTCCAATTTATTTTCACATTCAGCCTTGAGAGATTCTGCAGATTTGAGCTCTGACCCTTTGGAGAAATGGCACAACAACAACTCCCTATGCACATTTTCGACTGAGTATGGACACACCAGAGACTTCCTGGCACTGGACCACTAGTGATTCAACTTGAACCAACCTCTTTTTTTGATCTTCATGCTCATTTATTGCATTTAAAAACTAGGTCCTTAGGAGCGGCGCTATATTGGCTTGCTGAAATTTCAAACAAAGACGCTCAATGTTTAAACTATGTCGTCGTTGCAAGGTCTAACACTGTGGTGCAGTTTTGGATTTAGGGTTAAATTCAAAACTCCACCACCTTTGTAGATTGCACCACCATGGTGCCCTTTAGAGTTAGGATTTCTTGCTAAACTGCAACGCCTTTGCAAATTGAACTGCCGCGGTGCAGTTTAAGAGTTTGAGGGCTCTAACGGCACAGTTTGAAGTTTGCAAATTGCACCGCCTTCAAAGGAAGTGATGCTAGGGTTAGTTCGGAATGTTGGGACAAGCCACGATCAAGATTTTTTTATGAATTTTAACATGGTGAGTTTCCTGATGTAGGAGGAGGTGAGGGAGATCTACTCATGTGAGCACAGGTCCCAAGAGATATTTAGGATTTTGTGTGACTTGTCCGAGCGAGAGTAGGAGTGCCTAGGAGAGATGGGCCTTTGGTATATCGCCTATGCACTGTTAGAGTTAGAGATGGCAGATCTAACAATTAAATGCAAATTTTATATAATAAACAAAGAAACTAAAACATACACAGAATAAATCATAACACAGAGAATTTAACGTGGCTCACCCTTAACCCAAGCAGCATCCACCGTGCGTAAACCACATCCATCTAATACTTTATTATCCAAAGAAAACCCTATTACAATCTTAATAATCGCTTTTCATCATAATCGTAGTCACCCATCCGAACCCCTTTTTACCAAGCTTAGAAGCTTCCAGATTTTAGGGTTCTACAAAATTGAATTTTTCCTTTTTCATTGATTTTTCCCTTTTTCAGTGATCACGCGAAAAAGTAGGAAGAAAATTATACCATGGGCTATACAGTATAGCATGATCAGTCGCCACATACCAACAATCTCCCACTTGGAGACTGATCAGGCTCCACACCACCACAATCTCCCACTTGGAGACTGATCCTGGACGACACTGCTGCAATTATAGCTCCCACTGGAAATAAGTACCTTGGACCTTGCTGCTCTATTATACTTAAATTCAACCTTGAAGACCAACCAAAGCTGAAGAGGAGCTCAGCTTCTCCCTTGTCAACGCTTCTTTCAGAAACATATCCGCCGATTGATCAAGCCTTGTCCAACTTAACCTGTCCATCCTCCAACACTGACCGAATGAAATGATATCTCAACTGGATGTGTTTTGTTTTAGAATGCAGAGCAGAATTCTTTGCAAGATGTATAGCACTTTGGCTGTCTGTAAACAAGTAATTTCCAGCCTATTGTTTTCTCCCCACTATTCATGAAAAAAGTTGCAGCCATATCATCTCCTTTTCGACGCCTCTCGCTGCGTTAACATACTCGCCTCGCGGTGGATAAAGCAACCACCTTCGCAATCGAAATCAACCTACTACCGTCCACCAACTGTAAATACATAACCTGCGGTACTCCGCCTGGTATCTATATCCCCTACTAAATCTGAGTCAACATAGCCTTTTAAATTAGTATTAGAGCCCCAAAACATAAACAATTATTGGATGTACCTCTCAAATACCCGAGAATCCATTTTATCGCATTCCAATGCTCAACTCCATGATGACTCAAATACCTGCTAACAACTCCTACAGCATGTGCAATATCTGGTCTTGTGCATACCATAGCATACATCAAACTACCTACAGCTGAAGCATATGGTACCTTGGACATTTTTTCTTTTTCCTCTTGTGTCTTTGGACACATATCCTTAGTCAATTTGACATGACTAGGCAAAGGTGTGCTGACAGCTTTTGCATTCTCCATATGAAATCTCTGCAACACCTTTTCAACATAATTAGCCTGAGATAAAAACAATTTTCTGTTTTTCCTATCTCTATGAATTTTCATACCAAGGATTTGTTTTGTTGCCCCCAAATCCTTCATAGAAAAAGACTTTGCTAATCGTTGTTTCAATCCTCTTGATGTGGTTCATGTTAGGACCTATACAAGCATATCATCAACATATGCACCACAAAATAATGTAGCTATCATTTATCCAACCTCTAAAATAAAACACAATGGTCTAATTACACCAAGTAGCCTTGTTCAACCATAAAACTCAAGCCAAATTGCACCATTGCCGAGGTGCTTGCTTCAAGCCATATAAACTTTTCTTCAATTTGCACACTAGTTTTTCCTTACCTTTGACCTCAAATCCTTGTGGCTGTTCCATATATATTTCCTCTTCCAAATCACCATGGAGAAAGGTTGTTTTAACATCAAGCTGTTCTAAATGCAAATCTTCAGCAGCCATAATACTTTAAACAATACGAATAGAAGTCATTTTAACAACAGGGGAAAAAAA
>VDFB02271358.1:332849663-332864926 GCA_007258455.2 Sequoia sempervirens | reverse complement strand
TTTTTATGCCAATTTGGGGTTCAGGAAGGGGCAAGCTGAGGCGAGACTAGTCCTCTAAGGATGAGAGTAGTCACCCGCAAGCCACTCACATCGAGTAAGTCCAAGCCTTGGAGTCAAACCCAAGACCTTGGGGAGAAAACCCAAGACTCAAGCCAACTGCGCTACCCATGTAGGCTCTAACTAATCAAATATTAAGTCTAATGGTGTGGATATGAAGGGACTAAGCTTAATCAATTTATATTGTTATTTATTTTCCCTACCCTCCCATTTTTGGGGAACCTATATGTGTGCATATTACATGTGTGAGTATATGTAAATAAATTTTTAGATATATACATATATATTTATTTATACATATATACTTACATGTATATATATGGATATACTTATGTTATGTATAAATTTATATAAATATATTTTAGATATATACATATATAATTTTTATATATTTATTTACCCACACGAAATGAATATTCTCAATTATTTATTCACAATATTCCTTACATATTTTTCTTATTTCAACACTTATTTCCTTTTATAATTTTTGCTCTTGTTGATTTTGTACATCTTTGTATTTTAAATTCATTATTATATTTTTATGTATATATATTTTTTCTAATTTTCTACCTTACGCTTTTCATGTATTAGTTTCCTTTTTTCATCATATTAAATTTGTAATTGTTTGTTCTCCTTGTGTCTGTGTTATTTTTGTTATTAGGCTTGTGTATTTTCGTGTATTTTCAACTTTATTTTATGCATTGTTATGTATTCATCTTCCTTCTTCCATCACTTGATTAATCACACTATTTTTATATTATGCATATTTAGATCAATATTCACCTATGTAAGTACACACACACACATTATATAAACCTTTATAGATACATTCATACACATATATATATTTTATATTTTCATCCTTTTAATTTTTATTCTTAGGTCTCTTAATTTTAGGTTTTGATGTTTTTATTTTTCCCTTTTTTTATTTGTATTAATTTGATGTCTCTTATTTCTCTTGGTTCCTGTGTCATCCATCTTCTTCCCTCTACTTAGTCAAGTTAGTTTACAATTTATTTATTTTCTACTCTCTTGCTATCAATATCAGAATGATGGATCATGGAGTATGATCCAAAAATTTTGATGAAAAAAACTTCTAAGGCTGAAAAAGAAGATCCTCATCATGGATATAAAATTCCTCCATGGCAAAGATAAATGATATCCCTTCTTCTTCCCACATAAGTCTTCTTCAAAAGCATTCTTCCTCTGCTGATCCCCGAGACATATTGCAATTTTCAAGAAATTTGATCTTCATAGATGATGTTTCGTGAGACAAGAGACTCCTCAAGTCCCAAATAAAAGGAAATCGTGAATCTTTCACGAGGTGGAGAAATTAAAGATATATTATTCAAAGCACAGTCAAAAGCAAGCAGTAGTAAGTCCCAAAGCAAGCAGTAGTAAGTCCTAATCGAGACAGAAATTGTTCTTTACTACTTGCTAATAATGGTAATTATATCCGGATTAATTTTTGTTTCCCTGGATATAAAAAGATTCCCTTAGATGCTTTCATAGACACAAGCTCATCCCGATCATTGGCAAAAACTAATGCCATACCTCCATCATTCTGGAAAGAGAAACCAGATTTACCAAATAGCTATGCTATCAATGGAGAGAAGATCAAAATGGGAAGATATGCACAAGATGTTCATATCGAAATCATGGGTAAAATCTTCATTACAGATTTCATTGAATATAATGACTTAGAGGATGATGTTCTACTTGGTTTTCTATTTTTTACAAAGTATGAACCACTTCAATTCTGGAAACATAAGATATCTCTCAGACATGAAGATGGCCAGATTGAAGTTCCTACACTCAAAATTGTTAATCACAAGTTTGAGATAAAGAAACCAAAGAAGAGCGAAGCAGTCAAAGAAGCAGCAGAGAAGACTCCAGAAGTTTTCCAAGAACTTAAGTATAAGTTCGAAAAAGAATGTTGCAGCATGAATCCTCTACAATTCTGGTCACAAGATCAAGAAGATTGTGAGATAAAGCTCAGACCAGAGTGTATGACAGTCATACCCCATGAGCCAGCATATCTGATGAGTCCTACAGAGACTACAGAAATGGACGAGCAACTTACAGAGCTTATAGATGGACAGTTTATCCGTCCAAGTAAAAGTCCATTCTCATGTCCAGCGTTTTTGGTGAACAAAAGAGCAGAACAGGTAAGAGGAAAAAAGAGACTTTGTATTAACTACAAACCTCTTAATGATATAATTCTTCCTTTTAATTATCCTATTCCTTTCAGCACAGAACTAATCAGAAGAGCTGCAAATAAAAAGGTATTTTCAAAGTTTGATTGCAAATCAGGATTTTGGCAAATAAAGGTAAAAGAATCTGATAGATACAAAACAGCATTCTCAGTTCCTCAAGGACTCTATGAATGGAATGTCATGCCATTTGGTCTATGCACAGCGCCTGCTTATTTTCAGAGAAGAATGGATCAAGCTTTACGGCATTTGACAGAATTTTGCGCTGTTTATATTGATGATATTCTTATATTTTCAGATTCAATTACTGACCATTTCAAACATCTTGATCAGTTGCATGCAGCTATAGTGAAACATGGAATATGTTTTACAGCAAAGAAAATGGTGATAGGCCATAGTCAAATTGATTTTCTGGGCTTACACCTAAAGGAAGGAAAGGTATATCTTCAACCACATATTCTAGTAAGAATTCAAGAATTCCCTGATATTCTTCAAGATAAGAAACAAATCCAAAGATTTCTTGGATGCTTGAATTACATTTCTCCTTTTTATAAAGGATTGGCTGAAGATAGAAAAGCTATTCAAGCTCATCTCAAGGAAGAAACAGATGGTTGGTCTACTGAAGCAACTGAAGCCGTTCAACGCATAAAGACCAAATGCCAATACTTGCCTCCTCTGCAAACACCTCTTCCAGATTTACCATTATTCTTATACACTGACGCTTCTGATAACACTTGGTCAGCTGTTTTGATACAGGAAGAAGAAAATGGTAAAAAGAATGTATGTGGTTACCGATCAGGAACTTTCTCTGACACACAATGCAGGTACCACATCTATGAAAAGGAAATACTGGCAGTCAAAAAAGGGTTAGACAAGTTTAAGATTTTTCTTAAGCCAGTACATTTTATTGTCAGAACAGACAGTCAAGCCATGAGAAGCTTGCTGAAGAAAAAGCCAAACAAAGACATTGCCCAAGGCAGAATAGCAAGGTGGTATTTCGAATTCCTCAGTTTTGATTTTGACATTGAATGGATAAAAGGGGAAAACAATCCACTTGCTGATTCATTAACAAGAGAACTTGCAGGATCAATCTATACAGATCTTGAATTTCTTGGTTGTGAATATTACAGGCCAGATGGCGCATCTATTTATATGGTAAATTTTGGGCCTGGTAATACATTAATGCTCCCTTCTCTTCCCCGGGAAATTGTTATCACTTTATTAGAAACTTATTTTCTAAATAAATGGTTCAAAAATATGCAAAACCTAATCCATTACCATCGCCATGAAGCTCTGGTTGATTCAGATGAGGAAGAAGAATTCAAAGAAAAGATTGGAATGACAAATGCTCCAATAAAATTCTGGTGTGGCCGTCAGGCTATACATATAAGAATCAAAGGTCTCTTTGGAATGAATTGGTCTAAACAAAGTAAAATGAATTTATTGAAGGCCATAAAATTTGGGTTCATAACTCGAATTTCTTTTGATCAGGACACCTTTGAAGATTATGCTGATTTAATTGGTGCAAGGTTTAATCCAGATATGGAAGAATTTTTAAATTATCTATATCCTGGTCTTAGTTATAGAATCTGTGATAGCCTAACATTTTATCTCATGTGTTATCCAAGAACTGGATACAGGTATCCCAGATTAGAATTCTATCCTCTCACTGCTAGATGGAAAGCTGAAGTCAGAATCCAGAACATGGAAATCACTCTCAGACCAGCACTTTTAGCCACAAGAGCCGAGCTCGATATTGCATATTCAAATGATTATATGGTCCAGATCGATCATGTTTTCAACCAAAGAAGTGAAGATTGGGAAAGAATAAATGAAGAACTTCCAGATGATCTATTAGATCCGATCCCTTTTTAGGGCTAGCACATGGGCTTGTCTGTGCCGTGAAGTCACCCACGTTAAGATGTGACAATAGGATGCAACCCTATTCACAAAAAGCAAGATCCCCATAGTGACTTTTGGGTGTAAAGTCGGCATGTACGTGACATGTGTCTTAATCACGGTTGTTTAACTTTTCCTGTTCACGCCTTTAATAATGGCTCCAGAAAAGTTTGTCGGTTGGTTCTTGTCTATGTTCACGCATTTACTTTTGAGTCATGCTACGGACAAGATGCTCTTTACGTGTCACTTTCTTATTAACGGACTTCAAAAATATTGTAAAGAAGGTAATAAGCTTTGCTTCGATGGAATCAGTCTCTTCCTATAAGAGGACCTCGAAGACGCCTTCTAAGACACACCGAGTTGGATATTGAGTCTAGTTTTTAGAAAGTATAAAGTTTTTCAGACTTATGCTCTCTCCTGCGCTTTAAGCGATCTGGATGATCAGAATCTGATTATACTATTGTAATGAATTCTGGAATGAGTTTTGAATGCAAGATAGCATTGTTTATTTTCATCTTGATCCGGTGGTCATTTGTGTGATTGGTTTTGGCATATATCATTTCACCGGTGATTAGTAATCCATAAGTTAATGGATGAACCTGGTTGTGCAAACAAAGAATCAGAAGAATCTTCAGATAACAATAATTTAACAATTTTTGATAGTGATAGTTCAACTGACACTAATCCCTCAGTAAATACTGATGATGAGGTTATGGATTTAAATCTGTCCAATTACAGACAGATCGGAGAACAAGAACCATGGGAGAGCTCTAAAGCTTTAGTCATGGATATAGAGATGCAAGAACCAGTTTCAGAGAATCTGAAACCTGAGCAGTTACGTCCTTATGCAACTAGTGGTTATATCATCAATATTGACAAATTAGTCAATCCCTATGAAGCTATTTGCACCTGGACAGATACATTAGAAAATCTCTTTGAAAGAGGTGGAAGTTGGTCAGAACCTGCAAAGGTACTTTATTCAGTCAGATTGATGTCTGGAAAATTAAGAAATTGGTGGAACAATCTACCAGATCAAGGACCAATGCCTAAGATCATCCCTGCACAGCCTACAGATCCAGTCTTAGTTGATTTAAAAAATCTAGGAAAGGATGATATATTCCAAGCTGGGTTCGATGAACTCAAATGGTTACTCACGGACCTCTTCTGTGATGACATTTCAAACCAAGCCCTAGAAGCAAACAAAATGTTGCAGTCTATGAAGCTAAAAAATTTAGCTAAATTTGATCCATACAATTGCATGTTTGAATCATACATGGTTGCAGCAAATAAGATGCATGACCTTACCACCAAGCAATATTACTTAAATTCTTTACCTTGTGGTTTAGGTGCATGGGCGCAGGATTATATCATAAGAAAAGAAAATAAACATCTTGACGATGTAAGCTTTCCTACTGTAAAGAGACTGATCAGATATAAGCTGGAAAAACAATGCTTATTAGGAGCATTATAAACAAATAAGGAAGAGTATAATTATACTTGCAATCTTAAAGAATTTTGCAATCTTCCTCCGATAAATCAGTTAAAGGATTTCCAGCAGTTAAAGCAATTCAAGAAGAAAAGCTGTGGCAGCCATTGCAGATGCAAGCATTGCAAAAAGAGGAGCTACCATGATGGAGAATTTACTTTCAAAAGAAGTAAACATGGCAAGTTCAAGAGAAATTATAAGGCAATCCCTTATAAAAGAAGGAGATCTCAAAGACCTCCTCCATATTTTCTAAAGAAAAGGTCTGATGTGCCTAATAAAGGTATTAAATGTTTTATTTGTAAAGGACCTCACTATGCTACTAACTGTCCCAAGAAACTGAACCCTGGAACACGGATTTATGCAGTCTTTGAAAAGGAAAATCCAGGATGGGAAGTTATTAGTTATGATCCAGATATAGATCTAAATGATTTGTATGAGTTAGTCGAAGTTGTTCCTGAATCTGTTTTCATGTTTAGATCCAAAGGCCACCAGCGAAAACAGAAGAACTTGACCAGTTCAAGTACATCCGAAAGTTCGGATCCAGATGAAGATTTCTTATCTTCATTATTAAAAAATACACTGGCAGATCTAAAGATCCAGATCCAGATTGAAAAATCCAAGGATCCCTACAAAATTGCAGGAACAAGAGAGGAAAGAAAGCGTGTTGTCCACCAACACTTGACTAAACTTAAAAGTTTAGAATCTAACAAGATTGAAGTTGAGAAACAACTCAAGCTTCAAAGAAAACCTTCCAAAGCTTGTATATCTTAAGGTCGTATTAAAAAATCCAAAAAAACATTCATAAAATTTTCATAAAAAAATCCAAAACATTTACAAAACTGCATTGCCTAAAAATCCAAAACATCTACAAAACATTCTACCAAAAACTTAAAACATTTACAAACTCGTACAACTAAAAATGAAAACATTCAGAAAATTGTAAAGTCAAAATCTAAAACATCCAAAACACACCAAAATCCCTAGAAAGGTCAAACATCAAAAATTTAAAAATAATACCATGTCAAACTATGAGTCTCTAAGCTTGAACGTGTGAGGCAAGGCTATCATCGATGCCCTGAGGACAATCTTTTAGGTCAACTTTAGGAGTCCGTCATAATAAACTAGCATCCATCAAGTGTTCATATCTCATCTTCAATAAATCAAGTCAGTTGAACTACGTGGTCTCTACGTGTATAACATAGGCAAGGCTAATATTTGATCAGCCCTTGAGGCCCCTAGGATAGGTCTTTTAGGTTAGGTTCTTGGCCAAAACTCAAAAAACCCTAAACATTCAGATAACAAAAAAATCCATAAACATTCAGATAACAGAAAATCCCAAAACATTTAGATAACAGAAAACACAAAAACATTAGAAAACATTCAAAAGACCTAAACAACCTCAAATAATCGAAAACCAAAAAATCTACATAAACTTTCAAAAAAGACAAAAAACAGCCTCAAAACATTTGAAAAATACCAAAAACATTGAAATATTCCCAGAAAATCCATAACCATCCATCCCATTTCACTTTCCCCCACAATAAACCTTCGCCCATAATAAATCAATCATCATCTTCAACCTTTGGAAAAACAAGTAGAAAGCAAGTATCGCAAGTCATAAAGTGAGAACCTAAGTGTCAAAATATAAAGTTTAGATCATAGGTAAGTGTGTCAGTGGATTTTGTATTAACGGCTCATCATAGCATCATCATCCTAAATCAAACCATCTGATCATCATGTCCTAGGATGTATCCTTCCTACGATTGACATCAGTACCAGAAATCACCTTAGCTAAACTTAAACCGGAAAGAGATATAGATAAAACTAGTTGTTTGTCTTTAATCTTTTCTTATGATTTATCTTATTAACCCATTCCAAGGACCTCTTGATGATGTCTATCAAAACGATTTAGAGAGAAAGGAATGGGGCATTGATCATTATCTTTCATTTGTTGTGCTTGTGGGTATCCTTGTAAAATAATCTTGGCACATACTTACTTAGTAGTGTGTAGGGAAAGTGTTTGGAGTACATTGATGACTATTGCGTATGCTTTGGTTTGATATATTCTAGAGATTCTAACTTACATTCTAATGAGGTTTTCATATGTCAAGGTGTGAACAAAAAATATCCTAAATGTTTGCAGAGTCAAAGTCCATTACACTAGATACAATGCCATCTTGGTTATCAATACCTTGATGCATCATGTCTATGTGTTATATCAAATAATAAGGAACAACGGAAAATCCCAATCCCAAGATAGGAGCATACCATCATCATCATCATCATGCATTTCTTGTCACCATCTCTAATATATTTTGGGTGGATCATAGACTTGTTGGATCTTTTGAAGCAATCAATCTTTCAAAATCAATGGTCAATCATCTTACTTCTTCTATCCTCTCTCTGCGCTAACCTAGTACCATGATAGTCAACAAAAACATCATCAATGCATCCATCCTGCATCCAAAAATCATCAGCATGCATACATCTCACATCATCATAGCATGTCATAATAAAACATAATCCACTGCATCGCATTATCATTTAAGTTGTGTTAAACAATATAGATTTGTTATTCTAAGCATCTTAAATCATTGCACTCATATCATAAACATACATTGCATTATCATAAGCATAAACATCTCCATTATCCATCCATACACCCATATGAATGCATCATCATCTCATAGAAATACATAGAAAAATACAAAAAAAAAAACATCACATCATCATTTGCATAAGCATAACATCTGCATATCATATCATGAAAAGATACTGAAAAAGAACATAATATTGCATCCATTCCATATCATTACATTCTCATGTCATCACATCATATTGCATAAGAATAAATAAAGGAAATGCATCACATCATATAAAATTGCATCCATACATTCATAAGCATAAAGTAAAGGGAACATCATATCACATCGCATTTGTATCATCTCATATATATCAAAAAATGGTGATGACTGTCATAATACAATTTCTAAATCAGTGTATCTGTATATCAATCAAGAATACAATATCCATGAGGCTATCAAAAAGGATCCCATGAATGTATATCTGTATAAAAATTTGAGAAATAATTAAAAAAGTGTCTACACTGGCAGGCTAGCCCTAGTGACCGCTCATCTCACCCCTAACTGATGGTTGATCCTCATCTCTAGGAGGTGCACTCCTCTACTATGAGAATTCAGGTTGTCGCATCCTTGCGAAACATCACGATGATAATGCATATGATAGTATGTAGCCTCTGTGACAGCCTCTCTATATAATCGAGCAAAGACAGTCCTGCCCTGTGCTACTATTGTCACTGCCTCCAATTGTTGTCTCTACCCAATCTCTTGCGCAAGCTGCATATCCAGCTGCTACTACAACTGGACCTCCTAGTTTCTTTGAGTTGTAATAGCCTACAACTACTATCGTAGCTGATCCCTCTTTATCCGCAACTGTGCTCTCTCTACTATGAGGGTAGCAATCTGCCCATCTCATGGATCTAGCTATATAGGTGGAGGTAGGAGTGCCCCCAAAATCTGTCTAGCAGGCTATCCAACATGATGTCCAGCATGCTACCCATCATGCTACCCCTGATTCGACTATTGTGGGTGCCCATCACCTGGCACTTGGTCCTGTCCCCGGCCTCTACCACCATCTCGACCTCCATCCCTCCCTCCATCCCTGCCTCGGCCCCTACCTCTGCGTCTGCCACTACCTCTGCCTCTGCCAGGGTATGCCCCGCTAGATCTGTAAGTTGTATGGGTGGCCTAAACCATGCATCATAGCCTAGAGTGGTCCCCACATCTGGGAGACCTTGATCATATGGCCAATCCTATCGAACAAGTGCTCAAAAATCATTGATCGCCACTATGGGATCAATGACAACTCCCCACTGTGCCTCTCTCTGTGACCTAGAAAATATAGTAGTATAATCATCTACTAATACATCCTGGGTCTCCCTAAAATGATGAGCAACATGGTCTAGAAGGTACCACTCAACAATGGTGTGCTCTCGACCATGAATATATTGAGTATGTCATGCAAAATCAAGCTATTGGTGGTCATCGTGGATGCTAAAGCCATGGCCTCCATCTGAAAACTATCATGCCATCAATGACACAATTCCAATATGCTAAACCTATGGGTCTTATATGTTGCAATGTCATCGACACTGCATGTCTAAAAACAACGGACTCATCCTCATGGATATTAGCAAGGACAACGATGGGCCTTAGAACTGCAATATGCTCATATGCCCATATGTGTAGTAAGGTCACTCCTGCTTTGATACTCTTGCCCTCTCTGTAGAAGGCCTCGTGCATATCATGGTATAAGGAGGCAAGGAGGACTGGACCCCAGGCATACATGATGTCTCTCCCGATCATACCCTCCCAAGCTAGACCCCATCTAGGACTGAAACTTCTTCCCCATCGGTCTGTAGAAACGCCACAAATCAAAGCACCAACGAACAATCTGAAGGTGTCGACACGGCCACAATAGAAATCTCATACAACTGGAGAAATGGTGCAAATGACATGTAAAATGACACAATCTCCATGAATGGGAAAATGTAGAATACACCACACATCCTCAAGTGTGACGGGCACCTCCCTAGTGGGCAAGTGGAACGAAGACGTCTTGCTATGCCATCTCTCGACCAATGTTGTCATCAAGGCAAGATGGGTCTTAATCTCAAGCATAAAGGCAACAAAGCATAACCCTAGCCTCCCCAGTTGCTCCACCTCCAAGTCATCAAGGTCTCTAGCTGTAGACAAAATCTCATATTTTTGCTCTCGAGACATTAGTGGTGGTGGATCCTCCTGCATGCATCGCACACACAACGTCAATTTGCCAAAAAAAGTTGAACAACTAATCAACATCTAAGACTTTGCACCCAAAACATCAATAGCATCGCTGAAATCAATAGCGTTTCCTATTTTGGGTTGTGTCGCTATATTACTTTTTGGGGTGCATGGCACTTTGGCAGCAACATAGCCACTCTCAATAAGCGAATTGATATTTGGAATTTGGCAGCGTTATAACAAGAATTGGGGTGTGTCGCGGTTATTACATGGTAAAGCCCGCAGCTTTCCTATAGTTGAGCGAAAAATTTCCATGCGTAAAACCATTACCCTTAATGACTCCATTTATCCAAATGTGTTGCTAAACTAAAATCTTAGGGTGTGGTTCATGAGGGATGCATGGCTGAAATTGATAAGCGGCAGCAGAAGCACCAAAGCGTGGCTATAAAAGCAACACCTTTTGATCTAGCTTTGAAACCCTATTAAATACGGTTAAATGCTTAAAGAAAATCCAAAGAGAAGTTTTGTATCACATATCGGGGTCTGCGTTTGTAGCGCAGCTAGTACTCACCAGAACTTCGATCAAAAGATTAGCGAGGCATGGTGAGCCATCTAAGCTAGAGTTCAACGAAATGCAAAATTTTAAAGGTGTGAATGCAAAATGAATGGAAGTGACACTTCCTTACCTATTTAAGCTTAAAAATTAACGTTTTTTACCCTAATTTCAGCCAAAAAAGGGAGTTTTTAAACCATTTTTGCCAGTTTTTCCAAACTAAGGCTTATTTTGCATCATTTTTTGCATTTTTGGCATGTTTTTTGAATCCCAAAGCCTTTCTGGACCTCTAGGGCAGCATTTTAACCTTTATTAGAAATCAGCTTAAAATTCAATTTTTTTGCCTAATTTTCAAGAGGCGAGGGGAATGGAGCCCTATTCCTTACGCTGGGGCAGCGATTAGGACATCTAAAAATCGAAATTTTTTGCAGTTTAAGCGACAATTTTTAATCCAAAAGGCATCGAGTCTTTGAACCAAGCGTAATGGGTACCTCACTTCAAAGAGGGGAAAAATGTATACACTAAAAAATGTCCTGAATGATGTCATACACTCGAATCAGGTATACTAACATCATTTTGTCTTCAAACCCATCCTCTTTTCGCTTAACTGATTAAATTATCCTAACTATTTAATTAATTATGTCATTTGCATCTATTAACCTAATTAATTTAATCAAGTTAATTCACCCCCTTTCACGCTAACATTTCATCCTTTTAAATTAAATACATCAAATTATTTAATTTAATCCCTAAGTCTCCTTATTTAATTAAATAACCCTAAGTTATTTAATTAAATATCATTCCACCTTTTCCCCATTCATTAAATCATTTTATTTAATGAATAACATCTAATTCTTCTAAATCCCCTAATTGCATAATTAACATTGTTTAATTACCAATTACATCTAATTCCCCCCACTTGCAAGGGCATATTCCAAGGGAATATTCCTCCTTTGCACATTCCTCCAAAAAGGGGAATATTGCCATGGATATTCCTTTGCATATTTAATTTGGTTTTAATTAACTAAATTATGCTTTTCCCTCACCCATGAGAATATTCCAAAGAATATTCTCTCTCCTCACTCATTTAAAAAAGGGGAATATTCATTTTTCTCACCAAGCTTACTTAGCTTCATGTGCAAGTTACCTTGTGACCTTTTGTGCAAGTTAACTTGTAACCTCTTAAACAAGTTGAAAGTGTGTTTTGTTTGAGGGAATGTGAACCCTTGATTAAATCTCATTTGGAATTCTCATAAGTTGATGAGAATCCATGATCCATGCCTCCAATTTCTTCATCCTTGACTATTGATTAGCTTTTTCAAATCTCAACCATTCATTTCTCATTTGCTCTCCTATAAATAGAACACTATTTGGAGACAAATGGATCCATCTTTTAACAACAAACTTATGTTGTTCAAATATCTCACACTCACACTCATACTTTGCACACATTTAACATATTCTAGTTTAAATTAGTTGCATAATAGCTTAGCTTCCATTAATGGCTTCCATAATGCATCCATTTAGCTAAACTAATAATTAGGGTTTTAATATTTTTAGTTTAAATCTCATTTAGATTAGCTTAGCAATTGCATAGCTACATCTTTTAGCATAAAATCATGTTAGATTAACTTTTGCATCATACTCATTTTAGCATAAAGCATGTTTCCATTTACATCTCACAACCATTTCATCGATTCTCTTCAATAGAATCGATTGAAACAAGCTCACTGATTGTGGGAATGGGAAAGGGGTGGAATTCCACATCAACGCAACACCGCTCCCAAAACGAGATAAGTTTTGAATGGGTTAGAGTAGACATTTTAAATTTTTTCGTAATTTAGGATACTTTGCTTTTACAAATGTTTAGTTTAACTTCAATTTGAGTGATCCTATTTAGATTGAGTATTAGTGGCTTCGTTATGCTTTGATTATTCATGGATCAAGCATAATTGACCCATACTAATATCCTCGGTCAAACCATCAACAACAACCAAACACAGAAAAACAAGTCAACACATGTTGCAACAAACAGGTTTTAAAGGGACCTCAAACCCTAAGCCAAGTTTTTACTGGGACCTAGAACCCATAGGTTTTGAAGGGACCTTCAACCCTTTACAACCAATTTTTGGCAGGGACCTTGATCCATAGACACCGCCTGCATCAGCTAGGCAACAACAAACCAGTCACTCAGGAAGATAAAAGAACCACCTGAGATAGCCAGGAAGCCATCAACTTGTAACAACCAAACTACAACATAACACTTAGCATCAACACCCACCAAACTCTCCATACCACTGGTTGAACCAGCCAATTCACAATAAACCAAATGATAAAAAAAATAGAGCCCATAAACACCCCCTCTCCACCTCTATGGGAGAGATTGTCATGGAAACTCAAAAATCCAATTGTTCCCCACATCATCCAGCTATTCTCTCCACCTCTGTAGGAGAAGAAACCAAGCTCATCCTTGCCACAATAGCCACAAGTCTCATGCAAACCAATAATCCACCTAAATAGGAATGGGCTCCACCTCAATGGGAGATGGAGGATAGAGCCTTCAGCCTCAAAACACACCTCCACAACAAAAGGAGAGGACTCCACCTCCATAGGAGAGGTCTCCACCTCAAGAGAAGACCCAATATCCAGAGAGAAGGCAAAGACTACAATTAAAAGAATGAACTTAGCTTCCATAGGCAACACAAGCACCTAGGTCTTCAAAAAGATCTCTGAATACCACCCAGCCGACAACAAATCCAACACAACCAAGAACATCTTTAGCAGAAAAATCTCAACTAAAACATTTTGTTCCAATACCATCTCAATAGATAGGAACTCTTCCACAAAAACAATAGAGTCACCCTTAAGCTTCGAGAGAAACTGGGTCACGAAATAGATCATAAGATACCACCCAACCAAGAGAAAAAACATAGAGAACAAAGGAAAAATGTCCTCTGAAATAAACACACACCCCTTCCACATAAAAAGCATTACAAACCATAAGGGGATCCAAACCACCCAAACCCTTAGGGGACTTCCTTTTCCCTCCTGAAAAAAACTTCCAGTAGTAGTAGGGGGAAGTTACAAAAGCAAAGCACCAGAGGGAAAAAATCCACCCCACAACCAAAGAGGACACTCCCAATAGGAAAACAAAACATTACTCCAACAAAGGGGAGTTTCCAAAAATAAAAGAAAACTCACCAACCTAAACTGGTCAATCACAAAAGAGGTTCCAAAACCCACAGAACCCCTCACACTACACGAGGAGCAAGAGCAACCAGTCCAAACCAAACTTGGCAGCACATCCCCATCATAAGAAATGGCTAGAAGAATAGACCCACCCAAGAAACCATCTGTACCAACATAAAGAATAGGGTCTATCAGAAACACAACACAGGGTAGAACAAAAACCCAAGCCAAAACAGCCTCATACACCCAGTGCACGAAAATAGCCATTTCCATCCACAAAAGAGACCAAGAAGGCTCTGATGCAAACATAACATCACCTCCAACCAAGCACAGAGGGCAACGAAAAAGACGATCGCCAACTTCCAACGTTGAGAGAGAAGACTACATAAACCTAGGCAAACAGTAATCTGCCTCATCATCCTTAGAAGCACCATCAAAGCAACCCATATGCATCCAGGGATTAGAAACAACCTCCTCAAGATGCAAAAATCACCAAGGAAGTGCTGAAATAGCAAAATCATAGCTAACCATGCCACTAAAATGCCACCAAGAATGCCCAGAAACAACAGGATCAGGGAAAAAATCGCAAGAGGAGCATATTTTGCATCATCATCTTCATCTTCTACTCCACCATCACCATCTACCTCAAAATATTTTAAACTGCCTGCACTACTTCCTTTCCTTCCCACGTGCTCCATGTTCCCCCCAAAGAAATCACAAGTGTTATAAGTTTTGGATTATGTTATCTTGGTATATCTTAGTCTTTTTTTACCCTATGACTTGCTTTGAATGTTGAATTTTCTTGGAACACTTCAATAATAAAGACTATTTTTTTCTAGTTGGTTTTATGTTACATGAGGTTAAAGGTTTTCATGGTAATATTGGGCTACATTATCAATATCTAAAATAAGAGTGACATCTTGGTGCATGTAAATTTTAACATAGAATGTATTCTCTATGGTTAGGAGCTATTTTATTGTAATTAGGTTTTCTACCCTCTAAAAACTTTCCAGGGTAAGTGCACTAAGATGGTTCCCAAAAAGGGGGTTAAGTGGCCACTTTTT
>VDFB02271358.1:332828984-332849563 GCA_007258455.2 Sequoia sempervirens | reverse complement strand
GAAAGATTATAACATTTTATGGAATGAAATGAGAAAGATGAATTATTGCTATATCACAATGTAATGCAATGAAAATTTGGAATAGTGTGTATTTCAAATGTGCTTGATATCTTTGTTTTAAAGAAATTTTTTATTGCTATGTGATGGATTTGTGAATTATTTCACTTATGGTTAAAACACTAAAAATTATTTTGAGTAGAATAATGGGCATGCTATAGTCAACATGTGTCTCTTCTTCTATTCTTGCATTTCTGAAGGTATCCTTATTCTTATCTTCACTTTCCTTCTCATTATCTTCTTCCTCATCTTCCTTCTTTGCATCACCAGTTTCTTCTTCAACATATTTATTCACATCTTCCTCTGTAGATTGGTCTGGGTTATCTAGAGGAGGAGTCTCTAGTTTATCTTTCACAATCTCTACATTTTCTTCAAGTATCAGAGGAAGAGAAGTATCCTTTGTTGCTTCTTCTCCAACATCCTTCTCTACTTCCTAATCCTCTTTTTCCAATTCTTCCACTTCTAGAGGGACATTGTCCTAAGTGTAATATTCATCTATAACATGCTCATGTTGAGAATAAATGTTTTATGCTTTTTCTCTTTTCATGATGTTTGGAGTAGTTGTCCTCTGAAATCATACCATATTTTTGTGCAATGTCAAATTTTTTATCAACTGTCTCCTTCTGTAGCTTCTCAAATTCATTCTTGTCTCTACCCATAAGAGTAGTTACCCTTTTCTTTACTCTAAATTTAGTATTGTACAATTCAGACAATGAGGCTCTACTTTCCTTAGAAAGAGGAGCACCAACCTTCTCCAACACATATTCTTTTATCTTTCCTTCTTCAATTGCTTCTAATCTTCTCTTCACTAGGACATTCCATAGCTCTTTAGGAATTTTATTCTCAATGTTCATATCAACTTCCAAAACAATAATGTATTTAATAATTACCTCAATATGGTGGCCTTATCCACCTCATTTACTTCACCATACAAAGCTGTAGTTTCTACACGCATGCCATGTTGTATCATTCCATTAACAAGTGCTTCTACCATCATGGGATTATGAGGTTTTTCTAGAGATGTTTGCTTTTGATTCTTCTTGACATCAAAAGTATCCTTTGTTCTACCTTCTTCTTTTCCAGATATGCCTTCTTGGTGTTTTCTTTCTTCTTCTCTCTCATGTGTATTACAAATTATTTATTCTCTTTCTCTAGATATCTCTTCACTATTTGTCTCAATAACATCAAATATTTTTCTTTTGACACTAGTTTCACCTTGTGAAGCTTCACTCTTCCTTTTACAGACCAACTATGGTCCTTCTTCCTCCTCTTCTTCTTATTCTACATTCACACTTAAATTATTTTCTATAAAAGCCTTTTGTTTTGGTCTTCTCTTTGCAGGGGTGGTAGGTGGTGCTACTAGAGTATCCTTCTTCTTCTCTGGCCTTGTCATGTGCACAACCAGCTAGGGGATTTCTCCTTCATTGTAGGACTATATATTGATTTTCTTTTCTCTCCAATGGGCTACCTAGTCTCAGATGAATTTTGAATAGAAGGAGTGGTAGATGTCCTCCCATATCTTCTCATACTTTTAGATCCTCCTGCAACAAGTGATTCTGCCTTAGCCTTTTCTCTCACTTGCTCCACTTGTTCCTTTGAAATTCCCATTTCCTCTACATACTGATCAACCATCTTTATAACCTACTTCTGAATTATTGGTTTCTTCTACTCCATGTGCACCTCTAAAGACTTTTCTTCATAAGTGCCATACCTTGCCTTAGTTGTATCCTTTGGACTCTTCAACAAAATATCAACTAAACTAGTAATCTCTTGTTTAGTGACCTCATATCCCAACCCAGGGATCCACATAGTCCTTGGTTCTACTGCTTCCATCATGTACTCATCAGTGCTTACCAAAAATGTGATATCATTCTGGTATCTCTCTACCAATTTCCTTGGAATTTTATCTCTCTCATGCATCCTCTTTTGAAAAACTACAAAGAAAGCAACAAGTGCCTCATCTTGTGCCTTCCCATCACCAAGACCACTCATAAAATCTCTAATATGATTAGAAATTGGTCTTCCTTGCAACCATTCTAGACTTTTGGCTCTAGTGAGTTCCTTTAGGAAATAGAAAAGTAAACACATAACCAGGGTTCCATACTTATATGCATATTTCTTTTACTTGGTTTGTTTCAAATTATCCATCAATTTTCGCCTTAGTAACTCACAAAGATCATAGTCAACACCCTTTTCCACCATCTCATATGCCACATTAATTGTACTGGCAGATACAAAATTATCTCTAATTTTGAAATAGATTTTATAACCAATTAACATTGTTGCATACCTCACAACTAGATTTCTGATGGGATTTATTGCTAGAGCTCTCTTATCATATGTTACACCAGTTAGTTCTATTACCACTTTATTCTTAACTGATTTCAATACATGAACAGGTCCGGTGGAGCATAGACATGTAACCTCTCTAATCACCTCTTTTGTTATCATTCTAGGCATGCCAATCCAAACAAATTTATCATGGATTTTTCTTAATGTCATTCTAACCCACTTGTCATAAAAACAAAAATTTGGAAACCATTGCCATACATCTAATTTCTTTGCGACTAGGTTTTGGTATTCTAGTTTTAGGGAAAAATTGTCTCTAGACAATTCTTTCATCCATATATTTGCTAACTTGCCATGATCATATTCTTCCATATTTCCATGAATGTAAATCCTTATATCCTCTATTGGAAAAACCCCATATGGAACATGCAAAAATGCACCTAGTGGGTCATATTCTATAGATTTTGTAGGGTATTTCTTGAATTTAGGTTGTGGCTTCTTAGTAACCTCAATAACCCTCGGTGTAGCCATTGCAAATAATTCAAACTTCTTTCAAAAAAAGTTCTTTTGAAAGCTAGGGCAAAGCTAAGATTGTAAATACCTTTTCTTCCATTTGTTGAGCTAGACTTTCAATGCACCAAGTCACAAATAGCTTCGATCACTCCAAATCGCTTCCTCATTGCTCTAATTTTTCTCAATGCTCGTTATGAATGAAATTGGCTAAGTAAAATCACTTTATAACCCTTGGATTTTAACCTAATTTCATAATTAATGCTTTAAACAATAAAGTTGTCAACCCTTTATCTGTATGCACAGTCAACTTTTGATGCTTCAAAAACTTCTACATTATCATATTTTCTTTCGCAATTCTCACTAATAGATCAAGCATGTCGATCTACATCACATATCTTTGTGTTGAGGGATCAACACTATTTTTCTTTGGTAGGGGATAAAAGATTTTGATTAAAGCTTCCCCTAAGCCAAAGCTCTCAACTTAGTTGAATTGGAGGAAACATCTACACCAGATGATGGTATAGATTCATCCTTAACCTCAATCTCTTCCTTCTTTCTCCACATCTTATTCATCTCTTTCTTTGTCTCTGTAGGATCAATCTTTTGTACTGGTTCATTCCTCTTTATTGGATTATCTTTCCTCATATTTCTGCTTCTACAAAACTTAGCAATGTGTCTCGGTCTACTGTAATTGTAGCATATAACATTATTTTGACCAGTATTCCTTCCATTCATTTTGGATCTACATTGATTAGCTTTATGCCCAAATCCATAGCATGTATAGTAGTAACTATTAAAAGATTGAGCCATTCTACCATTTTTATAACCATCCATCATTTGACTTCTACACTCACTAGCTCTATGACCAAATTTTTTACATGTAAAACATTGACCAGTAAAGGATGGAACATTTTGATTCATTCTACTTATACATTCCATTGACCTATGTCCAAATTTATTGTAGGAATAAAAAAACCATTGAAAATGGGTACCTTTGTACATTTGATTGTCTAATTGGTGGTCTTCTTTGATTCTAGATTTGCTTGCCATTTTTCTTCTTCTTTTCAAGCTGGTTTGTAGGTTGATCTACTTTTGAACTTTCTCTTGTCTCAAATCATAATCCACCTTTGTCTTTAGCTCCTTTCTGATTTACAATTATTTCATCAAGCTTTGTAGCACTCATCTTGAATTTATCGGCATGACTCCTTTCTTTCTCCATATCTGATACCAGATTCACAACTTCTTGTTCAAGCCTTGCACATTCCTTAGATTTTCTTTTCACCATTTTAGTCAGACATTCCTCAACTCTTTTCTTTTCTTCAACTTGCATCTTCAAACAAGTGATGGTTTCGTTTGCTTGCTTTAATTGTTCACTGACTTCATTATGCCTTTCTCTAAACTTCTTGATTTATTCTCTCAATTTTCTGATACATTCATCTTCTTCTTGACATTTTCTTTTAGATCTTTGTTTTCACCTTTAGTTCTCTCCAGATCTTCAACAAAAAACTTGTCACATCTCAATTTCATTGCTTGTATTTAATAATGTTGAGTTAATTGAAACATTTAGAAAATGGAATTTATCATTTAATATTTATGGGTTTGAGAAATGCAATAATATATTTGAAAAATGATTATCTTGCAATTTTATGATTTAAAAAGAGTTATTTCGAAAGGATTATTGGTTAAAGGTTACTAATAAAGTTGGAAAGTGCAAGAACGTGTGTGTGCAAGAATAGGTTGTAGAACGAGAACTTGGTTGAGGCAAGAATGCTTAGTCGAAAGACAAATGGTAAGCAAGGTTGGAATCTAGAATCTCACATACCATAGAAGACCATGACATCTGCATTTGTCTGTAATCAATAATATCATTCTTGTTTGTATGGATTTAAAATTTGGTTAAATAAGCAATCTTGTGAAATAAATGAATCTAATGCATCCTTGTCTTACTCTGTCTATCTCAAAGTTTGATATAAAATGGTATTGGAAATGCATTTTAACATATACAATAATCATAAGGAAAACAATTGTATTATTGTTCTTTTTGGTGAACTTGAAAATGGGCTTTTGATAAAAGAAATGGAAAATAAAATGAAATGTAGCGAAATTCTACATAAATATATATATATATATATATATATGTATGTATTACCATAGTTTTTAGACAATGAGAGTGCAACTTAAATGTGTAACACCCATAATGAATGGGGAAGGAGCCGACCCCTAAATGCTCAGAAATGGAAGGAAGTGGGTGGCTAAGTGACAATGGCATGATGAAGGAATAATGAAGGAAAGAGGAATGAAGAGACTAGGAAGCTGTTGCTAATTAGAACAGAGAAAAATCACCAACATTCGCATCTAAGGAGAGGTATTCTAAAACCTATAATAGATGCTTCCTTTTGGAGTCAAATAGTTATTCATTTTCATGTGCTTTATGAAGAAATCATATAATTTTGTGCTCTTAATGTGTAAAAACCTGTGGCTCTATATTTGTAATTTGGTCACATTATAGTCGACCCCATGTTTTTTTCATTGTTAGCCCTGTTAGGGGTCAAGTCACCATATTGAGCTTTTTTTTTGGGATACCCGACATGCACAGGTATCAAGTTTAACACCTGTGACGGGTTCCCACCTGCATGCAACATTTTTCTTTGTAGCCGTGGTCGTTTGATCCAACCTTGTAGTTTCATTTCTTTTAATAGGGTAATCCTCACCTTGTTCATTCTACCTATTTGGAGGGACATTGTATGGTGTTCGAATTAATGTCTGTGAATCATTTTATGGATGAACGAATATTATTGTTCAATGTCTACTATTTCATTGGCACTTTGTGAGCGTCTAGCTATGGCTAGCTGAGTGATTTATATCGTTCATTACACTGTCTATCGATGAAAAATATGCACCATTTAATCTTGTATTACATCTATCACACCCACCATTCAGTGAGGTTTATGTGGCGATTCAATCCCTAATATAAGCATGGGATGATCAATGTACTCATAGATCCCTTGTAATTTTCTATCTATCGAACAATCTCACTTACTTTGTTAAGAAGAGGAGTATGAACAACGTTATCGTTCATAAGATAACCCTCTTCCAAAAATTGTAAACATTCCATACATGAAAAAAATGCTTGATATTATGTTGTTTTGCCAGTGTTGGGCCATCTCAGGTCACGATTACATGATTTTTTTGAATCACCTCTTCCATTTGAAGTATATATATATATATATAGATACAAGTATATTGTCATTTATTTCTAAAGTCCGAAGGATGATAATACTTTGTTTCTTATAGATAAAATATGTCTTTACCATATGGTCGACTGAACCATAGCACAAAATATAATGGGTAAACAAAGGTACTTAATGATAACTGATATCATGTTATCAATTACACGATAACGCGCTTATCGATATCTTTATGTGAACATTATTACTGTTAGAATAGAGCAATCAATATTATAGTGATTCAATTTTGAATGAATAATAATGTGAAGAATCAAAACTGAACGTTATGTGAACATATTTTGGTTAGAAACAAAACCGATACAAAACCTTACATTGTCTCAGACTGAAGGATATTTTTATTATGTTAATTATATTTTATTCACTGGAATTGATTATTCTTGATCTTGTAAATAATCCTTGTTCCATTTTGAATTGATTTATGATCCATATGAGACAAGTGACTCTTATTTAAATGATTCCTTTTGTATCTTATTTGAGTTTAGTTGTTATTAAAAGATCAAATGGAATACCTGAACGAAGTTGATACTTATTTTTGAATATGGAAAACCTGTATGTAAGGAAGATTGTTCTTTTTAATATTTAGAATGTAAACACATATTCCAACTGTGTTTATCTCTAGGCATATATGTGTACATGCATAAATGCTTCATTTATGCACATGAACATACATGTGGTATACCTTTTGATTCATCTTGAATTACTCATTGATTAAGATTGTTTAAACTTCATTTGCAAAGGAAAGAACTATAGAAATGGAATAGTGTCGAATTTCAATACAAGTCTTAATGGAAAAATAGTAGTATGATGAATAGAGGAATGGTTATACCAAATTTTAGATGGAATATTTGTTGATGATATTGAAAGAATGATACAAGAGTACTATGATAGACTGTAGCACACTAGAATATGATGCTAATAGATGGTCTAAAAGGGAGGGATACCCCTTTGTTATGAATGAGATTTTCTTTCGGGAATGGGTGCCATAGAGTGTAGATTTTCTTTTCCAAATCTAATCTGAGTTGCATTTTATGCAACATGAGCTTCAAGGCCAAGCTTTGTAGTCATTTTTATTTATGAAAAAAACTGTTTAATATTTATCCTCTCTCTGTTGTATCTTTTATTACCTAACATGGAACTTGCATATTCCAACATTAGATAGAAATGCATGTAGTTAGACACACACATTTTCCACCTTGCAAATTGTATCTCTTGCTAAGTGTTTTGTGTAGGGTCGGGTATTCTTCGATAGACTAAAGAATTTTGGGGAAGCATTACTTCGTGGTTGGGTGGAAAAGCACCTCAACCATGTTCTCGTGCACTAGTGGAGGTGAGCTGTCCAAAAAGGAATTATATTGGAATCTTATTCATGTACTTGTATTGATCATTGATCTAATTTGATGTAATTGATGTATTGACTTTGGGGAGTTGAAAAGCCAAGTCAAGATTTGTAAATTGACTATTGACATTTGAAAATGAATAATATATTCAAATTTATTTTTTTAATTTATGGACATGAAATTGCTAAATAGAAATAACTATCATGGGATTTATATCATAAATTTTATATTCATAATGCCAATTTTTAATTTATTGAGGTAAATTTAGTTGGGCATGTTACAAAATTTTAGTTCTCCATATTTTTCAAGCATGCAATCTTCTTCTATGAATCCAACAACAAGAATCTCTTCCAGAGGAGTAGGTAGTCTTTTAACAACTATGTGTTCAACCTCCAAGATCTTCCCTAAGAAATTAAGCTCCTCCCAAGGAACCAAGCTCTGATACCAATTATTGAACACCTGAAATACTGAGAGGGGGGGTGAATCAGTATTCCTTTAAACCATTCCAACATTTAAACATCCAAACCACATAGTAGATTCAATTGCAGTAAAGAAAGAAAGCATGAAACATCAACAACATCACATAACACATGAACACAAAGATTTTTACATGGAAAACCCAAAATGGAAAAAACCACGGTGAGAATTAACTCACAATATATTATAACCGATTATAGTATATTTACAAAAGAGCTTATTGTAGATGGACTCACTGCCCATTGAGAGAAAAAGATAGAAGAGAGATTGTGGCTTCCAACCTAGTTTGAACTATTCCAATTGCATATATCGTATGCATGAATTACAGTTCCAATGAAGCTCAATAAACTGACTTTACACACTTCATCTGATTCAAATCTAATACTTTGCTTTCCTCTACATTCACATCACTCTAATATTCAACTCAACATTCACAACTTAAATTCACATTGCTCTAATAATATTTGCATCACTTACATTCATTACATTTATTACATACATCAAAATACCAAAAAATATCTTATATATCCACTTCAAGCATAACAGATCAATTAGGTCAACCTAATTAGATGTAACATTCAAAATATAACTTGTCGGATCCAAATATTTCTATATACGCCTCGTGCAAAAATTCAAATCTCAAAACATTTTGAAATAGATTAGCATGGACCTATAATAGCTCCCATATAAAACCACAATACATATTTAACCTTCGCATACCTTTACACTTATTAAGTCAGCACCGCAAAAGACCTAATACCAAAAATTCTTCAATTGTGTATCCACATACGAACATGTGGGCCTCAAAACTCAATGACAACTAGAATTCACACACTAGATTTCCATTTGTCAACATATCATCAAAATCAAAAAGCCAAAAACTTATCCATGGAGAAGTGGACTCTCCCACCCATATACATTGTATAGGAAATGATTGTAATTTGCTAGACCTAACTTCTGTCATCCATAACTTCCAAACTAGAGGTTAAAACTAGATGAAATTCTAGAATTAGATACTTCTAACAACCAAAAAAATAATGTTATAAGCACAAAGTGAAAAATTCATTCGTGGACCAATGTGGACCCAAAAACTAGAGCACTGTTACACAAAATTTGACACTTAGTCAATTTTCCAACTTTACTGAATCAAAATATCTTGCAAAAATGTCTTCCACAAACACTCCACAACCTGTTAGAACCAACCAAAATGATTTGCAATGATCTGCACCATGATCTCCATATCAAGATACAATGTTGATATCAATGAAAACAATGCAACACATCGTTGTATACCTTTGTGCTTATCCCTCATGTTGATGTTGCCAACAACAACATCAATGACATCCTTCCAATAAATTTATGACTATTCTAGAATGATTTGGATCACATTAAAAAAAAAAATTGAATCTTTTAACAAGTTTAAGGAATTCAAATATTTATTGTAAAATGAAATAGGCTTACAGATCAAATTTCTCAAATCAAATAGAGGAGGTGAATTCACTTCAAATGAATTTGAAGACTTATGTGAAAATATGGGATAAGAAGACATTATTTTCTACAAGAACTCCACAACAAAATTGGGTTGTGGAAATGAATAATATAAAAATCCAAGAAATGGCTAGAGCCATGCTAAATGAGTTCAAGTTACTTGACACATTTTGGAGAGATGTAATTCATATAAAAGTGTATTTTAAATCATGGAAAAATTGAAATGAACCATAGAAAAACACCATATGAGTTATGGAAAGGAAGACCTATAGTGGAGAAGCATTTTAAGGTGTCTAGGAGCACATATTATATAAGGAGAGATGAAGAAGATTTAGGAAAGTTTGATTCTAGGGCTAAAGGAGGAATATTCATTGACTACTCTTCAAGAAGTAAAGCATATAGATGTTACAATAAGAGGTTGCACAAGGTCATTGAAAGTGTAAATGTGAAAGTAGATGAGGGAAGATACTACAAATAAAAGAAATAAGAAGTTGTTCCTCAAATGAGGAAATTTGAAAAGAAGAGGAAATATAGAAAGAAATTGAAGATGAGATAATTGAGTGAAGAGATCCAAAGACACCATCAAGAAAATCAGGGTAAGTGCACAAAGATGGGGGACAAAAAGTGGCCACTCTACTTTTTGGTCCCGAAATAGTGAAAACATGATTGCATTATAACAAAATGCGCTTGCATTATGGGTTCCTAGGCTTGGTCATTACCAAGCCAAAATGCGAGCGGGTTATAACATGCTTGTATTATGGTTTGAATTTCAAAAAATGCGCACGTGTTTTGCGTTGCATTGATTTTTTATCTCTTTCTTCTCCTTCTCTTTTAGTGAAACTATATACACAAAATAAAAATTTAAGTTGACATTTACACATGAACATTTACTTTCTTATAATTTAAGTTATATTTCATGTATAAAGTTTTAGGATGTTTGAGAGTGGTTTTAGATCTTTAGGAGTTATAATACAAATTCTAGTTTTTGTCCTCAATCTTATAATTTTTTAGACTTAGTCAAATTTCAGTAATCAACATGTCAAATTTCAGTAATCAGGATGTCAAATTTTAGTAATTAGCAAGTTGTATCATCTTTCTCTCTCTCTCTCTCTCTATCTCACTCATTGTTTATCCCTTATTCTCTAGACCTGTGAGGCATAGCTAATATTATTTAAGAGACTTTGGTTTGATTTTATATTTTTATATAGTTAATGTTGTTGGACATGGTTGATGTTTAGTTTCTGCAAAAAAAATAAAAAATATTAAGTTAGATCATATATTTAATTGATGTTAGTAGAATTTAATGTTTTGGTTATAAATTTTCAAATGTACTAATGTTTCTAATAAGATGTTGCAGGTGGGTAGCCCAAGTTCCTTAAATATTGGAGACAAAGTCCAAATGTTAAATGTTCATTATTGGTTTTTAATTTAGTCAAGGGAGTTTAATGTCAGAATGTAATTTGATTTTTATGTGAGTTTTTTTTTTGAAGGGAAATGTGTTTTCATTTGAATTATCCTTTTATTTGGATATTGTATTGAGGGAAATTGAAGGGTTGGGAGTTATTTTATTTTAAAGTGGAAATTTGAATGGTTGGAGGGGGAAGAGAAAGTGAAACTGTTGTAGATTGTTCTCTTTCTTATTTTATTTTTGCTCCTAGGAGGAAGGGGGGATGGCTGGAATGAATTTGTTGTAGGATGGTATTGGTTGGAAAAAGACTCTGTAAACTTGGATAGATTGTTTGGGGTTGATCCTAACTTGGACAACCTAGGTATGCTTGAATTGTAATGGTAATTTTTGTGTTGTGATTGAATTCTTGAAAGATGATTGGAAAAAATATTGTTTGTTATTATTTTTTGTAATAGGGGGTTTGGGTGTACATAAGGAGCAGATATCGCTTGAGGGTTGAGAGTCTCCTTTGTTTGGGGTTGAGGAGGGTGTGGATCCTCTCTTGAGGATTCTGATCAAATTTGCATTGTATGGAGTTGTGAACATATAACAGAGAGCTGTGAATGGTAGAATGGATTATTATATGAATGGAGGTGAGTGGATATTGGAAGGTTATGTATAGTGGTGGTTGTGTGTGGAGAATGTCAGATGGATGGTGGTGGTTGTGTGTGGAGAATGTCAGAAGGATGGTGGTAGTTGTGTGTTGTAAATGAAGTTGTATGTTGAAAGTTGTGAATAATTGTTTGTTCCCCAAGAGGGAAGGGAATCCCCCTTCTCCCCCTTTACAAGAATTCAAAGAATAAATTCTTTGTGTGTGAGTCAGTGTTAGTGTTTGTTTTGTTTTTATTAATCTCTTATTTGGCATTTGGGTTTTTGTATCCCGCTCGGGATTGGACTTTTCAGTCCCATGGTTGGGAGGAGAGTAGGACTGGGCTGCTCTACTTTGTGGTTGTAGGTTAAGAGGGAAACCTGGATATGTTGATGATCAATGGATATAAGTAAATGTTTATATAATGATGATTTATTTTTTTTGTTGATTTTTTAAAAGTTGTAGATTGAATAAATCTGTGGTTGTAAGGAAGGAATTGTCAGTAAGCAACCTCTTAATTCAAGTAAATAGTTCCTCTTAATAGTTACAATGTTGTTTTATGTGAAAACAACGAATATAGACTCAACAAACTGCTATTATCTCATGAACTAGGTAATAAATGATTGTCAAATATTCAATTAATTACATTTATGAATCGTGTTTCTAATTTTGATTCTACAATATTGAAACCTTGAAATCTGCTGCAATAAAAAAAAATGATGTCACGTCTCAGCCCTGATGCAGGTTGCTTTTGGTTTTGTGTGGATTTGTGACATGACTAGATGTGTGTGGTAGAATAATAATTAATATTATGGTGTTTTGGTGTGATGATATATGAAAAGTGTTTACTTAAATTATGAAAATTTGAATAGTATCGAATGTGTTTTACTTTGAAGATGAAGCAAAATAGAGTAGAAATATTTGAATTCATATATTATATTGCTTGATTTATATCTTTATGTGATACTAATTCAGTTATTGTTGCGTGCCTGAGTGCACTTGAGTTGCAGGAGGTTGAAGACCAAGGGTGTGATTAAGGAGAGGAGGTTAGCTTCTTGACAGGACAAAGCAGGATGTTCTCTCGATCACACACACAAGCACTTAGATTCATGTAGATTGCATTTAGGAATGTCAATTTTAGTGTGTTAGTTTTGAATTATTTGCAAATTAAATAACAATTAGTAAATTAAATAAATGATAAAATGAAAGCATGATAAAGTAAAGGAATTAATTTTAATTATAATTTAACTTGGGTTTTAAATGATTATCATGATATAAATTTAAGTGAGAATCCTACTTTCTTTAACTTGTGTTTTTGTGATAATAAAATTAAATAATAATTAATTGACATTTATTTAAATGTTAGATAAATAACTATTTTGAATTAATTGATATTTATTCAAATGTTAGATAAATACTTATTTTGAACTTAGTCTTGGGTGAGTATTTTTGAAAGGTTTTCCTTTGTGCAACGATAATTGTGGATTATTTTTACATATCTCTTATTTATGAATATGGAAGGTAAACACACAAAGTTATATTTATATTTTAATTTCATTTTTAAAATCCATTTCAAGATTAGGGTAGGAAATGGAAAAGTGAAATATTATTAAAAGGAAAAGAACTTCCCAAGAGAGGCAAACGGTTCTTGAAAACATTCTTGAAAATACGCTCTGCAATTTTGCTCTAATGGTTGCCAAGAAAATGCTAAATCCTTCAAAATAGTGAGTTTGAGAATTATTCTTTGGGGAGATAGTAGGAAATTAAAGAGTTGGAAAAGCAACTGGAAAGGAGGAAAGAAGAAGAAGCTTTCTCAGAAAAACCAGATTGTAAAGGGGCAAAGCGAAGAAGTTGTCTGAAGAGCATCTCCAGCTAGAAGCGTAATATCTAGGTTTTCCATTCTTTTTCCACAAATATTGCTTGAAATATGAAAATACTACTGCAAAATTTGAATGCTAAGTGTTTGAATTGTATGCAAAAACTGTGAAAATTTGAGAAAATGCTCCATTCTTTTGTGTGCATTGAAAGAATTTGCATATTTTTACCCCTTTCAGATTGGGGCTTTCCTCCTTTGCAAACTGTGGTTTATAATTTTGTCCCAGATTGCCATTCATTTCATAGTAATTCTGAAAACATATATATATATATACACACACACACACACATAATTTCTCTGTGCATATATATATATATATTATAAATATATACACATAAAAATTCTGTTTAAAGTCTCTGGAATAGTAGATAGTACGAAATCATAGAAGTTTTTTTTTTTTTGAAAGCAAATTATAGTGGAGTGGGGATTAACCCCTGCCCCCTCCCTTAGAGGAAGGGGTTGCGCTGTGGAGGAGGCGCTGCCCCCCTCATAGGCAACACCTTCCCCTTTGGGAGAGGCGTCAGCCTCAACCATTACACATGAACTGTATTTTGCTATTTTTTCTTTTATAAACTCTGTAATGGAAATAGCATGGGTGCAACCCTATCTCTTCAAACTTGTATATATATATATACATAGTTATATATATAAATATATAAATATATATACTCTAGCATAAATATCACTGTTATCTACAGAAAACATTACTTTTTGTCATTGGTATTAAATAGAAAAACACAACTCAGTATATACATTCAGCTATAAGTCTACTATGTATTTATATATATATGTATATATTATAAATATATATATATATATACATAATAAATATATATACAGATCTGTACGGTGAACTTTAATATCTAAAAATTAAAACTTAGAAAAGAAGCAGAATAAATTCACATAAATAACTCTGTGTACAGTAGCAAACTTGTATTTATATGCAAATATGGAAATTTACATTGTTTTTCTTTTCTAAAACTGTTATTTTTCTGAATATCGATGCATTGTATGAGTCACCATTTATCATTTATGAACTTAGTGAAATACTCATAAGGCTATTTTGAAAGTTGAAGATGAAACTTTATAGCAAATATAGACTATTGAAAACACATTTATAACTAGTGAATTTTCTGAAAAGAGTAGTTTTCTTTTTCTGAATCTATTAAGTCTATTTACTTTGACCAAACTATTTTAGAAATAGAACTGGGACTGATTTTCAAATTGCATTGTAACACTCATTCAGAATTGTACAAAAAACCTCTCATACTGAGTGTATGTATAAAAAGCTATTTTGATAATCTTTGTGTGAACATTGGAAAATGATGGAATTTCTTTGGAATTAGAAACATATAAAGTTGAATGAGAACTAAGATGGAAATTGTATTATTTACTATATTTTGAGAAACTTCCGAGATAGGATGCCGAAGGTGGACCCATAGAGACGGTAGTTTTACCTTTTCTAAAACTATCATTTGTTTTATTTATGCTTGGCCAAGCACATGCACCATTGAAATAGATGGAATTAAAAGCCTAGAACTAAATGAATATAGGTCTCTGCCACCTCCTGTTTGCAAGAAATATGTGATTCTCATGTTAGGAATGCATATAGGCATCAGGCTTGCATTGAGAGTTCCCTCCTGTGTTGTTGTTTCAGGTTGCTAAGCTCCTCATGCAGGGCCGGGGATTTCTTTGAGTTAGGGAGAAACCCGGGGAAGTCTCGTACTTTGTGGTTGGGCGGAAAAGGCACCTTAATCACACTCTTGGCCCCAAAGAAGACCAATGGTGTCACGACGGTTGAGGTTCAAAGGTTTATATGCTATAAATGTATTCATGTATTATTTTGAATGGCTTGTTTTTTTTTTTTGATCGGTAAAAAGTTTATATTTTATTAATTAAAAGAGGAGATTTACAAGGAAACATTATAGACGAAGCCCCCCGGGCTTTACATCAAGCCAGACATGAAAAAAATCTCCCCCGAGCAAATACAGCATAGAGAATCAATAACCCATATAGCAAACCAGCAAAAAACCCTTAGCAGAGTTGACCTCGACTCCATGACGTCGCCCATCCTGTTGCCTGTCCGACAGACCGCAACCAAAACACACCAAAAAACACAACGCGACAATCCCCAAAAAGCCTTCAAGCGCGCCACCTTCGCCACAAAAGCAATCTGTTCACGGTTCATCACCTTCCGTTCGCTCCAAGCTGCACCCAAACCGCCCATCAACCGTCCATGAATTTGCACCACAATTGAAACCCAGTTCCCAAAAAACCATCACCGCTACCTCCTTACACCCTGCTTCCAAAGACACTCCCACCACAACGGCGACGCCTACGCATACCACGCTTCTTACGAGGAAACTGGCTTGGCACCCTTACGTTCACCTGGCATGGCACCCTGACATTCAACTGGTTTAAATTCACCCTCAGACGGTGAAGTTCTGTTTTTAACTTTTCCCACGCCGCCGAAACTGTTTGTTTGTAAACCTCTTTGTCCGTTCGCCGTCTCCACCTGATAAAAGGTATCAGGCCTTCTTTTGTTGCCTCGTCCATATCTTCCATGCCTTCGGAAACATCAAAGCCGACCCCCGGAACCGCCCACTCCAAGAAGGACTCCAGTTTTCCTAGTAAAGCTCCGTCAAAGAGCTTGAGCAATACCCATTTGGTTTCTTTTCCATCTTCGCCCAGCTCCATTGCCCACGCAAAGATCATTGAAGCAATATCAGTATTTAAACGCCCCCGGTGCGATGCTTCCATGAAATGTGGGCCTAAAACCCCTACCACCGCTTCCACTACCTCAGTCCGTTAAACTTTGAGCACTTGTTTCATCCGCTTCATTGTGGGAGGACCAAAAAAGCCCCTTTGCTGCAATTTAGTCGAAAACCCCCACATAGCCTCCATCACTCTGCACCTTACACCAATCCGCTGTAGAAGCTCTTTGAAATTAATGAAGTTAAATTTTTGCAAAAGCTCCATTTAATATGCATACAGCTTCCAACACACACCTGGTACTTCTGCCGGCTGCATGCAAACATTCAAGGGCATTTAGTACAAAAACGCAAGCAACTTGGATGAGAATTGGGTACAATACACGCCCGTAAGAAACCATCTGTCCAAACTGACCACCCCGTCCTTTGCCAGCGGGTTGTACCCTTCATCGCACTCGTCACCATGATTCGGGCTGCCACTTGAATGGGGCAAATACAGTTAACCGTCCTTTCTCAAGAACTTAAAAAATATAAATTCGCCCCACATAAAAGGCCACAAATTTAAAAGCAAACCCCGCCACCTCAACAAATCAAAGAAAAAAGATACACCAAAGAATCTCAACGGACATAAAAAGGCACCTCCGCCGAAAACCAAATACCATAAACCCGCCACCCCAAACTCAAAGAGAATGAATATTTCTAAAATCTTCGACATACAATTTGCCAACTTCCACAAAAGATACTGCCCATTTTGAAAGAATATCCGCCTCCTTATTCCCATCTCTTTTTACATGACTAACCAAAAAATCATCAAAAGTTTCCAGACCTTGAACAACCGATTTAACAAAATTTTGAAGATGCCATGATTTTAATTCCCCTGATTTAATAGCTTGAATTATAATTAAAGAATCACCTTCTAAATGCAATTTTTTGATACCCAACTGCTTTGCCAATTTGACCGCCGTGAGAGCAGCTTTGACTTCCGCTACATTATTCGTCCCATCTTCAATCTTTTTTGCTGCAACAGCTAATGTGTTACCAAGATGATCCCTAAGAATCACACCTGCTCCAGACGGGCCATGATTACCTTTGGCTGCCCCGTCAAAATTTGCTTTAACCCACCCATCCAACGGCTTAACCCAACTCACCTTAACATTAGACACTCCTTTAGACATAACTTTAACCGAGCCTAGCCAAGACTTGATTCGAATGCCAGGCCAAGCCCTTTGTATTCGTCTGTCCATCATAGAGAAAGGAAGGTGGTGAGACAGAGGTTCGGAAACTGCACTACTCATTACCTCTTCAATACCATGATCAATACGCCATAGCACTCTTTGTAAAGTTTCTTTTTTCTCAACAAAAATACGCCTGTTTCTTTCTTTCCATAATTCCCATACCACCAAGGAGGGCGTCACCACCCAAATACTAGATAAAAAGGAACTATATAACTTTCTCGGCCAACTTTCAAAAACCTCCCGCACTATCCTTTGCCAAGGACCTTGCCAACCCAGCTTATGTCACACATGCTCCCAGCACTTTGAAGCCATTTCACACTGGACTAACAAATGATCAACCGTCTCCTCAGCCTTATCACATAAAACACACTTAGAAGGGCCAACAAAACCTAGACATTTCCTCCTTTCACCAGTCAGAATTCTGCCCTTAACCGCTAACCAAGCGAATGTTCCTGCTTTTGGAAGAACATGGTTATTCCAACATAAATCTTTTGCCCAGAAAACCTCCCGCTCTAAAGCATCCAGGAGTTGGTAGCCAATTTTTATGTAACATTGAAATAGATGTATTGATTGAAAGTTAATGATGTAATTGAAACTTGAATGAATTTATGGAAACTCATTGATATGCAAATGAAATTTACATATGTATCATTGCAATGATCTTTTTTGTTAATGCAATTTACTTCTTTTGCGTACATGGAATGAAATTTATTATTGAATTTTCTTTTTGAGCATTTATGGAAAGATCTTGATCTATGCATCCTTTAATTTTATTATTTGGAATGTAATGAGTGTTGGTAAATGATGTGGATATAAGAACATCATCTCTCGAGTGTTACAAATAAAATAATGGCAATATAATTCTTCTCTGTGCATGAATTTATGTTTATCAGTTGAAAATATTCTTATTGATAGAATAGTTGAGTCGAATCATGGTTTTCTCATTGTGTCTTGGCCAGTGATGACCATTACATTGATAGTTGGAATATCAATCATTGCAAAATAATAAATATGGTTTGTGTGTTCTTCTTTGCATATGTTTCATGCAAATTTTATAGCATATGGTTCGTTGGCCGTCACACTGTCAATCTTTCTTTGTATTCCACAACCTTTGATCTGTTGTTGCAACCAGTTTATAGCACTCTTAGCCTTTGTATCGTTCATGCAACCTTCAACTTGTCTTCATAGTTTGAACTAGTTCTCACTACTTGCTAAGGATGGCTTATTCTTTTCACTATGCTTAACTATTTCTCACATCATCTACTGTATTGCAATTCTCTATCGTTTATTAACATGTTGCTAGCATAATAGATTTAAATGTCTCTGTGAAATTGTTGGAAATACCGTTATAATGATAATCAAGAAAACTATATAAAATTCCACATTAACCATAGCATTCACATCAAGATATAGTAAGTAAATATATATTGTTTCTCGAAAGGTTTGAAGGAAAAATCCTTTCAAACTTATCTTGTGTTAGCATCACATTCTGCAGTCGAGACACACTCAGTTCCAAGCTTATCTTGTGTCATCTCAAGTTATGGATTGATAATGCATATTTGTTTTTGCGTCATTTTAATTATTAAATGTTATGCATAATTGTTTCTGTAATTTTTCTATTATTAAATGATATGTATATTTGTCTTTGTAGCATTACAATTATCAAATGTTATGTGTCATCCCAAGATATGTATAGTCGGTGCATAATTTCCTTTGTAGTGTTTCAAATACTAAATGCTATGTGTTATCTCTAAATATATTTGATAACACATATTGCCTCCATGGTGTTTCAATTAATATATACTATGTACTAATAAATGTTATGAATAGTTAATGCATTCTTGTCTTCGCAATGCTTCAGTTATCAAAAGTTGCATCTCTTTATACGTGTAACTAGTGGAGTCGACAACATTTCATTTATTGCTGCTTTGAGTCATGGTTAAGCTTCTCTTAACACATCTTTATTTTGTGTTCTAGTGATCAACGTCTTTCAATTCCACAAGTTTGATTATGGTTTCATCCAAAGACTTGAACATTTTGTTTCCGTGCATTCCCCTGTTTGTTGTTTGATGGTCTTTTATTTGTATACAAAATATGGTGAAGATAATCATTATTCTATCCAATATTGAGATATATAAAATGGGAGGTGTTTGGGAGTATGATTTCATATTAGTGTGTTGTAGTATCTATTGATCTTATCCACTCCATTGAATAAATTCTCTGCTTCTCCCAAATTTGCAAATTCTCATTTGCTTTTTGCACCATTTAAAACATGAGACCTTAAATCTATTTGGGGCTATGTTTAGGGTCATGGCAGGTCCTTAGGAATTTGAATGGTTCTTGAAATTCATTGGTAGGGATATATGTTGTTATGTTTAGCCTATTTGATATCGATAATTCCATATGTTTTTCTTAATACACACCAATTATTATATTGTATCCAACGCCTCTATTGTGGTATCAAATAAATGATTAGTAACTTTAGTTTCTAACACCTATGTATGCATCTTTGTGTAACATTCATGCTAGAATTCGAATTAAATTATTTATCTTGTCAATAGATTAAGTGTTATAATATTAAAGTATATATATATATATAATAAAATAAATAAAACTATACATATATATATATATATATATATATATATATATATATATATATATATATATATATATATATATATATATATATATATATATATATATATATATATATATATATATGCACACACACACACAAATTCACATTAATACTAATGTTGAATTCTAAGAAACAAAGAAATAGTGTTCATCAAAGATAGCATTGTCCTTATTTTTAATCATGACCAAACTAATGTAGAGGTCGCACTATTTTATTAGATACATTAGAAATTTTTTGTTATCATGAGTATGAGTTTTGCTAGTTCATTAGTCTTTCTTTATTCACTCTTGTAAATTCAATTATTGGTTTGGTATGGAATTAATCTTTGTTTGTCATACAGATTTTAATTTCTCAAGTTGGTTAAAATAATGTTGGGATTGTTCATTAACTATACCTTCTTATAATAACAATGTCTTGGTGACATTTAAGCCAAGTTGCTTAACATTAATATTCTTTATTCCCTTTTGTAAGTTTAGGATTTTTATAGAAAAATATCTAACATTAGAAGAAAATCTCTTGTTCGTTTGATGCGGGTTAGATTTCACTTATATAGTTATTAAATGCATATCATTATGAAGATTTTAAATTTAGTGTAAGTAGATTATCTTTAAAAAAATTATTAGATATTTCATTAATTTAGTTATTCAGTTGCATTTAATTAGTGCATTATA
>VDFB02271358.1:332784112-332828964 GCA_007258455.2 Sequoia sempervirens | reverse complement strand
ATAAACCCTATATTTAACCTTGTACCCTAAACCCTAAACCTAATACCCTCAACCCAATATCCTAATCCCTAATCCCTATACCCTATACACTTAAACCTATATCCTCAACCCTGAACACTATCCCTCAACCTTCAACCTTATACCTCAAACCCTAAACCCTACACCCTCAACCATCATCCCTATAATTCTATACACTCAACCATATACTCCTAAACCTAAACATCATCCCTCAACCCTACGCTTTAAACCCTAAACCCCACACTCCCTCAACCCTTAACCCTGCCCTGCACCTCAACCCTATACCCTAAAACCCTATACCCAATATCCTAAAACCCTATTCCCTAAACCCCATACATTCAACTCAGACTCTAAACCCCAAACCCTATACCCAATATCCCAAACCCCAATATCCTATACACTTAACCCTATACTCTCAACCTTGAACACTATCCCTCAACCCTCAACCCACCTTAAACCCTAAACCCTAAACCCTTACACCCTCAACCTCATCCCTATAATTCTCAACCTTATACTCCCAAACCTTTGGAACATTATCCCTCAACCCTCAACCCTATACTTAAAATCCCTAAACCTCAACCTAAACCCAATACTCCCTCAACCCTATACCCAATATCCTAAACCCTAATCCCTATACCCTATACACTTAACCCTATACCCTCAACCTTGAACACTATCCCTCAACCCTCAACCTTATACCTTAAACCCTAAACCCTACACCCTCAACCCTCAACCCTCATCCCTATACCCTACACCCTCAACCTTATACCCAATATCCTAAACCCTAATCCCTATACCCTAGAGAGCAATAGGGAGAGAGTAGTAGGGAGTGATGGAGGGAGAGGGGAGATATAGAGAAGTAGAGAGGGAAGGAGAGAGGGAGGGAGGGAGAGAGGTGAGATATCTAGAGAAATAGAGAGAGATTGATGGAAGGAGAGGTAGGTAAATAGAGGGAGAGGGAAGATTGTTGGAACCTGAAATTTCCTACCATTTTTTGGCAAAAATGATGAAGAAAATGGATTGCAGCACTCATAAATACAATTGTAAAATTTGCCTCAAGAACCTACTTTGAAAAATCACAAAATGAAGCTGGTGCAATTTCATGCAAAATCACCTTGCAAGTATGTTTATCTACCATATGTGAATGTGCACACCTGATTTCAACTTTCTACGATCAGTTTTGACAAGGTTTCAAAGTACCAAGTTGGAGGGTGCAGAAAAGGTTTGTTAGCTGCACAGTGTTAAATATGCCAAAAAGGTCAACTTTGGAGGACAATATCTATCAGTTGGATGAATTTATTCATGAACTAATTGGTGTTTTAGACTCTCCCCATGATAATTTTCTCCCATGTCAATTTTCAAGACCCCAACATATCATTTGATATTTTTTCAAAACCAAAAGCAAATGGGTTTTACACAGTTTCGACATCTGCACTTCTAGAAAAGTTCATAGAGGACACTTTGGAATTCAATATCTTGTGAAGAAGATGGATTGATAAAAAAAAATTTTGCACACATGTTCATTTGACCTAAATGAACTAATCCCCAGGGTGTCAACTTTTCATAATCAGATTTGATATTTTTCCAAAGAGGCAAGTTGGTGAGTTTCAGTTGAGTTTAGACAAATATAATATTCAGAACAGGCTGAGTAAGCAACTTTGAGCGTTAAAAGTTTGCAATCCTGATGAATTCATAACAATCTATCTGACACCCATGCTCCCCTATCGTAATTCAACACTTCGGTGCATTTTCATGGCTCTAGGAGAATTTTTGACCATTTTTCCAAGGCAATTTTGAAGGCTACTTGACTCATTTTATCATAGTGAAAAGGGTCAGAAAGCAAATTATGCTGGCTATCCACTTCATTTAAAATGCATTTAAGATCTCTAATAGAATAATTGAAAGATATAAGGTGTCACAAAATTCAAATCATTTAGGGTTGTGCTCAGAAAGATTCTAGAGAAGAGACCTTTAGGAGTGTTTAACATAGTGGCTGAATTGAGTGGCATCAACAATTGGAACTAGTGGCATTCGTTAATGTCAGCTCTTTGTTTCCCCATTCACTGGTATGGTCACAATAATAGGCATGAAATAAATGTCCACCATAAGGAAGCAGTTTGTTGTGGCAAGAACAACTTTCCTTTATTGTTCAAATTAAAAGATCTTGTCAAAAAAGGAGAATGAGCAGCATTCCTTTTAAACATGGATCCTAAATCTGATCAATTTCTTTAATGTTATTTGCTTGCATGGTCAGTCATCATACTTCCTAATTTCAAGACTATCATTTTGTAGATTGCAAAGGCGAATTCATAGACAAACCTAATGAGGAAAATTGCCCCTTACAAAAAGACGAGGCAGTCCAGAATATTACAAAATGAGAATGTTGATGGTAAATGGCAAATGTGAGCACTTCATAGCAGGGAACTCTTACAAATTGAAAAGAGATAAGAAGCTACTTGCAACTATTTAAAGAAGATACTAGGTGAATCTAGTATTTACTGTGGGCTTCGGTTAAGTAGTCCTGAATTTGGAATCTTGGAGTGCACAATTACATCACTTTCACCATCAATAGTAGAGGATATGATTAGTCATGGACTATCTAATCTTAAGACAATTTTGAAAAGTGGAGTGGATTATGGGAGAAAAAATATTATGTCTATGTCTCTTGATAATTCCTTGAGCCTTGCACATACATTGTTCCAAAATATCACGCAAGAGTCAAAAGAGCTTTATTTATGATGACACAAGGACTTCGAAGGACTATAATATCTAGGAGTCTTATATGTGACTATCAACAAATGCAGTCTGTAAGATATATTTGTTTGCAAGCAGATGGAAAAGGGTTTTGTACCCTAAGGAACAAAGTGCTTTCTACTCTTGTGCTAAAATGGAAATCTCCAACCGAGTACTCAATAAGCTTTGCTTGATTATCGACAACAGTCACAGAGCCTATTCCTCAGAAAAAAAACTTTAATCAAGGCTTACAGAATTTAGGACTCAGAGGTATCATGTTTATGCATGTGGACCCCTAATCTGGGATGGAATAAGAATCTTTCCTTGAGGGTCCGTAAACTTGATGGATTGAATTAAATATTGTGTGGTAGATTTCAAACTTTGGATGGAGTTTTACAGGATAGTTATTTCGGGTATATAGGTTAGGATTCGGGCCTGAAGGAAATCATTGCCCTTTGGATCCAAATATTTAATAGAACATGGGCCTGAAGCATTGTGGGTACATGGCGCAGAATCTTGATGAACATAATCTCGGCACCAGACGGGAATGTTTCTGGATATGCACACCAAACGCAAGTTTCAGATTTCAATACTATTGAAAATAAATGACATCAGTTAAGTCTATGGGAAGATACGAGTGCATCATACAATTAGAATATAAATTTCCATTCATCACATATGAAAAATATGATGAAGGCACTTCTTTTGAGTGAGTGTCCAGCGATAGAAGATTTGGCTCATTGTTCACATAAGTTAGCAAATGAAGCAATAGAGATTGCAGCTGCAACTTTGCATTGTGATAATGATATGGTTCATAGAGGAAAAAACTATGAAAGTAAAAAGAAAATAGCTTTGATTTGGCACCCTCAAATTACGCTTTGATGTTGGTATTACAATGCAAAAGTTTTTCACTTCAACACTTCACAAGTAAAAACGTACTGCTGATGAGGTTCATCAAGCAGTATAAGGATTAATGAATGCACTCCATATGTTCCGCTAACTGTTAGCTATGGCAAGCCCTAATACACACGGCTTTGACGAGAAGAAGATAGAGTTGCACGATTGACCACTATAAACATTTGGTTGATGCTACTGAAGTTCATAGAGAAATAGAAGAACGCGAAGGGGTTGAAAATACAATGAAAATCTTGAAGAGAATACAGCTCAGTTGTTAATGATGGTTGGTCCCAGGTTGTGACAATATTTCGGCAGATGGAATTCATTGAAATCCATCCTCAATCATTGTGTGAAATAGTGGATGCATCATTGGTTGCGACAACATCACAACATTATTCTCTTAACATGGCTTCGTTCTTGACTCAGCATACTTTCCTGATAGTGCTTGTCACTTGATATTTTTGAAGCTTGTTACTGTAATTTTCTAGTCATCTAAGACACCAATGCGCAATCATATTGAGATATTTCCAGTATTATCTTGGTGTGCTTGATCTAGGTATGTCCTTAAGCATAATGCGCGATTGGTTAATTGAAGAAAAGGATGTGAATCTCCATAAGATTGGCACGATGAACACATGGAAACCCTAAAACCGGTGCATGCAAAAGATTTATCAGAGAGAAAATAAATAATCAGGGTGAGTGTGTTTGAAGTCTCTTCAAAACTCTGATAAAGCAGTGAAGCAACATAAACGCCATCGAAGAGACATGGACATTTTAGAGTGAGATTATTCAAGATCTCCTCGAAATCCCGAATGACAGAGAAAAGCATTAGAGAGAGATATGAATATCGAAGGGATAGAGTGGTAAGTCTATTTGATCCTCCGATGATGGTAAAACATGTTTGATATTTTACTTGCATAAAATGTGGCGGGAACCTTATATGAGGAGATTTACCAAATTTATTTCCTTGTGAAAACTATGGTAAGAAATATTTGGATGTGGGGTAAAACTACTAAATAAATATTTATTTAAATGATTAAGGTAGGAGCGTGATGTTATTTTGGGAGATAAAATGGTGTAAAATGCAATTATAAATATTTTCTCAAAATGTGAAATATTTTCACCGTAGAAGTTAAGAGAAAGTGAAGTAGCAATGTGGGTAATTATTTTACCCAAATAATATATTTATTGGGTGAACACACGAACGCAAAGTTTTCAGCAAAAGAAGTATAAACATTAAAATCAATTCTCATGGAGATACAAAAATGAAGATTAGAATTAAAGTATTTTAATTTTCCAAAGATAAATTAATTAAATGAAGAGTTACACCAGATGGACATGAAGGGTCATAACCCTAAAAATGCAATGTATATATGAAAAATGAAATCAATCATTGAGAATAAAAAAATAGCAGTAGTTAGGAAATCATCAGTAGTTAGATACGTTGATCAGTTGCCTCAACAAAATTATCATACTATCTCCAGTTTGATTCTATCTTGTTATTCAAATCAGAAGTATATTTGATTTGTAAGGGAACACTTGTTACTTTTGTGTGATTTAGTTAACAGGTTCCTTCAAAAGGATTAAAACTTCCTATTAATTAATCACAGTAACCTGAAAAGAATCATTTGGATCGATAAGAAGAGTCTATTAATTACATTCTTGCATGTTTATACAAGGTATAAACAATCACAAGTGCCAAACAATTTGAACTATATCTAGCAAGTAAGTCACATATCATTCACCTCTTGACTCCATTAACCCAATAGGATTAGGCACTGGTCATTACACATTTCATTATAGAAGCCTGAAAAGATCTCATTCATATCTTCACATCTTAAATTTCAGCATTAGGAGTAGGAGTAGTTAACAAACCTTCATCTATTCCACTTTTCATGCCACTATGGGTAGATCCTTAAAACCAACCAAGTCACATAACTTGCTTAATCTGTATTAGTTATCAAGGTTCACCCACCTAGGTTTAGCAGAGCTTGAAGTGCAATGAGTCATCAACCACCTAGGTTAACTCTGTTCGTTGGTTCAAAAATGTTGTAAGTATGACCATAGAGCCTGGTATCCTCTTAGGATTTACAACCTACATTTTTGAGACCTAATAGAGATAAAGATAAGTAGAGAGGGAAGGAGAGGTAGAGAGAGGAGAGATAGAGAGAAGTATAGAGGGAATGAGGGACAGAGGGATGGAGAGGTAGGGAGAGAGAGGTGTAGAGAGAGAGAGTGGTAGGGAGTGATGAATGGAGAGGTAGGTAGAGAGATGGATTGGGAGATAAAGAGTACATAGGGAAGAAGAGAGGGAGGTGAGAGAGAGATAAGATAAATAGTAATAGAGAGAGTGGTAGGGAATGGAGGGAGAGGTAGGTAGAGAGGGGGAGGGGAGATAGAGGGAAGTAGAGAGGGAAGGAGAGAGGGAGGGAGAGGTAGGGAGGGAGAGAGAGAGGTGAGATAGAGAGACATAGAGAGGGAGGGAGGGAGTGAGAGGTAGGGAGATATATATAGAGAGAGGTGAGAAAATTAGAGAGGGAAGGAGAGAGTGAACAAGAGGGAGGTAGAGAGATGTAGTGAGGGAAGGAAGGAGGGAGGGAGATAGAGAGAAGTAAAGAGGGAAGAAGGGAGGGAGGAAGAGAGAAGTGAGAGAGAGAGATAGAGAGAGAAGGATGGAGGGAGGGAGAGAGGAAGAGAGAAGTGAGATAGAGAGAATTAGATAGGGAGAGAGAGAAATGATACAACTTACTGATTACTAAAATTTGAGTAAGTCTAAAAAATTATAAGATCTTCCAAAAACTAGAATTTACATTATAACTCCTAGAGATCCGAAACCACTCTCAAACGTCTTGAAACTATATGCATGAAATATAACTTAAAGTATAATAAAGTAAATGTCCATATGTAAATATCAACTTATAATTAAATTTTTATTTCATGTATATTGTTTCACTAAAAGATAAGGAGAAGAGATAAAAAAAAGAGAAAAAATTTCAATGCAGAACAAAATGCACTTGCATTTTGTGAATGCATTCAAATAATATGAGAAAATTATAGCATGCTCATGTTTTTGTCTACTTTGCGAATTTCCAAGCCTTTGTCTTGGATTTTCCTTGAATTTCCAACCCAAAGGCTTGGATTGACTTTCCAATGCCCAAAGACGTGTGTTTCTAGATTCTAAAAAATTTCACATAATCTCGAGCATGCTCCCCATCAGGTTTGCATGTGTTTCAAGGCCAAGTAAAAAACACATGGGTAATGTTAAGAACTCTCTTAGCTATCTAAGCATAGGCTTTCCATTTTTGATCAAAAACCAATGTTTGATATTTTTAACCATTCATTGAAATTTCAAATAAATTATATTTTTAGAAACTAGAATCCATTCTACACATATTCAAAACATAATAATTAATTTTTGATTAGTTTTAAAAACATTTAGGGGGGAGCACGCTCAAATTTCTATTTTTAGGATGTGTCCACTTTGAAAATTAGTAAAAAATCATATATTCATTAAAAAATTAGTGAAAAAATCAGGGATAAACTACATGGTGTTAGATAATTTCTCACTGAAGTGATTTTAAAATACTAAAAAAAAGTCAACATTTTAGGGGGGCCACACCATACGCTATGTTATATTTTTTGTAAAAAATTAGACCAATTTGTGTGGCCCCCCTTTTTCAACCCCTTAATGTCTACCATTTTCAAAATGGAATAGTAGTTTAGAAAGTAGACTCAGAGCACTCTGACTCTTGTTTTTGTTGAATCTTAAAATTTTGAGTGTAACTACCTTAAATTTTTCGTCCAAGGTTAGTCTTTCCTGATTTAAAAAAAAGTGGCCACTTAAGACCCCTTTTTTCCCCCATGTTTGTGCACTTACCCATCATCTAAAACACCACCTAGATTTTTCTGAAGAAATCATCTAGAAGTTTTGATTATAGGTGATAAAGATGGAGAAATTAAGATAAGAAGGAGATTGGCTAATACTTTAGATCATGAAACTATGTCTTTGCTTTCCAAGATAGAACCTGATAAATTCAAAGAAGCAAGTGAGGACAAATATTGGATAGGGTCCACAAAGAAAGAATTGAATAAAATAGGAAAAAATGAAACTTGGGAACTTGTCCCAAGAACTAAAGAAAAAAATGTAATTGGCACTAAGTGGGTCTTAAAAAATAAGCTGAATGAAGATGGTCAAGTTGTAAGGAACAAGGAAAGGTTGGTATGCCAAGGATATGCACAAGTAGAAGGTATCAAATTTGAAAAAACCTTTTCCCCTCTTGCTAGATTGGAAGCTATCAATTTTTTTTTAGCATTTTCCAATTTCAAAAATTTCAAGGCCTATTAGATGGATGTTAACTCTACCTTTCTTAATGGAAATCTAGAGGAAGAGGTATATATTGAACAACCAAAATGATTCTTATTGTAAAGAAACAAATATTATGTGTGCAGATTGAAGAAAGCTCTTTATGGATGATCCAGGTGGATCCAGAATACCTAAAAAATTCACAGTCTCAGAATTCATCCAAAGAATCATCAATGCATAGAGCTTGCTGACATGATCCTGACACAACTTTAATGGACTCAAAAGGAGTCCGTATGCAGAAGTTATGCTCAGTCAAAGGTTCGGTCAAATAGGCGAATCAAGGGTTCAAAAAGGAAAAAAATTGATTGTCTCAAAATGAAATAAAAATGACGCCAAGTTGTAGTGCTCATTGCGTTGATTCCAGAACTATATTTGGTTTCAAAAATGGAGCTCGTATGTGAAAGTTACAGCTGGTCAAAATTTTGACTCTGGTTGACTTTGATGACATCAACAAACTAACATGGCAGGTGGTGACGTGGCAGGAGTGGTGAGTTGGCATACACATGGTGGAAAAAGGAATATGGATTAAACCATATTGTTAAAAGAAAACACGTATGGTTTAAAAATTAAAAGATTTTTGTGATTTCAAGGAGGATTTGGTGGGATTTTATCCCTTAAAATCCTCTTCCCTTGCCCATAAAACAAGGAGAGGAAAAAAATCGCGTAAACTTACATTTCAACAAATTAACCCCTTTAACCACCTTTCTCATATTTAACAAATTTATTTTAAAGATTATCCAAGGAGATTATTAAGGGGCTTTTAAAAGATATTTTTAAAGATTATAATGTAAGTCCAAAATTATAACGACCCATAGTTAAAGGGGTTTGTTTTTTAATTGTATGGCTTAGAATTATAAAAGCCAAAGGGGGATTTATTTTTGAAAGATTAATTTGTTATACTAATGGGATATTAGTTATTTTTATTGTAAAAAGGGGGAAATGGTTGGAATTTTTACTTGTATATGGGAGATATGCAATATTTACAAAATAATATGGTTAAAGCCATATTAACAAATAAATGTGTATATAAAGGGGTGATTTTTGTAAAGGGACAATGGGGAAATTATTGAGTGGAGAATTTTGTACGAGAATTTTCTTGGAGAGAATTGTAACATGGAGAATTATTCAAGTTCATTTTGGGAGAAATAATTCTTTGGAGGAGAATTTACAAGGTGTTTTTGTACACCAAAAATTGTAAAAGAGTGAGAGATTGTGGAGAGATTATTGCAGGTTCTTGGAGCTTGGGTATTGTAACAAAGCATAATTTTTCTTGGCGATATCAATAAAGCAGTCCCAGCATTGAGAAGTGGACCCAGAGACATAGTCCACATTGGACGAACTCCGTTATCAATCTGCGCGTTGTGATCCTTCTATTTCTTTGTCTCATTCTTCTCTCTTCTATCTCAATTTTCTCTCTAGTTTAAATTCAGTATTTGAATTTCTAATTACTTATTTTGTAATTTCAACGGTTAAAAAGCATAATCACACAATTATGTATTAGATCGGGAAATTACTGTAATTAGATTTAATTTACAATCTGATAATTTGTAAACCTCTAATTATGAATCAATGGACTAAAACAAGCCCCCAAAGCATGGTATGCAAGACTTTATAAATACCTACAACAATAAGGATTCAAGAAGGGAATTGTGGATAACAATCTTTATATCAAGACTGTGGGTAATGATTAGTTGATAGTTGTTGTGTATGTGGATGATATTATATTTGGAGGAAGTAGTCACAATATGTGTCAAACGTTTTCTATGGAGATGCAAAAAGAAGTTGAAATGTCTATGCTTGGTGAGTTATCATCTATCTTCCTCAGGTTATATATTTCTCAATTAGATAAAAGGATATTTATTACACAAACCAAGTATGTTAAGGAAATGTTGAAGATGTTTATAATGGAGGATTGTAATCCTATGAGTACACCCATGGTAATGAGATGTAAATTAAGGATGATGAATTAATGAGGCAAATCAAACTCTTTATAGGCCAATGATTGGAAGCTTGTTATATGTGACAACTTCAAGACCTAACATTATGCAATAAGTTGGTATAGTGGAAAGGTTTTAGGACACATCTAAAGAAACTCATGTGCAAGTAGTAAAAATGATACTCAAATATTTAAAAGGTACATTAGATTTTGGCTTATGGCACCCAAGAGGTGAAGATTTCACCATAACAACATATACAAATGTAGATTGGGATGGTAGTATTGATGATAGGAAGATTACAAGTGGAGGTGCATTCTTTCAATGAGATAATATTATTTCATGGTTGAGTAAGAAGAAAATTTCAATTTCACTATCCACTATAGAGGCGAAGTACATTGCAACATCCTATTACATCCAGGTTCTTTGGATGAGAAAAATTGTGAGAGATATCAAAGTTGAATATGACAACCCTATATCTATATTATGTAATAATATGAGTGTAATTAATATTTTAAAAAATTCAGTCATACATTCTAGATCAAAACATATTATCATCAAATATCATTTCTTAAGGCAATAGATGGCCAATCAACAAGTAAAGTTGGAGTATATTGCTACACAAGAATATATTGTAGACATTTTCACCAAGCCACTTCTGAAAGAGACTTTTGAGTACTTAAGGAAAAATTTGGGAGTGATATCATTGTCATCCAATCACTAAATCCTTAAGAAGAATCATGTGTTCAGGGGGAGCTATCCATTGCTTTATTTTTTAGCCCCAAGAATCCTTTGCCATTGATGTCAAAGGGAGAGGAGTAGAGTAAGGGGGAGCATTTTAGTTAGGGGGAGAAGTATCTTCCTATTGTACTTGTAGATCATTTCCTTACAGGGTTGCCATCAATAACAAAGGGCCAGGGAGATTTTTGGAAGTTGTTATAATTGATTCCAAAGGTATTTGAAGACCAAGATGGTTTGTTAAGGGATTCACTGATGGCATAATAGAGGCACAAAGACAAATAAAATAAAATAAAAATTATATTATTTCTAACGGCTAACCCTTAGACTCTTGGCATCGTCTTTAGAATATTTAAAAATAAATTAAATATATTTTTAAATATTCTAAAGACGGTGCCAAGAGTCTAAGGGTTAGCCCTTAGAAATAATATAATTTTTATTTTATTTTATTTTATAAATTTATTTTTTCATAGTATGGCTGAACCCCTTAGTGGAGCGCCACATTTTTGGGGATTCATTTTTTAAAAATAAATTAAGTATAGGTGTTGGCCCCTATTGGAGCACCCAAAATAGAAGTGAAAGGGTGCATAGAAAATGAGGTGTTGCATCCATTTTGAATAGACATGTTGATTGATGAATCAACCCCCTTGGTGAAGATACTTAAAGATATTGTGGAGTCCATTTGAAATAGCCATTCATTGAATATTATTCATATAGGGATCATATTTTAAAGGAACATAAGTGCATAATTTTAAAGATATATGAGAAGATCCATATGAGTTTTATGAAAGAATTTATGAAGGATATTTGAAAATTATAAAGGTAGATTTTGATGAAGTAGTGAGTAGATTTATGAAGGTGAATTAGGGAAAATATAAGAAGAAGTTTCAAATAAATTATTATATTATTCATTCAGAGGTTGGTGTCTTTGAATTAAGAAGATCGAGAGGTCGGTGCCTCTTGATAAAAGAGATTGGTGTCTCTTATTGAGTTGGTGCTTAGTGATGAGGATTGGTGTCTCTAGTGGGTTGATGCCTATGAAAGAAGTTTTGTAAAATAAGTAGGTTGGTTCCTACAATAATCTCTATATATAAGCAATATTTTGTCATGGTTTTTTCTCGCAAGGGTTTCCACGTAAATCATGTGTTCATCTTGTGTTCTTAATTGCTAGATCTTGCATGTGTTTTATTGATATGGTTAATTAAGTTTTAAAAAGTAAAAGATTGTGGTTATATTTACTCACCCCCAACTCTTAGTATAATTGAGTGCTCTTCACTGCATCTATGTTCAATGAATCAATGTTGAAAATGCATGCATACAATGCAATGGACCAACATATCCCTTATTAAGAAATTCACTGACCTAAATGTGTTACATTTAATTTATCAACTAGGGAATCACAATTTCTTGGATGGTGCTAACACTTTATGTGCAATTAAGAATTCTAAGTTGTGCTAATCAATTGTGTATAGAAGATTTAAATAAAATCAACTTCATCTAGAAATAAGCTTAACTAAAAACAATTTTATCTAGGAGAAAAACTAACTACATAACAATTGCTATGGGTAAATGCTCCTGTGAGGACACTGACTAATAACTCGATTATGTTGTAACTACTTGAAATAATTATTGATAGCAATTAATTACTACTTAACAATTTAACTCGTCTTCAAATAAGGAAATACTTATTAATTTATTCTAATTTTAGTAATAATATAAACTATGTAAGGAGCATTGTAGTTACTTCAAGTGGCCCTTGCTTGAGTAGCTGCAATCCCATAATATCTCTTTTAAATATTAACTCAAAATTTCATGTAATTGACTAAATCTATCTTTATTGCAAATCAAACTTATAAAAAAAATTGATAATAAAGTATCAATTGATATAAAAAGTTCTTATATCAAATCTACTAACAATAACATACTATATCCTTGACCTCTCACAAGATCTAACTGTAGACACCCAAATTTGATCACTCCCGTATGATCAAATTTACCTCTTTATTCATCAATTCTGTCAATATTAATTTATTTAATTAATATTGCACTTCCCACATAAGGTTCTTAAAGTATTTAATTTAACAATTAAACACTTTATCTGGTACCTTTCTCCTCTCTAAATTAAATAAATACACCAATTTATTTAATTTAGTCATTTTAATCTTTTTGAATTAAAATCAATTTAAAATTCTTCTTTTCTCTCTCCTTGTCACATCCTCCATAATCCATCTCTAATTTGGATTAATTTAATTAATTCATAATTAGGGTGTGCATCCTCTTAATCAAGGATTAATGTCACATTCTCCTACATTTGCCACTTGTCTCTAATCTTCCATTAATTATCATAATCAAGTATTTTCACAACTTTAATCAAAGTCATTAGCCACTTTTAGCACCACTTTTTAGTCAATCTTTCCATTTTTTTTTTTGGCATTGACCCTCTTTCCTATGTGAATTTTTAATTCACTTTTATTCATCCTAGGTCTCTCTCCTCCCCATGTGAATTTTTAATTCACATTTTATCCTTCCAAGGCTTCTAGAATATTTGACTTGTCACCTCATGCACATGTGACCAATTCCCACCTTTTTGGAGACCCTCTCTTATCCATTAGATTCTCCTAGGAATGTGAATTTTTAGTTCACATTTATTTCTCCAACCACTTTCTCTTTTCCCATGGAGATTTTTGAGGAATTCCAAAATTCTTCAAATGTCATTTTCACTCTCACTTGGGGACAAGAAGTTCCTTTTTGAGGAAATCTTCTCACTCCCCAAGGTACTTGGAAGGTACTTGTCCCTCCTCCACATCATGTACCTCCCTTCCACATCACCTACACATCATCTCACCCTTAGCCACTTCACAATCCACATGTCAAGATGTGAGGGCTTGTGAGTCCTCAACTCACCTTAGCCCTTCATCTTGGCCTTGTTGGATAAATCTTGACCATTGAATTCTCTAGAGAATTCAAGTTTATCTATAAATACCCCATCCTCTAAGGCATTTAAAAAAAAAAACACTTAATCATTTTGCAACTAAATGCTGTCATTTTGTGCACTCATCTAGCCATCAATTTCATCTATTTGCATTTGCATCCAAGCATATAGTTAAATCTTTCATTTAGCCATATCAAGAGCCATCAAGGAGCATACAAAGTACACCAAAATCAAGGGCCAACCAAGGAGTTTCAGCTACAAAGTGAAGGTATAACCACTTGCAATCATTTTACACATTTTCTCTTTGCATTAACAAATTTCTTAGGCTAATCTTGAGGTGTTTCTTTATGTTTTTCCATTGCATTTTAGTTGCTTAGAATAGGTTAAAATTTTTGATATCACATTTATTGCACGCCCGGTGGGACCCACAAGCGGGTTCCTCAATTTCACGTTTGTTGTTGTTGAGCTATTTGCAGGATTACGTCGTAAAAGGGCGACTACTCCCTCCCGGTGACTGCAGAAGGGCGACTACGCCCTTCTGGTGACTGCAGAAGGGCGATTGTGCCCTTCTGGTGACCGCAGAAGGGCGACCGCGCCCTCCTGGTGACTGCAGAAGGGCGACTGCACCCTTCGGGTGACCGCAGAAGGGCGACCACACCCTCTTGGTAACCACAAAAGGGCAACTACGCCCTCTTTTTTTATTGCAGAAGGGCGACTACGCCCTTATCTGGATTTTTAGCTTACTAACATTTTTTGCAGAAGGGCGACTACGCCCCCTTGGCCAAACTTTATATACTAACGTTTTCTACAGAAGGGCAACTACGCCCCCTTGGCTAAACTTTCTATACTAACGTTTTCTGCAGAAGGGCGACTATGCCCCCTTGGCTGAACTTTCTGTATTAACGTTTTCTGCAGAAGGGCGACTACGCCCCCTTGGCTAAACTTTATGTACTAACATTTTCTACAGAAGGGAGACTATGCCCCCTTGGCTGAACTTTCTGTACTAACATTTTTTGCAGAAGGGAGACTATGCCCCCTTGGCTAAAATTTTTGTATTAACGTTTTCTGCAGAAGGGTGACTATGCCCCCTTAGCTGAACTTTGTATTAACATTTTCTGAAGAAGGGTGACTACACCCCTTGATTGAAATTTCTATACTAATGTTTTATGCAGAAGGGCGACTACGCCCCCTTAGCTGAACTCTGTATTAATGTTTTTTGTAGAAGGGAAACTACGCCCCCTTGGCTGAACTTTCTATGCTAACTTTTTTAACTGCAGAAGGGCAACTGCGCCCTCCTGTTCACTGCAAAAGGGCGACTGTGCCCTCTTGGTCACTGCAGAAGGGTGACTGGGCCCTCATAGTCACTGCAGAAGAGTGATTGCGCCCTCCTATCAACACTGTAGAAGGGCGAATATGCCCCAAAACAACACATTTTGAAAGGTAAAACTGTCATTTTAGCTTCATTTTTGTTCCTATTTTTTATTGTTTTCAGGTACTAACCCCCTAGCATTGTTTCTTGCAAGGATATTTGTGTTTTCGCTAACATTTTGCAACATATTTTTGTGTAATTGGCGAAGAACGCAGGATAAGACAACTAACAATTGCTTGTAGGGCCATTCATTAGCTTAGATTTTTTGAAACTATCCTTGCTGTTGTCATTAATATAAGAACATAGTCTAATTAGGGGAAGTAATATTCATTACTTGTTGTGTCTATGTGTTACCCAAAGGGGCATTAGTTTGTTTTCACTTTCCCCTTGCACTTCGTCTGAGCTTGGGGAGTAGTTGGAAATGATTAGTGCTTTCTCTCTAGTGGGACCTGCTTGGGGATTTCATCACCCCAAGGGACGATTCCAACCATGCGTACCGAAGGGGTATATAAAGGGGGGAGAGAAAAAGCTATACCCCAATCCAGTCACGTCGTAATTGGTGGAGCGTCAAAGCTAGGGTGATACCTAGATAGACGTGAAGAGTTGGTCCGAGCCCTTCAATATCTCGTTGGGGTTCCCAACTCACGCTTGTGACAGGCTAGTGTTCACGGTTGTGCCTCACATACCAAGAGTATATTGAGGACTCCCTAGACACCTTGTGCATCCTAGATTAAGACCTCATTGGCCATACCATTAACACTAATCATAGGATTGTGTTTGCTTGAAAGTGTTTTCTTGTGAGAAACCAGTAAAATTTTGGAAAAATTGGCCTTATTATTGTCATTTTAAAATCCTTGCCATAGTCATTTTCATCAAACCAAGTCCTTGTTCGCTGCAAAAGGGCGACTGTGCCCTTTGATTTACTGCAGAAGGGCAAGTACGCCCTTCTGGTTACTGCAGAGGGGTGAATTTTCCCTCCTGAACAACTGAAATCGCCCTGTTTGGATTCGTTTAGCCTCTAAGCCATCATTTAATCATTCTCAACCTTTATCTCATCATCCCAAGCCTCCGTTTTGTCATTCTAAACCTCCAAAAACCTCCATTTGATCATTCTAAACCTCCATTTTATCGTTCCAAACCTCCGTTTAACCATTCTAGATCCCCATTTATTCTCCCCAAACGTCCTCAATCCATTCGCTCATTTTAAATTTTCCCATAATCCATTCGAAAGCCCATATCATCACCTAGTGAACTTGATTCATCAAAATTTTACCATTACATCACCAAACCCGTACCTCATAAACACCACTCATAATCAAATCGCCTTAACCTTGTGTTAAAAAGTGGTTACCCAAATTGACCTTAGCAATTGAATTTGATTATTAGTCGTAAACTTCGACCCCAAATCAATTTACTTCCATCTTGAGGTGAATTTGGTGTCATAGGTTATCATCCTCGGCCCAAATCAATCCATTTCTATTTTGAGGTGGATTCGGTGCCGTGATCATCCACTTAATCAATCAATGCTCTAGGTCACTAAGGGTAACTTTCTTTGACTAAATTTAGGGTCCCTCACATCTTTCATCATCTAATCATACCCATCTAATCATCCAAATCTATCAAACTCAATCATTTGATCAAATTAGTCATGCTTATCCAATTACCTAATCAATCAAATCACATCTGTTCAATCAACACAATCCTATCAATCTTAACAATCCAATCCAAATTCAATCTATGCAATCAAAATCTGATCCAATTCAATCTATCCAATCAAAGTCTGATCTAGTCAAAATCCAATCCAATCCAATCCAATCCAATCTATCCAATCAAAATCCAATCCAATCCAATCTATCCAATCAAAATCCGATCCAATCAAAATCCAATCCAATCCAATCTATCCAAACAACATCCGATTTAAATCCCATCTCATTCAATCCAAATCCCATCTTATCCCATCAAAATCAAATCTCATCCAATCACAATCAAATCATTCATCAAAAAACATCTTTATAATCCACCCATAGCACATTTGCATGCCCGTTCAAACTAGGTCACAAGTCAAGAAACAAATGGCACAACAACAAGGTCAAAATTCTCAAGCAAACATGTCTCAAGACCTTAATAACAATACAAATCTCACTAATGGTGCAAATATTGCTCAAGATCCTAACAACATCCCCCAAGATCCTCATAATGGTACTTCATCACACTCCAACACCAAAAATTAGAACAACTCACCACACGATGAAGAGAGTATGGCTAATCAACCCGAACTCATGCTTGAGGAACACTTTAGTAATCCCGCCAATGTACAAATGACTGACCGTTTGTTAGAAAAACATGGGGAAGAAATTTTTGCCCACCTAGCTGAGAACGGTGTCAAACCTCCCTCGGGTGTTGACTTATCCAAATATAGGATCTCCACATCTAACATACCACAAGGTTCACAAAATTCACCAGAAGGTTCGTACATCCCCAATGTTCCTCTTGTTGAGGGGTGGCATCAACCTGAATTTGGCAATGCTATTCTTTATCATGTTAACCACCCCCCACACGCTCCAATCATGGTTATGGGGGATCCTCAAGTGCCTGATCCCAATAATCCTTTCGCTTATGGTATGCCACAAAATGTTCCACAACCTGCGCCATTAATGCTAACAACACCACCTCTTTCGAATCAACCTCCTGTCAACACTGGGAGCACCCCCTTTACCGCATTGCTTCCACGTCATGGGGCCACAAATCTACCATCAATTTCTTATACATCTCAACAGCTTCATCAATCCAACCTTCTACCTCAATTACCTCCACAAGCCACATCGCAACCAAATGTTTCGGTTGGTACCCCCTTTACAGAACACCCCTACGTTATCTCAGCCATCTCATCAACAACAACCCTTGCATAACGCTTTGGTTTCTTCACAACAATCACCATACCAATCGCAAGGAAATCCATCCTGACTTGTCGCTCAGACCATATCCCCATTCCTCGCATCCATTTTACGTCTGCAGACTCAACCACAACACAACATCCCATCTCAGCCCACACAACACTTGACATCACAACAACAACCTCCTCAACACTATTACTATCATAATCAGTAGCAATTTCATCAACAACCACCTTATGTGGCCTCCCAACAATCACAACAGTACCTTCAACACCAACAAACCAATCCGTAACATCCCATCCATGCTCCTCAGTAGCCTACCTCACACTTTTATCAAATAAATATGTACTATACCCCACAACAATAGCCCCCATATCAACAAAATCTCCCAACATACCAACAAGGGATGTCATCATCCAACTATTAAAATCCATGCCTCAACAATCCGATGCTCTCTTAGCAAGATCCTTTATCGTCCTATCATCCATATCCCTCCAACCCTCCACTGGTCAACTCAGATCTGTTGGAAATCAAAGCCGCTCTGAAGGATCTTCAAGCTAGGGCTGGCAAACAATCATTCAAATTCGAAGACATATGCCCATATCCATTCGATCCCTCCATCTCATTGATCCCCTTCCCTAAAATTTTTGAAATGCCAAAGTTTGACAAATACAGGGGGAACAAAGATCCTAAGGTCCACTTGCAGGAGTTTTACTCCCAGTGTCAAGAGGTTATGCACAATGACAACTATCTCTTGCGCCTGTTCCCATGAAGCCTGGCTAGCAACGCCCTAGAGTGGTTCATGACCCTCAAAAAAGGGTCCATAAAATATTTTGCGGACCTGTCAGAAAAATTTGTCTCCTACTTCTCCTTCAATTTGGAGGACAATGACACCTTAGATCTCCTCAAAGAGAAACAACGTGAGGGGGAAACCTTTACTAGCTACCTCCAAAGGTGGCGTGCACTAGCAAGCCGAATGAAAACCCCTCTAGAATAGGACATGGTCACTCTCTTCGTGGAGAAATCTCAACCCAACATGGCTCATAACTTTAGGTTACATTGTGTCACCACTTTTATGGAGATAGTGGAAAAGGGACCTATCCTTGAATGTGCCCTTGTTGCCAAAGGGCACATCAAAATACATAGCCATGATAAAGAAAGGTCATTTGGAGACAAGCCACGTTTTTGGAACAAGAATAAGAACGCAGTAAATGATGGTGTGACTAATACTAAACACGTCCAAGTGGCTAATACATCCCTGAGACAACAACCCTTCGTACCTAACGCCATATCTATACCATAGGGGGCACCTCGTCCTCCTCAACAGCCAAATCAGAACAACTAGGGGAACATTAAGCCCCAATATGCTCAATTAGGGGAACCCCTGAGTGTTGTCTTCAATAAATTGTTATAGATCAATTATCCAATCACGTATCTTGTCACCAAGCCACTCGACGAATCCAAACCCAAGCCCGCATGGTTTAGAGAAAATGAATATTGTGAGCTCCATAAAATCAAAGGAAACTCTTTGAATAAGTGTTAGGGTTTGAAAAACTATGTCCAAGATCTCATTGATCGAGGAGATATCAAGGTTGACACCAGTCAAGCTTCATTGTCCAATGCTCAATTGTAGATATATCAAAATGCCTTTCCAAACCATAATCAAGGCGTGAGCACCTCCAGCAAAAATCCCCAAGACAACAACACAAATAACGTAAGCTATAAGAATGTACCCCTCAATTACGAAGGTATTATTCATTACATTGAGCAGGTAGAACCTTGTGTATCTATGATACATGTCAAAGCCAAAGACCCTCAGTTTTCTATTACTACACGACGAGCCCACATCACTGTCCCTGCGGCATCTGCACCCGCCCAATCAACTCCTGTAAGCTCTCAGTACAACATCCTTGATCACTTAGGAAAGACCCTTGCTCATATCTCCATTTTGGATTTGCTTAAGTCTTCTCCTATACATCAAGAAATCCTCAACAAAGCCCTACAGGAAACCCATGTACCTAATGACATTGATCCTACACGATTCCAAGCTTTGGTAGGACACCTGGCTTTATCTTATCAACTACACTTCAACCAAAATGACATGCCAAACATCGATTTCAATCATAATCGCCCCTTGCATATTGAAGTCGTGGTTGCCCATCATAAAATAAAAAGGGTCTTGGTAGATAATGGCTCCACCGTCAATTTGTGTACTCTAAAATTCATAAAACAGGTGGGGTATACTCAAGTAGATTTAAGTAATCAGATCATCACGATCAAGGCCTATGATAATGCAGAAAGAAATTCAGAGGGAATTATCAGTCTTCCTATCAAAGTGGGTCTTGTGGTTTAGTACACTACCTGTCATGTCCTTGATCTGGACTTGCCATATAATCTCCTCCTTGGCCGCCCATGGCTCCATGCTATGTAAGATATCCCCTCCATGTACCATCAATGCCTAAAATTCCCGGTCAACGGATAAGAAGTCACCATCTATGCTGACCCCCAACCATTTGAGTATTGCCACGCTTTAGAAGCATCATTTCCCCATTTACATTATTGTCCCGGGGTTGAAATGGGGGCATCCCAGTCATCATCTGCTAATCCACCCTCCACCATGATAACCACTCCATCTTCCACCACTGATCCTACAGTCACAAAAGTCTAGATCATTGACAAAGGGTGTGGTCAATACGAAATTCATACTACTCTTAATATAGCAACCATGCCACTGTCACCACACGAGTATGGTCAACCTTCACACGCTGCTCCAAAGGAAGACAAGACTGTCACCTTTAGTGGTAAAAACATCCCTACCACCACTTTTAGGTCTCCTAGTATCAAGATAGATGCACCAGAAGAGGATATAAGTCAATGGGTATATCGAGAAGAACCCCAACCAAATCCTCCTCTAAAGGAATACTTTTAGGAAGCATATCCGTGGTCAGCTAAGTTTGCAGAGAAGTATAACTACTAAGGCAGGGGCCTAGGTAAAGAAGAACAAGGGCGGTTGCAACCTATTGATACGTCAAAGTTTCCAAAGAACATAGGCATTGGGTACGACAGAAAGCAGAAAAGCCCTGCAACATCATCTAATACTTCCAATAGTGTCGCCATGGATGATGGCTCATTGGAAGGCATACCTAAGGAGGAATCCATCATACGTGCATACGATGACATCGATCACACTGACCTGTCATCCATGTTCGAATGCTTATTCGTCTGTACCATTAACCTATCCCTTCGTCACCCTGAGCTTATTGATTGGGACCTACGTGAAAGCACACCTGTCAATATGTCTATGGATACATATGTCAACCTCATGGGATTGGGGGAGGATGAACACTCCAGTCGCAAAAATAAAAACAAGAAAAATAAAAAACGGCCAGCTAGTGAAAACCTCCCCGAGGAACTTCCTAACCTTGAAAAAGTAAAAATAAAGGATGCATCCGATGGCAAAAACCTCAAAGAGGCGTTGGAGGATGGAGATGTTCATCTTCCTCTTGTGGGAACTCGGTTATCTACACGATCGTCCATCCTAATAGAAGAGACTCAAGAAGTTAATCTGGGTACTGCTGAAAATCCTAAAATCACCTACATAGCTAAATCACTCTCAGATCCAGAATATGCAGTCATTGTCCAGTTACTCCAAGAGGGTGTTGTTAACTTTGCTTGGTCATACTCAGACATGCTAGGCTTGGACCCCACTTTAGTGGTCCATCATCTAGACGTTCGCCCTGATGCCAAGCCTGTCAAACAAAAGCTCTGCAAGATGCACCCACAGGTAGCCTTATTAGTCAAGAAGGAATTGGAGAAATTACTAGATGCAGGTTTTATCCGACCAATTAACTACTCTGAGTGGATCTCCAATATAGAACCAGTTGCCAAACCAAATGGATACATTCAGATTTGCACAAACTTTAGGGATCTTAACAAGGCCTGCCCGAAGAACGATTTCCCTCTGCCTAACATTGACATGTTGGTCGACCTCACAACATGACATGAGATGTTGTCCCTTATGGATGGTTTCTCTGGTTATAATCAGATCCGAATCGCACCTAAGGACCAACACAAGACCACTTTCACCACACCTTGGGGTACCTTTTGTTACAATGTTATGCCCTTTGGTCTCAGAAATGCAGGGGCAACATATCAGAGGGTAATGACAGTCATCTTCCATGACCTCATCCATATCATCATGGAAGATTATGTCGACGACTTGTTAGGAAAATCCAGAACCCGAGCAGAACATCCTACAATCTTGAAAAAGATCTTTGAATGATTGGAACATTACAAGTTATGGCTAAATCCAAAAAAGTGTGTCTTTGGTGTTATGTCAAGAAAACTGTTGGGTTTTATAGTCTCTTGAAGGGGTATTGAAGTTGATCCCACTAAGGTAAAAGCTATTCTGGACATGCCACCTCCATGCAATCTGAAGCAGTTAAGAAGCCTCCAAGGGAAGATGCAATCCATCCGTCGGTTCATAGCCCAGCTTGCGGATAAGTGTCAGCCATTCACTCATCTTCTGAAGAAAGACTCCACCTTCTGATGAAACCAACAGTGTCAGATAGGTTTCGATAAAATCAAGGAATATTTAGCTCATCCACTGATCTTGATGCCACCTATTCCAGGGAAACCCCTCTTGCTTTATATCTCTACCACTTCAGTTGCGCTCGCAGGGGCATTGTTGGCACAACATGATGAGTAATCTAAAGAGAGAGAAATCTACTACATCAGTCAGACACTGGTCGGCTATGAATTAAACTACTCTCCCATGGAAAAATCCTACCTCGTAGTAGTCTTCAGCACACAAAAACTCTGACATTACATGTTCAACCATCCTGTCAAATTAATTGCTAAGATTGATCCACTAAAATATCTGTTGTCCAGGACCATCTTGACTGGCCGCATGGCCAAGTGGGTCATGCTCCTCAGTGAATTTGACATAGAGTATGTGGAGAAAAAATCCATAAAGGGACAGGTCATAGCTGATCACTTGGACGAGGCACCATTAGTCGATGCTTACCCTCTGAACACTAAATTCCCAGACAAAGAAGTTTACACAGTTACAGAAGCGCCAACTTGGACACTATATTTTGACGATTCCTATACTCATAATGGATCAGGTGCATGGATTTTATTAGTTACCCCTCAAGGGGACTACATTCCAAAATCATTCAGGATAGCATTCCCGTGTACCAACAATATGGCAGAATACGAAGCTCTCCTCATCGGCCTCCAAATTGCAAAGTAGTGGCACATAACTCATTTGAAAGTCTTTGGTGATTCTTTGTTAGTCATTACGCAGGTTAATGATGAGTTCCTAACCAAATATGATAAGATATTACCCTACAAGTGCATGGTGGATGATTTCAAGAAATATTTCACCTTTATACAATTTGACCAAATTCCTAGGGTACATAATAAAGCAGCTAATGCAATGGCCACTATCGGCTCCTTGATTGATATGCCCAAAGATCGGACGAAATGTGAGTTCCTTGTGGAAAAAATTTTAATCCTAGCATATGATATCCCTGAGACTGACATGGTGTGCAACATTGTGGGTCTCACTTCCCCATGGTACTAGGACATATACACCTATCTCCATGATAATATTATACCCCTAGATCTTAATTGCAATCAACACAAATCCTTCGTTCATCGCTCTTCTCAATACATTATCGTTGGTGATACGCTTTATCATCGCGGGTATGATGGAATCCTCCTTAGATGTCTGAATGAGACTAAAGCCCACACTGCACTAACGAAAGTACATAGTCGTGTTTGTGGAGCTCATTCAAATGGTATGGCTTTGGCCAAAAGAATTCTCTGAGCTGGCTATTATTGGCCTACATTAGAGCATGATGCTTGTGAATTTGTGAAGAAATGCCTTCCCTGCCAACAACATGCAGATTTAATTCATTCTCTAGCACATGATCTTCGGCCCCTCCTAGCATCGTGGCCATTCTCTCAATGGGGTTTCGACTTGATTGGAAAGATTTACCCACCATCATCTGACAACCATACATTCATAATTACTGCCATTGAATACTTCACTAAGTGGGTGGAAGCAATACCACTCTCACAGATCACCGGTATTCAGATCTCAAAATTCATCCTTTACCATATTCTCTGCAGATATGGTATCCCATCCACCATCCTCTCCGATAATGGAAAACCCTTCGAAAACCAAGCCATGAAACACCTCTGCGACACCTTTCATATTGAGCATCATTGGTCAATGCCTTACTACCCCCAGGGTAATGGTCAGGAAGAATCAACCAACAAGACCCTTATCTGCATCCTCAAAAAGGTTGTCAGTAACATTGGTCGAGATTGGCACCTCCATATTCATCTCGCCCTTTGGGAATATCACACATCCATCCACACCCCTACAAGTGCCACCCCCTATTCTTTAGTGTATGGTGCTGAAGCCATCTTGCCAATTGAAGTTGAGCTCCCATCATTGAGGATTTCTCTGAAGAATCTTATTAGCGAAGAGGATGCTCATGTTGCATGGCTTGCACAACTGGAATTACTTGATGAACAAAGAATCAAAGCCTATGATCATCTGCAAGCATACCAAAACCACCTCAAATGTAATTACAATAAAAAGGTTCATCCTCGACAGTTCCAGGTTGGTGATCTTGTTCTTAAGGAGAACCAGCGCACTCAACAGGATCGTGATAAAAAGGGAAAATTTGAGGCAAACTGGTTGGGGCCTTATATCATAGCCGCCAAATATGGATCTGGGGCATATAGGTTGACTACTCTTGAAGGAGATCCCCTCGAATAACCCATCAATATCATGCATTTGAAGAAGTTCTACACCTAAGTCCGCTCAATAACCCCACCTAATTAGGAAAAAAAAAAAAGTCAAAAAAAAAAATCAAAAAAATCCAAAAATAGTAAAGAGAAATAAATCCATCCTATGGTGCAAAACCACCTTTTGGTGGCGCCTTGGATAAGTATGGAAGGTGAAAACTTAGTAACAGGCATCATCTGTAGAGGGCTTAATCATTATCTACCTGACATCCTAGTTATTTTATGCTTTCATCCACACTATCATCCTCACCCATCCCATCCTTGGCCGCTTGGTATATTTTGATTGAGTATTGGATGACTTGTCTAGCCTATCCCCCATCCTGAGCTTTTCAGTATCCCACTCTGAGCTTATGTTATTCGTCCCCTCATCGGTCCGTCTGTGTCATCGCATAGGATCATCCATTGTGTCAGTCTCCATCTAGATTTCATCCTGTCACTTTGGTTTTTCTAGTCCTTGGGCGAACTACGTTGCGCTTGCGCTATCACGTAGGCAAGGCTGATCATTTGATCTGCCCCCGGGGTATTCTGACCATCACGTGTTGGTCGTCTATCATCTATCTTCACTATCTTATTTCCATTTTTATCCATAGTCTTTTCATGAACTACGAGGGCTCTGCGCTTTCATGTAGGCAAGGCTAATCTCTAATTGGCCCCTGATCCCTTAGGTCTGTAGGATGTGTCAGTCCGTGTCCTTATCTGGATCGTTATTCTCAAATAAAATCCCCTATTATTGGAAGATTTGGTTAATGAAAAACATCTGGCGTCAAACTCGGTCATTCTAGTTTAGTATCCATCATCGGTCTCAACAGGATGCATCCTTCCTAGCAGACCTCATCAATCCCATCCATCCCCTTGATCCTATGGCAAAGGATGTTTTGTAATTGATTGTGATTATTTGATGTTATGGAGTTTATTTATCATTTGAGCTCACTATCAACACTTGTCATGGTCGCCTTGATCCATCATATCATGGTGTGCTTTGACTCATCTACATAGGGGCTTATCTTGGTCTTTTCTTTGTTGATGTCTTCTCGGTTGTCCCACGTAGTACCCACCAAGATCCTTGAGGTCTTGTGTTACGTTGGGGCATCCTTGTGTGTTTGTGGTTATTCCAATACCTGGCCCGACCAAGGTCATCATAACCTTGGGGTGTTGGGGTATCCTTTCTGTTTGTTGTGTTTGTTTCATGCATTGGATGCCAACTCGCCTTGGTCTTACATGTCAGGGTATCCGGTATCTTATGCTATAGCAAAAATCAATGCTCCAAAGATGGAAACTCATATTAGGATTGCATTTCATCATCTGTTGCATTGCATTCACCCTATGATTTTGGTTGTGCAAATACTTTATCCCGCTCTCTCCCATTCTTCTCAAGATACTAAAAGTTTTTGACAGGTGACAAATTACACCCATTTTTCACAATCACTACATACCCATCTTCCATTATCATGACAATTTTTATTGACACTTATGACCATGGGATATTTCCTTTCATTCTTAATTCACTATAAATTACAAGAACATTATCACATATTAGATTCATTCTATTAACCACACATACATCACCACCTGCATCACAACATATTAAATCCATGCATGCATGGCCACCTACATCACAAAGTGTCAAACTCATAATACATCACAACCTGCATATATAAAATGTTCATACAAAATCCATCATACACATATACATACATGTCAATAAATCAACTAGGCATCCATACACATAAGTCATCCTAGGTATAACATATGCATACATCATATCACCATTTGAATATTTGCATTAATACAATCATCCATATCCCACAAATACATAAACCAATCATCCATTATCATCTCATAAACATGTGCATAAATAAATCAACTCATACATCCACATAGGCATGAAGTATCATATCTTCATACATCCACATAAGCCTGTAGTATCATAAACATGTGCATAAATCAACCAAAGTATCCATCTACATAAGCAGGAAATATCATATACATTTACATACATAAACTAAATCACCCATCACAAGAGGAAACATACTACTTAGTGTCAATAAGGAATGTCCCATATCATAATCAAAGTAATACAATGTATGTCATATGTCCATCATACATCAAAATATATCATGTATCCATCACATAGCCCTCATACATCATCAAATAAAGTACAAAATCCAGAGATGTAGAGCATCTTTGATCTCTTTCGATAAGTACTACATGCTGCACCCTGCATCTATCAAAAAATCGATAACCAGTCACCTCCCAAATGAGCTACCCACATCTGACCTCTGTGGTGAATCTGGTACTGATCTCCTACCTAGTGTAACACCTGGTGAATCACTATAACCTTGGGTCCGCATCCCCAATGACTGGGATGGCGCTGACATCTGTGGTGTCTGTCAAACATACTAGAATAACCGCTGTGTCGGGTCTAGAATTGCATGGTAATATGTGGCCATCCAAAATCCTACCTCCCTCACATTCTCCTCTCACTCAACAACCTGAACCTAAGCGAAATTCCGCTCCTGACGATATCTATCCCGATCTCTCATGATCACTCTTCTCTCCTGCTCCCAGGCCTCCTGGGATAGGCGTAACTGTGCCATCTTTGCTTGAACCTGATCTCTCATCTCCTCGGCAGCCACGTCCCTAGCCACTGCTGCATCCCTCTCCCCTTGTAACCCCTGTGTATCTGTCCCTATCGCACCACATACCTGCATCAACTACCACCGAACCATCCCACTCTCCCTGTAACGTCTGCATCTGTATCTTTGCAGCATCTCTCTCCCTCTCTGCGGCCTGTAACTGAACCACTACTGCATCCCACTCTCCTTGCAGAGTCTGCATTCGTATCTCTACAACATCTCTCTCCCTCTGTGCGGCCGGTGATCGAGCCAGCGCTCCATCCCTATCCCTTTGAAGCTCCTACACTCTCAAAACTACTGCATATTGCTCTCTCTGTAGCACTGATAGCTCTGAAACTGTCTCCTCTCTCCTCCTCTAGAGAGGCTATATCTATGCCTCTGCCAACTCTCTCTCACTTTGCAACACCTAAACTCGTGCCTGCACCACATCCCTCTCTGCCTCCACCCCCTGTACCCGTGCTTGCGCTGCATCTCTCTCCATCTGCATAATATGGGCTTGCTCCCTCGCCTACCTCTCTCTCTCTTGCATCAACTCCATATCTCCAACCGTCTGCTCTAAGCAATGCACTCTATCCTGTAGCTCATCTTGCTCCTATCGGAGATCACCCACCTACTGCCCACTACCTGCTGACACATGATCTGTCATCCCATCTGACTCCCCCCTGGCCTGTAATATAATAGTCTCCGCCTGTAGTCTATCATGGTCCCAACTGATAGCAACTAACTCATCTCGTATCCCCTGTATGACAGCTTGCAGTCTCTCTCTCTCCCTCCCCATCACCTCTACCTATGTGGTTAAGAGGTCCATCATAAGTCCATAATCTCTCTGACCTACTATCGGTACTCTCAATAGCTCGACTCTAAGTCTGATCGCCTTTGCCTCTACTACCCTCAACCTCTAATCTGTACTTGAAAGCCTCCCCGTAGTGTCTCTCGGCTGAGCAATAGGATCTCTTAAGGTAATGACAAGAACCATCGCCAATGGCTCTGCATCCCAAATATCCATATCCGACACATCTCCATCGATCTTCATAGCATCATCATCCTCCACGGTAGGGCAGACTCGAACTCTCCATGGCTGACCATGCCTCCCCACTCTCATTAGTCTCCTTAGCTCTCCTATCTCTAGTTGCTCCTCATCCTCACTCTCTAGATGCTCCTCATCCTCACTCTCCCCTATCTCTACAACGGGAAGCCCCTGCCCTGACGCAATCTGCCCCCCTCTGTCGTCTCCTACTCTCCATCCTCCCTGACTGACTCCTAGCCTGAATCTCCCCTCGGGCTCCATCTTGCTGTCCACCCCCTCCCATCCCCTCCTACTCTGTCATGGTCTGTACCCTCATCAGTCATCTCCTACTCGCTATTTTCTCTGGCTGACTCCTGGCCTCCATCCTGCTATGTATCCTCTCCCCCCTCCCCTTGCTCAACTCATACCAACACTCTCCTCTATCGTACCCTACCTCCTATACCAGTCTGTCGAACAACTCCACCCTCCACTGTGTGTATCATCTCCATCTTTGACTCATCCTGTCCTCCCGCATCCGACTTTGGACCTATCCCACCCTCCTGTCGTACTGCCTCTCTCTCCTCCACCTTCGCCCTATCCCTCCTCCGCTGTCTCCTCCTCACTGGTTGTCCCACTACCTCCATCCTCTCTCCTCCCCTCTGCGCCTGTCTCCTCCTATCTCTCGACCCCCGGCGCTCATCCTTTGATCCAAATCCTACAGCTCCTACAATAGGCACCAGTGGTGTAACCCTCTCCCATCGGTGGTTGCGCAACCACCGATCAAATCATACTATCACTCTTGCATCCTCCACTCCAACACATCTCCCGGGGTAGGGTACCTACACTGTCGCTGCCCACGCTGCTCTAGCCTCCCTTGGTCTAAACATGGGCCCCCATGGTCACTCTCTGGTGAGTCGCCAAAATCTGATCGGCGCAGCTGGAATATCTTGTGTCAGCCCAAACTGTCTCACCACCCTCTCTGGTCGATGCATCTCCACTATGCATGATAGACTCCCAATCAGGACACATTGGCTCATAAAATACCCTCTCTGCCTCTCCCTCTCCTCCCTCCATCCCCTGAAGTTTTGATACATATATGGTCGCCATAATATGTCTCTCTCCTGCAAATCATCCATCCTCCTCCTCCATCCCTCCATATCTCCTGACCTCCTATACCGAAAAATCTAACCCCTCGCCTCTCCATACCCCCATGCCACCGGATCCCTATCATCCTCATCTCCCTCCTTAACTACAATCGATCTAGTCACCATAATATGCTCCCATGCCCACACCAGTAGAAGGGTCGTGTGTGTCAAACTCACTATATTCTGGTAGCAAATCATATGCATATCCCTTTACAACTGTGCTAAGACACAGGTACCCCACGAGATCTATCCCTCACGCCACTTGACAATATGTCGAATAGCCTCCATGAACCAAAGACTGCAGAACTGTCTGCTACGATCTAGTAACAATATCCCACTGATCAAACCACCTAAAAATAAAGGCAGAGGTGGTACCCCCACTGTCAAAAATCTATCTAGATCCAACTGTTCACCCTATAGAGGCAGGTCGTTGCATCCAAATAGCACCATCATAGTGTGATCTAACTCGGCCCCTCTCGATACCACATCACTAAGCAATATTCCCACTATCAGTAGCTTCAAGATGCGCCATACATCCTCTAGTGTCACCGTCATCTCCCCCGTCGGCAGACAAAATGTCGATGTCTCTGAGCTCCATCTCTCTATCAAGGCCATCAACATCGCTCGGTGTGCCCTAATCACTGACACCTGTAGAAAGTGCAATAAACCCGCATGATCCACGTCGGTCATCGCTGTTACAGTCGCTGTCAATACCTCTGATCGTCGCTCATGTGTTCGTAACTGCACAAAACCCTGCATCCACACCACCTGATTATTAGTACACAATTTTCCCAGCCCCGACAGATCTTTTGCTTCCCTCTTTACTTTTTTTCTCTCTTTTATCCCTGTTTTTCCCTCATCAGGGAAATCTCATCTTTCTGGCTTAAACAGTTGACCCCCCACCCCCTGTCCATACTAGGGTGAACCTGCCCCGCGTTGGGGTGAATCTGCCCCTGGTCAGGGCGAGTCCACCTTGGGTCGGGGCGAACCTGCCCCCGGTCGAGGCGGGCTTGCCCCACCTTGGGGCGAGTCCACCCCGGGCTGGGGCGACCCTGCCCCACATTGGGGCGAACCCACCCTGGCTCAGGGCGAGCCCGCCCCACCTGGGGGTGAGTCCGCCTCAGACCAGGGCGACCCTGCCCCGTGTTGGGGCAAACCCGCCCCTGATTGGGGCAAGCCTGCTCCGCAGTGGGGCGAGCCCACCCTGCCTTGGGATGGATCCGCCCCCCACCGGGGCGAGCCCGCCCTAGCTCAGGGTGACTCTGCCCTCCGCTGGGGCGAGCACACCCCAGCTCGAGGAGGCTCCGCCCCCAGCTGGGGCGAGTCCGCCCCTAACCGAGGCGACTCCACCCTAGCTTGGGGTGACTCCGCCCCGCACCGTGGCGGATCCGCCTCATTGTGCGGCTGATCGCCTTATTCCCCCCCCTATTCCCCCCTTTCCTCCATTTTTTTTTCGCCCAACTAAAACTACCCATTTTTCTATTCCACCCTGCCGACAAAACCCACATTTTACATTTTTTATTACCTATTTTAAAACATGCTAAATGTTTAAAATACATCAGAGGGATTTTATTACTCACCTGGCAGGGCACTGCGAAGTGGGTATGGCCTCTTTGTAGCTCGTCCACTCGGTGAATGATCTCTGAATCATAATCCTGTGGCATCGTTGCTCCTTCTCCTCTCCCTCTTCTCTCCTTTCCTCTCAACTGCTACAATAACAATGAGACAAGGTAATTCTTCAAATTACCTTTTAACCCTTCTTTTCCCCCCTTTTTTTTTAAAAAAGGTATTTTTTACCTTTTATTTAACCTTTTTTTTCCCCCACTAATCTCCTTCTTTCCTGGAGCCGCCATTTGCAAACCGTGCATCCAATTGACTTCGTTCAAAAGTTAAAACTGCTTAATTTTTTGAGCTCTATCCAACAATGTCTTCCATTTCTTTCTATCGAGAAGTCGTCTGGGCCCCCCTTTTTTCTTCCCCAAGCGCCCTCTCGAGGGGGCATACCCTATCATTTTCCCTCCATCCCTTCGTGGTTGCATCTGGGGCATCCCTATCCTTTTTCCTCTGCTTGGACAGCTCATTCAACCTCTTTCATGCTGGGGCATCAGGTCCTACCACTTTCTTCATCACTGAAATTTTATTTTTCTTCGAAACACTGTTATTCTAACAATATTTCGAAGAGGGGCAAAATGTAGACACCAAAATTTGATCACTCCCGTATGATCAAATTTACCTCTATATTCATCAATTCTGTCAATATTAATTTATTTAATTAATATTGTACTTCCCACATAAGGTTCTTAAAGCATTTAATTTAACAATTAAACACTTTATCTGGTAGCTTTCTCCTCTCTAAATTAAATAAATACACCAATTTATTTAATTTAGTCATTTTAATCTTTTTGAATTAAAATCAATTTAAAATTCTTTGTTTCTCTCTCCTTGTCACATCCTCCATAATCCATCTCTAATTTGGATTAATTTAATTAATTCATAATTAGGATGTGCATCCCCTTAATCAAGGATTAATGTCACATTCTCCTACATTTTCCACTTGTCTCTAATCTTCCATTAATTATCATAATCAAGTATTTGCACAACTTTAATCAAAGTCATTAGCCACTTTTAGCACCACTTTTTAGTCAATCTTTCCATTTACCTTTCTTGGCATCGTCCCTCTTTCCTATGTGAATTTTTAATTCACTTTTATTCATCCTAGGTCTCTCTCCTCCCCATGTGAATTTTTAATTCACATTTTATCCTTCCAAGGCTTCTAGAATATTTGACTTGTCACCTCATGCACATGTGACCAATTCCCACCTTTTTGGAGACCCTCTCTTATCCATTAGATTCTCCTAGGAATGTGAATTTTTAATTCACATTTATTTCTCCAACCACTTTCTCTTTTCCCATGGAGATTTTTGAGGAATTCCAAAATTCTTCAAATGTCATTTTCACTCCCACTTGGGGACAAGAAGTTCCTTTTTGAGAAAATCTTCTCACTCCCCAAGGTACTTGTGCCTCCTCCACATCATCTCACCCTTAGCCACTTTACAATCCACATGTCAAGATGTGAGGGCTTGTGAGTCCTCAACTCACCTTAGCCCTTCATCTTTGCCTTGTTGGATAAATCTTGACCATTGAATTCTCTAGAGAATTCAAGTTTATCTATAAATACCCCCTCCTCTAAGACATTTAAACAAAAAAATACTTAGTCATTTTGCAACTAAATGTTGTCATTTTGTGCACTCATCTAGCAATCAATTTCATCTATTTGCATTTACATCCAAGCATATAGTTAAATCTTGCATTTAGCCATATCAAGGGCCATCAAGGAGCATACAAAGCACACCAAAATCAAGGGCCAACTAAGGAGTTTCAGCTGCAAAGGGAATGTATAACCACTTGCAATCATTTTACACTTTTTCTCTTTGCATTAACAATTTTCTTAGGCTAATCTTGAGGTGTTTCTTTATGTTTTTTCATTGCATTTTAGTTGCTTAGAATAGGTTAAACATTTTGATATGACACTAACATATATATAGGATCTTGGGTGCTTGATTATTATTGGATTCAAAACAACTTGTAAAAACCATAATCCCCCAAAAACATAGGAATAAGACTCAATATTATTTTAAAAAGTAATGAAAAACTAAACATGTGGAGGTGAGAGTGTCATAATCACATTAAGACTCTGCATCATAAATAAGACAATTGTAATTGAAAACATGCTTGATAGAGCATAACTATTTATCATCCATGATCAATCATTATTACAAATATCTTCTTTCCTCCATGATTATATCTATCTAGTGACAACATCAATAAAGATAGAATGATCTATAAATATATCATTTCCACAATCTTCACTCATTGCCTACATAAACTATGGAATATTGCATGTGTTACAGGTGATCATCCCCTTGATTGCAGACTAACATGCACCCTTTGCTATGGGTTGACAAGTATTTTTCTACTGGTTGATAGATCCTTTGCTATAGGGGCTAGTTAATTTCAAAGGAATCTCTTCATCATTAATAACCATAATCAACATAAAACTCTATTAATTTCATAAAAATCATAGATTCACACAATAATTTAGCAATATAATATATATCATCCTTAATGCTTTAATTCTTAAAAATAAATAGGAAGGTTTGGGTAATGTCTTTGAAACCATAAAAATATCATGAAAAGTATGAAACTTAAATAAGGAAAAGAGGAAAATTTCAAGACTCATCAAGAGGCATAAAAAAATATTGGAGTTGGCATCAATGAAGAGCAGTTTGATGGACATGTCGTTCTCACCATAAAGAACACAATGCAAATTCAAGGGAATTTTGTGATAAAAATTATTTGGAGAGCTTGGGAAGCCATGAAACCCTAGAGTTTTTGGAATGATTCTAGATTTTGTGATGGAATTTTCATCAACCAACTTAATATCTATTGGTCCCCCATTTTACAAGACCATGGTTGCCCATTGGAAAAGCTACCTTGGGTGAATGCCTTGAGATTTCACAAGAAAGGAATTTGAACCTTGAAATACCTCTTCTCTAGAGCCTCAATAAATCTCTTTTCATGGAATGAAGCTAAAATCCAAGTTTCACCTTTCTAATTAGTATTATGAATCTTTTGATATAGTTATGGGGCGTAATTTTGGCTAATATGGTTCACAAAAATGGCATCAATTCTTCCAAGCTTGATGGAAATATTAGAAGTGTGGTTCAAAAACCACTTTATAAAATTATAAACCATAACATGGATATCATTGGCTCTCTCCCCACTTTCCCATGGTTCCTACATTAAATGAGCAATGCCATTTGTAGTTGTCTATCTTAGTTTGGCCAAGTAGATTTAATACCATTTATTTGGCTATTTTGGAACCTAAATTGGCTCACTTTTTCTAGTGGATTATTTTACAAGGCCTTCCTATTGGCTCTAGGTTATCCCATTTGGGAGTTCTTGACCCTAATTTCCCATTCTATGGGCATTTGGAGTCTTTTAAACACCTATTTTGGTTCTATCCTAGAGACCATAATTTTTGGACCCGGATCCATAATTTATTCAAGCCCTTTAGAATAGAGCCTTTTGTATGGAACGCGATTCTCTTAGGGGACTAACTTTTCATCCCTTATAAATTTTACTAGATATGACATGATTTCAGGGGGGAGATTCTCCTTAGTATATTGAAAGATATAAATTATTCAACTTTTTTTGTGAATGATTCTATTGATTGATATGTTCCACCTTTTTCTAAAGATATGACATGTTCTAATGTCATATTACATATTCAAGTGCAATCAAACAAAGTTTCAATTGAGGTAACCCACTTACAGGTACTCCTTGACCACTAGAGTAATGCCCCTTGTGTGGTGGTCATAGTTCGTCCATCTCCCTCTTCCTCCAAGGGCCACTCAACTCCTCATGAGCATTGACATGGAAGGATTATTTATACTTGAGGTATCAAAGAGACTCACTCCCAAAATTCTACCTCAATTGTAAGAAGGGATCATGGTCAATGAGGTTGGTTGGGACTTACTCATCAACACTCCACCTCTTCGCCACTTGTGGGAGGAACCTCTATGTGGCCTATTAGTGGTGCTTCTAGCTGGTTTGCTTCCAAAAACTTTCCTCAAATGTCTATATTCCTCCAACCCATGATCATGAAGAAGAATAATTGAAAAAGAAAAAAGAAAAAGATGATGATGGGTGGGACCCTTCCATGGATACTTTAGACCACACCAATATATAGGGAAATCGAAATGAATGGGATCATCCTCATCCTATATAGGGTTCTTTCCTTTTGGTCATTTTAAGGATGTAAATTATTATATTGAATCCTTTTATCTATTAATTATTAATTTCAATATTGTTGAAGTAGGGTGAATTTGTCCATTACAATGAAAGCCTATAAATTAAGAGATTGGAGGGCGAGTGCATGAAGATGGGTAGCAATTTTGTGGCCACTTTTTTTTTTTTTTTTGAAAACTCATAACGTGAGCGTGTTATAACACACTCACGTTATGGCTTGGTGTGCCGAGCCTAAGGCTCGACCACCATAAAGCCATAATGCGAGCACGTTATAACGTGCTCACATTATGACATGTTAAAAGCAAAAAAAAGAGAGGTCAAATTCATTTTCATTTCTAACTATTTTTCTCTTCTTGCCCAAGGCCAAAAACACCTGAATTCTGTGCTCACGTTTTAGGTGGAGCTTTTTTGCAAAAATATTCATCAACAATTGCTGATTCATCGCTAGGATGCCACCACGTTGATGAGGAGGTCAAACAGGTAAGGATTGTTTGTTTTTTTTGAATTTGTTAGTTTTAGGTTGTATTTGATATTTATTTTTTGAATTTGTAGATGTTAATCAACCTGGAAATCCTCCTCAAAATCCGCAGCAAGAACAAAATCCTCAACCACAACAACAACCTCCTCCACCAATCCCTCAATACCCTCCTGACACTCAACAAAATTTAATGGGTGAAATTGAGAACAATAAAAAAAAATTGAGGATTTAATCAGGAGGTTGAACGATCCAAATGGTTCAACTGTGGAAAGAATGACCCTAGCAACTTCACTGCAAGATATGTTAAAAAATGTAGATTCATTCAACAAACAATTAACTGGTTGGTAGAATAGGAGGCAGGCGGCTAGGGCTTTTTACCAAGATAAATTGTCATATAAAGGTGTTAAAGAGTTAAAAATTACAAAAGGTGATTTTTGCACATTATTCAATGACCCACGGTCAAATGAAAATATCTCCCTCAATGCGAAGAGGTTTCCTATTCATTGGTGCCACTACCAAGAGATTAGGAAATATTTTTGGGATGGGTGGTACATGGTTTTTGATGAGCCACCATGCAGTAATTGTGAAGTCCCACAGTATTTCCTCAGGAAACTATACACTGAGTTCATCTTGAACAAAATCCCAAATTATTTTGATATGAGGCACTTCCAAGGGAGAGGTGGGGGGTCGAAACAAGATAGAATCGATGCACAACTAGATCCTACGCGGCAAGCAAGACGACCTCTCACTAAGCCGCCTCATGAGCACATCGTCATCCCTTTCATCGCAAAGGAGAGTGCCAACGTAGAGAATTTGCATGCCATCAACTCTTTGACACAGAGTGTCATCCAACATTCTATCCCTCTTATATAGCGCCATCCAGGGGAGTCTTCAACAGGTGGGATTTGTCCCATGTGTGTCAATCTTGTGGGGTGACTTGTTAATATGACCCCATCGACATGCAGGAGGCTACTGCGCAAGATTCGTCTGCAACTATGGAGATGGAGAGGGCAATTGACATTTTGTATGGCGCATACGGCATTGATACTCAGGTAAAAGTTAGCATGTTCATTGAATTTATTTTATTAAATTTTAATTTTGAAATGTAAGATTAACTAATTTAGTTTTATGATTTTAATAAACTTGCAGGGTCACAGTGTTGATACTGGATACACTGGCCCTACACCTACTTATTTCTACAGTACACCTATTGGTGGGGGTAAGTAACTAGTACACAATTAAAAATTTATTACATGTTAATAGTATTGTTTTACGAATGGTATTTTTATATGTGATCTTGGATGTTGAATAGGATAATATTGGAGGCTTCGAGGGGACACCTCCCGGTGCTAGTGGATTTTGTCAAACCTTCACGCAGGTAATAGAATAAAGAGTTTAACTAATGAATTGTACTTAATAGATTTGTGTAGTTTATATTCATATTGTTGATTATGTTGCATTGCACATCATTCAAACTCAAAGAATTACTTCACATTCCATAACTAATAACTAGATGTTGATAGATGACCAAATTTCAACTACAATATAGTTGTTTAGAAAGTCAACATAAGCAGTGATGCAATTACTTCACATAGCATAAGTAATAAGTCTAGGAGCAACTTCCAATTGCATTTGCTTGTCATGGCATTCCATGAGACCACATTTTACTGAGGCATCTTTTCAAACAGTTCACTACCTTGTCTATGCTCCAAACTAGGCACCCATTATGACCTTCTCTCACATATCTGAAACTCACTTGCAACTCTTTTGGAGCAACTATCCCAAATCTGGCTTTTAACGCTGAATTAGGCCATAATTAGGCCTCCTTTTTCAAAGAGACACCTCTCCAAACACACAAAAAACACTTGAAACCTCCAAACAGTCAAAAGAAAGCCAAGAAAACCTCAAATTATTCAACTTTCAGGTCTCCTCTCGCTCATTTAGATCCCTTTTCATAAAACCCTCACTTTCCTTGCAATCAATTAGGGATTATTGAAACTCTTATGCCTTGACCTCTCACAAGCTTATAATAACTTCAATCAGGCTTATTTATGCCTATACATGCTCATTCCATCCTCAAATAGTGCTACCCCAAAGATCTACATACACTTCACAAAATCACTTTTTTTCACTAGTTTTCACCCTCTTTCACCTAGGGTTTCTCACTTATTCACTTCTTTGACCACTTACAACCTTTTAGATCTTCTAAACACCCTACAATTCACCTGCTCTCACAATTTTCAGAAGATTCTATCCACTTCTAAACCCCTTTCCTCTTTTCACTCACTCTAGCCTTGTTTAAAAGGCACCAAAACTGGTTTTTCACTAGGGCAGCGAGGAGAACTCACACAAAAACTTCACCAATCCAATTCCTTACATTCTACACCTACTCCTACTTCAGACTGGTCCATTCCACCAAGAAAAATTTGCTACAGAAAGGTGGAATGGACTTTTTAGTTCATTTGGGCAATCAAACCCTTAGCCCCTATTTTCTGACCTCCTAGAGAAATCAGGCCACCAAAAGCTTGAAACTCAATATCAAACACTCAAATTAGTTGTAAATTGATGCAAAAACCTAACTTCTTCAGTTCACACACATTATAGATGCACTGTCACTTACACGGAACCATACACTAGCAAATGATGGAGGAAAACACAGAAAATAACAATATAATAGTGATATTTTATTAGTTTTCTCCTTCAAAATGCTTCAACAATAGCTAACAACGATGAATCACATATTTTAAACACTTTCCCAATCATTTCAACTTCCTAAGCACCTAAGATTGCTTCTAAAACTACCTTTACTCTTCATATTCCTCCACTTGGCATCTTTTTGCATTTTTACAACATTGATTGACAACTTTTGTTAAGATTCTGTAACTTTACAATTTATGCCTAAAATGACTACCAAAGACCATTAAAAACTCAAAAATGGCTATTTAAGCCTTATTATATCATGAAAATACCTATAAAACCTTAAAATCCTAAATTTTCCTGATGGAGGCATGCTCTTGTAAAGGTGCACCTGCACCACTTTTTCAAACAACTCACTGCCTTTTCTATGCTACCACATTTTCCATACATGTATACCAAAGCATTTTATCAAACAATTCATTTCCTCACTACTATGGCTAAAAGCTTAAAAAAGGTGCTTTCCAAAAAACTATGGATGCTTCGAAAAAATCTATCAAAGCATAATAGTAAGCAATAACATAGACAAGGCATCCAGTAGTTTAAAAAAATGCCTCAAAGAAATGCAGTCTCATGGTGATGGAATGCCATTACATCACTATGAGACCACATTTCTTCGAGGATTTTCTTCAAACAACTCACCACCTTTTATATGATACCACATTTTTGATAAATGTGTACCAAAGCATTTTATCAAACTACTCACTTCCTTGCTGCTATGGATAAAAGCCTAAAATAGGTGCTTTCCAACAAACTATGGATGCTTGGAAAAATTTCTATCAAAGCATAATAGTAAGAATCAATACCATAGAGAAGGCAATGAACTGTCTGAAAGAAATGCGGTCTTTTGGTGATGGAATGCCATGACGTGCATTTGTTTGTAATGGCATTCCATCACCACGAGACCCCATTTCTTTGAGGCATTTATTCAAACAGTTCACTGCCTTCTCTATGCCACCACAATTATCGTACATGGCTATGAAAGCATTTTATCAAACGGTTCAATGGCTTGCTACTATGGGTAAAATCCTAAAAACATGTGCTTTCAAACAAGATATGGATAGGGAAAATAGTAAGCATGATAGTAAGAAATATATAGTTTAATAAGTTCTCAAAATCTTGTTCATTGTCTCATACATTATAAGTCATGACGTGGATCGCTATTGTAGTTTTGTGATTGAATAATTTGTTGTTTTATTTTTAGATGTTGCAAGTGGAAACACCTCCGAATGTGATGAGGGCAATGGGGATCAATGTTTAATTTTCTATAGAATCCTTGATGGCTCTGACAGGGGAGGTATGAGGCAAATTACTAAATTTCAATTCACATTTGTTGCTATAGATGTTAGTTAGTAAAAAATCAAACCATTATTGATTTGTAGTTTAATTTATATTTGGATGGTTTATACAAGGCTTGAGCACGCCTTAGCATGGGCGTGTGAATATTTCCCTTGTGGAGAGTGATCATGAGATGGTGGTAAGTGATTATTTTGTTAAATATATCATTTTTTATAATGTAATTTCTATATATTAATGTCTTTTCTTCTTATTGTAACAGTTAAAACTTCACCAAGAACTAAACACTAGGAGGACTAGTAGGAGCACTCCTTAAGTGCAACACAAATGAGTGATAGACCTATCGCCATCCGATCAACAAGCAAAGGGAAAAAAGTTATTTCTAGAGCATGGAGAGCAATGACTTTTGATTCTAGAGCCCTTTGTTGTATGTCTACATGGCAGTTTTGTACATATTTTGTATTAGATATATTTGACTTTGTATGCTTATATGGCATTCTTGTAAGCCTATATGGCTATTTTGTACCTATATTTTATACTTATATCGACATATATTGATGTATGCGTACATGGCTATTTGGTTAATACAAATCTTTTTTATTGATGGTGTCCATATTTTCATTATAAATTCATGGTTCAATAGATATGAGTTATGTGTATCCAAGTGTATACTTTACAACTTATGTGTATACTTTGTGATTTATGTGTGCTCCAATGTATACTTTGTGAATTACGTGTTTTCATGCGTATACCTTGTATTCGTGCATATACTTTGTATTAATTTGTGTATACTATGTATTCATGTGTATACTTCAAGGCTTACGTGTTTTTGAGTAATTGTGCTTCCCTTATTCACATGTACATGCTTGAATTATTCACGTGTATACTTATTAATTGGTTAGCCCTAGCATTGATCATTGTTGTCCTTCATGGTTTGTCTTGAATATTAATTGATTGATGCTAAACAACTTTATGTAAAAGCAAAAAACACGTTTTCAATTGGTATTCCATGAAATGATTCATAAAAAGATTTCAAAAAGTATCCTTGATATTACAAAAAGATATGTGTTTATACACTTCAATTGTGCAGTCAGCCTTTGGTTCTTTCAAAGAAAAATCTGCCTATGCCACTGTTACACTGCACAGGTAAACCAAATTTTGTATTGTGGAGCTATATTAAGCTACCACTCTCAAGGCCAATGTAACAATGATACAAATAATGTTTGAGACTGCAAGAAGACATCAAAATGGCTAGTGTACTAAAAAAATTCTTATGATTTCTGAAGAATGCTAATAACTCTACTCAATTGGCTTCTTTTTTCAAAATCATACAAATTGAACCCTAGCATCAATAGACTGTGTATATCAAGCTACCACAATTCAAGTTTCAATGATGAATATTTATCAAATGACATTCAAGTTTATGGTGGTTTTGTTGTTTATATGATGTTATGTGATATTCTAATCCTAATTTATGCTTCTAGGCTACATATATATATATTTTGTTTTTACATGTTTTTTGTACTAACGAACCCAAAACGAACCGAACCCCCCTCCAAAATTTTTTGGCTGAATCGGCGAACCGAACCCCTGAACCCGAACCTGAACCTCATACAACCTCAAAACCTCTTCCAACACTCTTCATTCTGCATGCACAAACTTAATTGACCACCAAATTATGTTGCCCCTGACTTTACCCACTTTTACTCCCTCAAACCTCTCTTTTTCATTGAAAACCCCTCTTTTCCCAACTAAGGCATCATACTTTTGACCTCCCCTATGCTTGCAGACCTTTTGAATACATCAAACTCCACAACCTCACTCTATTTCCAACCTATTCTAGCTTATTCTCAAGCAGTTTCTTCTTTTCACCTCTTCTAGCCTTGCTTTTAAGGCCTAAATTCTAAATTTTCAATAGGGGCAACGTTAGTAATCTCTTGCAATGCCTTTACCAATGCTATTTTCTTATTCCTACTCCCTATCCTACTTACATCAGGCCGATTCCACCGAGACACAGCCTGAAAATAGGTGGAATTGCCTATTTCAACATATTACACTCAAACCTTTGTATGAGCAAGTTTAGACCTGTTTCATAAATCTACTTCTAAGTTGTTTGGAACTTAATAGAATCCCACAAGAATGGATTCTAATCAAAGCTAAAACCATTCTACAACAAATTTAGATCATCTTAGAGAAAACTCCTGCTGTACGAACCCGTACATAGGCTGGAAATGAAGAAAATGCACAAAAATTAACAAAGAAACAGAGATATTTGATTGATATTCTCCTTCAAAATATTCAACAACCACTAAATTCGAGTTTCCAATGATCATACGCTTTTTGTGTGGAAAAGTCAAACTTTTCAACCATCCTGTGTATGTTTATCTTTTCGTTTGTTTTGCATGCCATCATAAGGGATCAAGCCGATTGAACGTAGCTCAGAGAAATTCTGTGTGTTTGGGTACAAAAGAGGACCATGCCTAGTGTAATCATACCTATTGGGACACGTTGGAGCAATTTTTTTTGGTCACATAAGTTGCAAAATGAAAGTTGCACCACTTTGCAACTTTACACTGCTTGCATTTGACACTTTTTCCATCAAGTGAAAATTTGACACCACGGGAAAATGACTCTGAGATACAAAAAAACTGAGAGAGGTTATTATAGAGGGGCCCAACGCGATCCCGTAGGCTCAAACGAAGAGTTCGTAAGCATCACGGTTTCCGAGTAATAGCCACCAAAGATTTCTTCCCTCTTACACTTTGGACCCTTAAGGGATCGATTTGGTTGAATGTAGCTCGGAGTGATTCCACGTGTTTGGGTGCGAAAGAGGACCATGTATAGAATAAATGTACCCATTCCGACGTGTTGGAACAGTCCATTTGGTCACACGAGTTGTAGAACGAAAGTTGCACCACTTTGCAACTTTCAACTACTTGCATTTGACAACTTTTTCCCCAAGTGAAAATTCTCCACCACGGGAAAATTCTTCCGAGATAGAAAAAATTGAGAGAGATTATTGTAGAAGGGCCAAACGCGATCTCATAGGATCAGACGAGAAGTTTCTAAGTATCATGGTATCTGAGTAACAACATGCTGAAGTTTGCAGTCATTTCGCATTTTGGACCCTTAAGGGATCGATCCGGTTGAACGTAGCTCAAAGTGGTTCCACATGTTTGGGTGTGAAAGAGGACCATTCCTAGCGTAAAAGTACCTATTCAGATGCGTTGGAATAATTTGTTTGGTCACAATTGCTATAGAACGAAAGTTGCACCGCTTTGCAATTTTCAACTACTTGCATTTGACAACTTTTTCTCCAAGTGAAAATTCGCCACCATGCGAAAATACCTCCAAAATAGAAAAACCTGAGAGAGGTTATTGTAGAGGGTCCCAACGTGATCCCATAGGATCAGATGAAAAGTTTGTAAGCATCACAGTATCTGAGTAATAACATGCTGAAGTTTGTAGCCATTTTGCACTTTAGACCCTTAAGGGATCGTTCCAGTTGAAAATAGCTTGGAGCAATTCTGCATGTTTGGGTGAAAAAGAGGACCATTCCTAGTATAAACATACCTATTCAAATGCGTTGGAACAGTCTATTTGGTCACACGAGTTGCAGAACAAAAGTTGCATCACTTTGCAACTTTCAACTACTTGCATTTGACAACTTTTTCCCCAAGTGAAAATTCGCCACCACGGGAAAATGCCGCTGAGATAGAAAAAAATGAGAGAGGTTATTGTAGAGGGTACCAAAAAAATCCCATAGGATCAAATGAGAAGTTTCTAAGTGTCACGATATCCGAGTAAAAACATATTGAAGTTTGCAGCCATTTTGCACTTTGGACCCTTAAGGGATCAATTCGGTTGAACGTAGCTCAGAGCGATTCCACATGTTTGGGTGAAAAAGAGGACCATGATAAGCGTAAAAATACCTATTCAGATGCATTGGAATAGTCCATTTGGTCACACGAGCTGCAGAATGAAAGTTGCGCCACTTTGCAACTTTCAACTGCTTGCATTTGACAACTTTTCCCCAAGTGAAAATTTGCCTCCACGGGAAAAAAATTTTGAGATAGAAAAAACCGAGAGAGGTTATTGTAGAGGGTCCCAATGTGATCCGATAGGATCAGATGAGAAGTTTTTAAGCATCACGGTATCCGAGTAACAACATGTTGAAGCTTGTAGCCATTTTGCACTTTGGACCCTTAAGGGATCGATACGGTTGAACGTAGCTCGGAGCGATTCCGCGTGTTTGGTTGCAAAAGAGGACCATGCCTAGCATAAAAATACCTATTCATATGTGTTCGAATAGTCTATTTGGTCACATGAGCTTGCAGAACGAAAGTTGCACCACTTTGCAACTTTCAACTACTTGCATTTGACAACTTTTTCCCCAAGTGAAATTTTTTCACCATGGGAAAATGCCTCCGAGATAGCAAAAAATGAGAGAGGTTATTGTAGAGGCACCCAATGCAATCCTATAGGATCAAATGAGAAGTTTCTAAGCATCACGGTATCCGAGTAACAACATGCTAAATTTTGCAACCATTTTACACTTTGGACCCTTAAGGGATCGATCTGATTGAACGTAGCTCAGAGCGATTCCGCGTGTTTGGGTGTGAAAGAGGATCATGCCTAGCATAAACATACCTCTTCGGACGCGTTGGAATAGTCCGTTTGGTCACAAGAGTTGTATAACAAAAGTTGCACCACTTTGCAACTTTGCACTACTTGCATTTGACAGTTTTTCCATCAAGTGAAAATTGGACACTATGGGAAAACCACTATGAGATAACAAAAACCAAGAGAAGTTATTGTAGAGGGGCCAAACATGATCTCATAGGATCACACCCTAAACCATTAAACCCTCTACCCTCTTCTCTCAACCCAATACCCTAAACCATCAACCCTATAGGTCCCCAACCCTATTCCCTCATTTCTCAACCCTCTACCCTATACATTAGATCCTCAACCCTCATCTATCTTTGTCCCTCCCTTGTCTTCTCTCCTTTCTATCTCACTTCTCCCTCCATCTCTCCCTCTATCCATTCCTCCATCTCTACCCTAATCCCTCAACCCTATA
>VDFB02271358.1:332678862-332781332 GCA_007258455.2 Sequoia sempervirens | reverse complement strand
GCTAAGTTCATTCTTTTAATTGTAGTCTTTGCCTTCTCTCTGGATATTGGGTCTTCTCTTGAGGTGGAGACCTCTCCTATGGAGGTGGAGTCCTCTCCTTTTGTTGTGGAGGTGTGTTTTGAGGCTGAAGGCTCTATCCTCCATCTCCCATTGAGGTGGAGCCCATTCCTATTTAGGTGGATTATTGGTTTGCATGAGACTTGTGGCTATTGTGGCAAGGATGAGCTTGGTTTCTTCTCCTACAGAGGTGGAGAGAATAGCTGGATGATGTGGGGAACAATTGGATTTTTGAGTTTCCATGACAATCTCTCCCATAGAGGTGGAGAGGGGGTGTTTATGGGCTCTATTTTTTTTATCATTTGGTTTATTGTGAATTGGCTGGTTCAACCAGTGGTATGGAGAGTTTGGTGGGTGTTGATGCTAAGTGTTATGTTGTAGTTTGGTTGTTACAAGTTGATGGCTTCCTGGCTATCTCAGGTGGTTCTTTTATCTTCCTGAGTGACTGGTTTGTTGTTGCCTAGCTGATGCAGGCGGTGTCTATGGATCAAGGTCCCTGCCAAAAATTGGTTGTAAAGGGTTGAAGGTCCCTTCAAAACCTATGGGTTCTAGGTCCCAGTAAAAACTTGGCTTAGGGTTTGAGGTCCCTTTAAAACCTGTTTGTTGCAACATGTGTTGACTTGTTTTTCTGTGTTTGGTTGTTGTTGATGGTTTGACCGAGGATATTAGTATGGGTCAATTATGCTTGATCCATGAATAATCAAAGCATAACGAAGCCACTAATACTCAATCTAAATAGGATCACTCAAATTGAAGTTAAACTAAACATTTGTAAAAGCAAAGTATCCTAAATTACGAAAAAATTTAAAATGTCTACTCTAACCCATTCAAAACTTATCTCGTTTTGGGAGCGGTGTTGCGTTGATGTGGAATTCCACCCCTTTCCCATTCCCACAATCAGTGAGCTTGTTTCAATCGATTCTATTGAAGAGAATCGATGAAATGGTTGTGAGATGTAAATGGAAACATGCTTTATGCTAAAATGAGTATGATGCAAAAGTTAATCTAACATGATTTTATGCTAAAAGATGTAGCTATGCAATTGCTAAGCTAATCTAAATGAGATTTAAACTAAAAATATTAAAACCCTAATTATTAGTTTAGCTAAATGGATGCATTATGGAAGCCATTAATGGAAGCTAAGCTATTATGCAACTAATTTAAACTAGAATATGTTAAATGTGTGCAAAGTATGAGTGTGAGTGTGAGATATTTGAACAACATAAGTTTGTTGTTAAAAGATGGATCCATTTGTCTCCAAATAGTGTTCTATTTATAGGAGAGCAAATGAGAAATGAATGGTTGAGATTTGAAAAAGCTAATCAATAGTCAAGGATGAAGAAATTGGAGGCATGGATCATGGATTCTCATCAACTTATGAGAATTCCAAATGAGATTTAATCAAGGGTTCACATTCCCTCAAACAAAACACACTTTCAACTTGTTTAAGAGGTTACAAGTTAACTTGCACAAAAGGTCACAAGGTAACTTGCACATGAAGCTAAGTAAGCTTGGTGAGAAAAATGAATATTCCCCTTTTTTAAATGAGTGAGGAGAGAGAATATTCTTTGGAATATTCTCATGGGTGAGGGAAAAGCATAATTTAGTTAATTAAAACCAAATTAAATATGCAAAGGAATATCCATGGCAATATTCCCCTTTTTGGAGGAATGTGCAAAGGAGGAATATTCCCTTGGAATATGCCCTTGCAAGTGGGGGGAATTAGATGTAATTGGTAATTAAACAATGTTAATTATGCAATTAGGGGATTTAGAAGAATTAGATGTTATTCATTAAATAAAATGATTTAATGAATGGGGAAAAGGTGGAATGATATTTAATTAAATAACTTAGGGTTATTTAATTAAATAAGGAGACTTAGGGATTAAATTAAATAATTTGATGTATTTAATTTAAAAGGATGAAATGTTAGCGTGAAAGGGGGTGAATTAACTTGATTAAATTAATTAGGTTAATAGATGCAAATGACATAATTAATTAAATAGTTAGGATAATTTAATCAGTTAAGCGAAAAGAGGATGGGTTTGAAGACAAAATGATGTTAGTATACCTGATTCGAGTGTATGACATCATTCAGGACATTTTTTAGTGTATACATTTTTCCCCTCTTTGAAGTGAGGTACCTATTACGTTGGTTCAAAGACTGATGCCTTTTGGATTAAAAATTGCTGCTTAAATCAAAAAATAAAAAAAATCTGATTTTTAGATGTCCCACTATTGACCCAACGGAAGGAATAAGCTGATTCCCTACCCCCTTGAGAAATCAGGCAAAAAAAAAGAATTTTGGGTTGATTTCTCGACAAAGGTTAAAATGCTGCCCTAGAGGTCCATAAAGGCTATGGGATTCAAAAAACATGCCAAAAATGCAAAATATGATGCAAATAAGCCTTAGTTTGGAAAATTTGGTAAAAATGGTAAAAAAACACCCTTTTTTGGCTGAAATTAGGATAAAAAACCCTAATTTTTAAGCTTAAATAGGTGAGGAAGTGTCACTTTCCATTCATTTGTGCATTCACACCTTTGAGATTTCTTTCATTTTGAGCGTTGAACTTTGGCGAAATGGCTCACCATGTGCTCCTCGTTCATCTTTCTGACCAAGTTCGAGAGTACTAGTAGCGCATAGACGTCGAACCTTGAGTATGTGACACAAAACTTCTCTTGATTTTCGCATTTAACTACATTTAATAGCGTGTCAAAGTTAGGTCAAAAGGTGTGTTGCTATATAGCGACGCTTTAAAAGCATTGGAAGCGTCACTATCAATTTTTTAGCGATGCATCCTCTATTTAGCATCACACCCCAAGATTTTAGTTCTGTGACACATTTGATAATGGAGTCGCAAGGGTAATAGAGCGACGCATGGGATTTTTTGGTTCAACGATATAGGAAAGCGGTGGGCGACGCATGTAATAACTAGCGACACACCCAAATATCAATTTTCTATTGAGCATGGCGATGCGCATTGCCAAAGTAGCGATGCACCCCAAAAAGTAATATAGTGACACAACCCAAAATAGGCGATGCTATTGATTTTTTGGGGGAAAAGTCTTAGATGTTGATCAATTGTTCAACTTTTTTCAGCAAATTGATGTTGTGTGTGTGATGCGTGCAGGAGGATCCGCCACAACTAATGTCTCGAGAGCACAAATATGAGATTTTTTCTATAGATAGAGACCTTGATGACTTGGAGGTGGAGTAGCTAGGGTTAGGCTTTGTTGCCTTTATGCCTGAGATCAGGACCCATCTTTCCTTGATGACAATGTTGGTCGAGAGATGGCATAGCGAGACGTCTTCATTCCACTTGCCCATTGGGGAGGTGACTGTCACACTTGAGGATGTGTGGCATATTCTATAGTTTCCCATTCATGGAGAGCATGTCATTTATGACATAGATGCTGGGAGAGACGTTGTCTCTCTCTTCTGCATAGATGACAGGTTATTCTTGTCAGCTCCCAGATTGATCTGGATTTCTAACATGGTCGTGTCGACACCTTTAGATTGTTTGTTGGTGCTCTGATTTGTGGCATTACCATAGACCAATGGGGAAGAGGTTGTAGTCCCAGATGGGGTCTAGCTTGGGAGGGTATGATCGGGAGAGACATCATGTATGTTGGGGTTCAGTCCTCCTTGCCTCCTTCTACCATGATATGCACGAGGCCATCTACAAAGAGGGCAGGAGTATCAGAGCAGGAGTGACCTTACTACACATATGGCAATATGAGCATATTGTAGTTCTGAGGCCCATTGTTGTCCTTGCTGATATCCATGACGATGAGTCTATTGTTTTCATACATGCAGTGTCGATGACATTGTAGCATACAAGACCCATAGGTTTAGCATATTGGCATTCTACCATTGATGATATGATAGTTTTCAGATGTAGGCCATGGCTTTAGCATCCACGATGACCACCAGAAGCTTGATTTTGCATGATAGACTCAATATATTCAAGGTTGAGAGCACACCATTATTGAGCGGTACCTTCCAGATCGTGTTGCTCATCATTTTGGGGAGACCTAGGATGTATCGGTAGATGATTATACTACTATATTTTCTAGGTCGTAGAGAGAGGCACAGTGGGGAGTCGTCATTGATCCCATAGTGGCGAGCAATGATTTTTGAGCACTTGTTCCACAGGATTGGCCATATGATCAAGGTCTCCTAGATGTGGGACCACTCTAGGCTATGATGCATGGTTTAGGCCACCCATACGGCTTACAGATCTAGCGAGGCATACCCTGACATAGGTAGAGGTAGAGGCAGATGTAGAGGCAGGAATCGAGGTAGGGATGGAGGGAGGGATGAAGGTCGAGATGGTGGTAGAGGCCGGGGACAGGGCTAGGTGCCAGGTGATGGGCACCAACAGTAGTTGGATCAGGGGCAGCATGATGGGTAGCATGTTGGACATCATGTTGGATAAAATGCTAGAAAGATTTTGGGGCACCGCTGCCTCCACCTATACAACTAGATCCATGAGATGGGAAAATTGCTACCCTCACAGTAGAGAGAGCATAGTTGTGGGCAGAGATGGATTAGCTGTGACAACAGTTGTAGGCTATGAAAACTCAAAGAAACTAGGAGGTCCAGTTGTAATAGCAGTTGGATATGCAACTTTCCCAAGAGATTGGGAAAATACAACAATTGGAGGCAGTGATAGCAGCAGCATAGGGCAGGATCATTTTTGCTTGATTAGATAGAGAGGCTGTCACAAAGGCTGCATACTATCGTATGCATTATCATTGTGATGTTTCACAGGGGATGCAACAACCTGACTTCTTATAGTAGAGCAGTGCACCTCCTAGATATGAGAATCAACCATCAGTTAGGGGTGAGACGAGTGGTCACTAGGGCTAGCCTGCCAGTGTAAACACTTTTTTAATTATTTCTCGATTCGTTATACAAATATACATTCATGGAATCCTTTTTTATAGCCTTGTGGATATTGTATTAATGATTGATATACAAATACACTAATTTAGATATTGTATTATGACAATCATCACCATTTTTTGATATATATGAGATGATACAAATGTGATGTGATATGATGTTCCCTTTAATTTATGCTTATGAATGTATGGATGCACTTTGAAATGATGTGATGCATTTAATTTATTTATTCTCATGCAATATGATGCGATGACATGAGAATGTAATGATATGGAATGGATGCAATGTTATGTTCTTTTTCAGTATCTTTTCATGATATGATATGCAGATGTTATGCTTATGCAAATGATGATGTGATGTATTTTTTTTTTTTTGGTACTTTTCTATGTATTTCTATGAGATAATGATGTATGCATATGGATGTATGGATGGATAATGGATATGTTTATGCTTATCATAATGCGATGTATGTTTATGATATGTGTGCAATGATTTAAGATGCTTAGAATAACAAATCTATATTGTTCAACACAACTTAAATGATAATGCGATGCAGTGGATTATGTTTTATTATGACATGCTATGATGATGTGAGATGTATGCATGCTAATGATTTCTGGATGCAAGATGGATGCATTGATGATGTTTTTGTTGACTATCATGGTACTAGGTTAGCACAAAGAGAAGATAGAAGAAGTAAGATGATTGACCATTGATTTTGAAAGATTGATTGCTTCAAAAGATCCAACAAGTCTATGATCCATCGAGACTTTATTAGAGATGGTGACAAGAAATGCATGATGATGATGATGATGGTATGCTCATATCTTGGGATTGGGATTTTCCGTCATTCCTTATTATTTGATATAACACATAGACACGATGCATCAAGGTATTGATAACCAATATGGCATTATATCTAGTGTAATGGACTTTGACTCTGCAAACATATAGGATAGTTCATGTTCACACCTTGACATATGAAAACCTTGTTAGAATGTAAGTTAGAAGCTCTAGAATATATCGGACCAAAGCATACACAATAGTCAATAATGTACTCCAAACACTTTCCCTACACACTACTAAGTATGTGCCAAGATTATTTTACAAGGATACCCACAAGAACAACAAATGAAAGATAATGATCAATGCCCCATTCCTTTCTCTCTAAATAATTTTGATAGACATCATCGAGAGGTCCTTGGAATGGGTCAATAAGATAAATCATAAGAAAAGATTAAAGACAAACAGTTAGTTTTATCTATATCTCTTGCCAGTTTAAGTTTAGCTAAGGTGATTTCTGGTACTGATGTCCATCGCAAGAAGGATACATCCTAGGACATGTTGATAAAATGGTTTGATTTAGGATGATGATGCTATGATGAGCCGTTAATACAAACTCCACTAACACACTTACCTATGATTAAAACTTTATATTTTGACACTTAGGTTCTCACTTTATGACTTGCGATACTTGCTTTCTACTTGTTTTTCCAAAGGGTGAAGATGACGATTGATTTATTATGGGTGAAGGTTTATTGTGGGGGAAAGTGAAATGGGATGGATGGTTATGGATTTTCTAGGAATATTTCAATGTTTTTGGTATTTTGCAAATGTTTTGAGGCTGTTTTTTGTCTTTTTTGAAAGTTTATGTAGATGTTTTGGTTTTCAATTATTTGAGGTTGTTTAGGGTTTTCTCTAAGATATTTGAGGTTGTTTAGGTCTTTTGAATGTTTTCTAATGTTTTTTTATTTTTTGTTATCTAAATGTTTTGGGATTTTCTATTATCTGAATGTTTAGGGATTTTTTTGATATATGAATGTTTAGGGTTTTTTGAGTTTTGACCAAGAACCTAACCTAAAAGACCTATCCTAGGGGCCTTAGGGGTTGATCAAAGATTAGCCTTGCCTACGTTATACACGTAGAGACCACATAGTTCAATTGACTCGATTTATTGAAGATGATATATGAACACTGGATGGATTCCACTTTATTATGATGAACTCCTAAAGGACTGACCTAGAGTGTCTCAAGGGCACATCAATGATGGCCTTGCCTACATTCAAGGTCAGAGACTCATAGTTCGAAAAGGTTCCGCTTTTGGATTTTTGATGTTCAACCTTTTTAGGGATTTTGATGAGATTTGGATGTTTTAGATTTTGACTTTACAAATTTTTGAGTGTTTTTGCATTTTAGTTGTACAAGATTTTGTAAATGTTTTTGGATTTTCTGATGAATGTTTTATGAATGTTTTTGGATTTTTAGCTGTACATGATTTTTCAAATGTTTTTGGATTTTTTGATGAACATTTTATGAATGTTTTTGGATTTTTAGCTGACCTTAAGATATACAAGAACTCGATTTGATCCATAAAAAATTTCCCCCAGTGTTAAGTGATAGACTACCTCAATATAGGTAGGACAAACTGACCTTTGGAATATGCCAAGTAGTACTAAGGGGATACAATACTTCTCAATATCAAGCTATGATAAGGACGTGGACCTGTGATGGAATAAATAGGATGAGCGATGAGGCATTGAATAGATGATGATGCAAAGAATGATATGACAAAGAGCCAAAGAATAGATGGAGGTACTTTATTTATGCAAGGCACCTATTTGCCAGGTTTTCACCAAGTACTTGCCCAAAGCACCACCAAAGTGGTTTTCACTGGAGGACGATTGTTTTTCTTTATTGTTTTCAATCCTTTTTTTTTTTGGATTTTGATCATTTTTATTTTTTTTGTATTTTTAGATTTACACCCTTCAAGACTAGGCATCAATTTTTTTAAGATGCAAGTTGTTGGTTGGTTCCTGCAAGGGTTCGCCTTCAGGCATTGACAATTGATATGCCCCTGATCCATAGCTCATTGTGATGACAAAGGGACCCGACCAGCTAGGCTCAAACTTTCCTTTACTATCCTGATTTGGAAGATTCTTTTGGTTCCGCTTGAGAACAAGATCCCTTCCCTGCAAAGATTGACATTTTATCTTCTTGTTATAGCTCTATTTTAGTCATTTTTGATATACTTGCAAGTGATTGAGGGCGTCAAGACGACACTCATCCAAGAATTATAGCTCATTCAATTGAGATATTTTGTACTCTTCATCGGTGATTAGGTTTTGTAGTGACACTCACAGTGATGGGAGATCAACCTCAATAGGCAGGATGGCTTCTAATCCATAGATCAAGGAGAATGGGGTTGCACCTATTGGTGTGTGGATACTAGTTCGATAGGCCCAAAGAGTGGGATTTAGCTACAAATTCCAGTCACGACCAGCTTCATTGACCGTTTTCTTTAGGATTTTTAGAATGGTTTTGTTTGTAGCCTCAGCTTGGATGTTTCCCTGGGGGTAATACAGGGTAGAGAATCGGTGTTGGATGTTGAATCTTTGACATAGCTCTTTCACATCTTGATTCTTGAAGGGTGTTTCGTTGTCTAAGATAAGGTTTTGTGGAACACCGTAATGACAGATGAGGTAGTTTGGGATAAACTTAGCAATTTTCTTTCCCATTATGTAGGTCATATGAATGGCTTCAACCCACTTGGTAAAGTAATAAGTGGCTGTTATGATAAAATTGTGGCCATTGGATGAGGTTGGAGTGATTTTTCCTATGAGGTTGAGTCCCCACTGCGAGAAAGGCTAGGGTGTGATTATTGGTTGCAATTCTTGAGCTGGAGCAGGAATAAGATCTCCATGTTGTTGACACTAGCCACACTTCTGCACATACTGATGAGCTTCTCTTTCCATGGTTGGCCAGTAGTACCCCATCCTCAATAGTTTCTTAGCTAAAGTCATACCGCTAGAATGGGAACCACATATGCCATTGTGTACTTCTGTTAAAGTAGTCAAGGCTTCCTCTTAGTTAAGACATCGTAGTACTGTCCCTTCGATGCTTTGGTGGTAAAGGGTATCACCTAGGATCATGAAGCGGGATGCCTTCTTAACAAAGGTCTTTTTAAGGTTCGAGGTGATATCGGATGGGAGGGTTCCTCTGCTTAGGTAAATAAATATGTCATGGTACCACGGGGATCCAAGACCAACAATGAAACACACAAATTTAGATTATAATATTTCAAAAATTGGTACGAGAAGTTGTTCTACCAAGAATTCACATTGCAGGGCATTGTTCGGCATGTCTAACAGTGATTCAATTGTTGCCATAACATCTGCTACTTAGTTTTTCATGCAAGGAATCTACTCAAAAGTTATATCTATGAAAAGGTCCTTAAGAATCTCTTCCATCTTCTTGTAAGGATTAAGCTTTTCATCCTTAGTTTGGTAGTCGTCATTGACCTGGTTGATAACCAATTAGACTTTCATCTCTTGTATCTACCATTGAACTGCTATCCTTAAACCTATGATTAGGGCTTCGTACTCAACAATTTTGTTAGTACATAGAAATGATAGCCTGCATGACTTTGGGATATAATCACCTTGAGGGGTGATGAAGAGAATTTTTTCTCTTGATCCATGTTGGGTGAATGATCCATCAAAGTACATGTTCTTTTGATTTGCGAGATTGACAAGGAATACTGATTCATCAGGGAATTTAGATATCAATGGGTTCTCTGCATAGATAGGTGCCTCTACTAGTTGGTCTATGATCACTTGTCCTTTGATTTCCTTACACTCAACATACTCTATGTCAAATTCTGTTAAGATCATTACCCATTTGATCATTCTCCTAGTGAGAATTGCTTTAGATAACATGTATTTTAATGGATCAATTTTTGCAATGAGCTTGACTTGATGTGACAACATGTAGTGTCTAAACTTTTGTGAAGCAAAAAACAATGCTAAGAAGGATTTATCAATGGAAAAATAGTTTATTTCATAGCCCACTAAGGTCCCACTGATGTAGTAGATAGCTCTTTCCTTTCCATTTTCATCATGTTGTGCCAAAAGAGCGCCTAGTGCTATTGATGTTGCTAAGATATACAAGATCAGTGGTTTATTTGGTATTAGTGGAATGAGAATTGGAGGTGTCAATAGATAGTCCTTGATATGTTGCAAAGCTTTATCACACTTCTCATCCCACTTTTAAGGTATTCCTTTATGGAGAAGATGTGAAAAAGGGTGGATTTTGTCTGATAGTTGCGCTATGAACCTTCTGATGGACTCCAATCTTCATTGTAATCCTCTCATCTACTTTAGTGCTTGTGGTGGTTCCATGTCTAGGATGGATTTTACCTTTGTTGCGTCAATTTATATCCCTCTTTGTGAGACGATATAGCCAAGAAGTTTCCCTTATGTAACCCCAAAGATACACTTTTTTGGATTTAGCCGTACCTTGTATTCTTCAATCCTGTCAAAGATAGGTCCTAGGACTTGTATGTGCTCACTCCTTTTCTTTGATTTTTCCAAAATATCATCCACATAATCTTTGACTGTTTTGTGGATCATGTCATGAAAGATGAGGTTCATTGCTCTCTGATAGGTTGCTCCTGCATTCTTTAGCCCAAATAGCATCATGTTCTAGCAATATGTCCCCCATGGATAAGTGAATGTAGTTTTATGTTGATTCTCCCTAGCGATCATGATTGTATTATATCTTGAAAACTATCCATGAGTGCTAGAATTTCATTCCCAACAGTTAGGTCCACTATGATGTCAATGTTAGGAAGAGGGAAGTCATCCTTCAATCATGCTTTGTTTAAGTCTTTGAAATCAATGTAGATTCTGATGCCCCTAGTGGGTTTTTAGACTGGTATTAGGTTTGAAATCCACTCAGGATAATCTATTGGTCAGATAAATCCAACATCAAGAAGCTTCTATCACTCAATTTTGACCAAGAGTGCTATCTGAGGGTGCATCTTCCTTAACTTTTTCTTTATTGGTTTGGATTCTAGATAGACTGCTAAGTGATACACAACCACTTCAGGATCAAGTCCCAGCATATCTATGTATGACCATGCAAATTTATCTCTTCACTCTTTCAAGAATGTTGTCAGGTTCTTCTGTTCTTCAGCCAACAATGATTCGACATATAAAGTGATCTTGGGTGCTTCTTCTATTCCCACATTGACTAGAGTGGCCTTCTTTGCTAAGACTGCTAATTTCTCTAGATGTATTTCACTAAGGGGGAGATTGAATCCATCATCCTTGGGAACCTCAAAGAGGTTTTCACCCTCAGATACATCCTTTCTTTTTGCTATTTTGGGATCAGAAAGTTCCATAGTGTGGTTTTCACTCAAAGATCGGCGTGTTAGTTGTATTTAATCAATTTTGTGACTGAAGGACTCAATCATTTCCCCATAGTATGCTCCTATGTCTAGCTCTATGTCAAAACCTGCTTTGTGGTTTGCCCATGGTAAGTTGTCATGGAGTCCCATGAATTCCTAGATCGCTTCATCATTTTCAAATAAATCTAGAATCGTTGGTCCAGGTTGGTCCAATTCAATGAGTTGAGGGTATACCAGGCATATTTCATTTGGTTGGTTTCTTGGAGTGAAGGTTGATGTAGATATCATGAAGAGGGAGTTATTCTCAAATAGGTCAGCAACATCAAGGGGGAAGTCATCTAAGGTTGTATCACATGATGCAAGTAACCAAGAGGAAGCCTCATCCCGTTTAGCGAAAGAACCTTTGCCAATTAGGGTGACCTTGCTAGTAGTACAACCTAGGCCAAGATTCTTTAGGCATTGCCACGTTTCTCAGGAACAATGGGTTCTAGTGAACCATTATCATTCTGTCCCATTTTCCTATTCTTGGTATAGCCCCATCCCTTCATTAACTGCAAGCGTTTATTTTCGTCTTCCATGGGAAGAACAGGAACACGTTGTTCATCCTGATAGAGGAGTTTAGAGAAATATTCCTCATTGACATCTTCTTGGTTCAAATCTCCCCACTTGGTGAAGGTGGTAGCGGCCATCTTGATTATCTTGAGCTCTTTATTGCTAGTTGTGGGTTTCCCATGGGATTGAGGAGAAATAGGTAGCTCTCCTAAGACAAAGGTATTCTTCATTAGCTTATAGTTTCCACAAAAATCATCCTAGATCACTGCTTTGATGTCGGGTATGCTCTGCACAATGAGTGATTTTGTTTCATAAGTAGATGCAAGGGATGATGGGTCAACAAATGAGGTAGAAGGTGTAGGCCCTTTTTCATTCTTGGGTATTTGGGGGATTTTATAGAACTTAGCTTCAAGATTCTTGCAGTAGTAAAAGGGCTCAGGATCTCCATGGATGGTAATTTCTCTCCCTTCAAAGGGAAACTTTACACATTGATGATAGGTCGAGGCTACAACTTTTGAGGCATGGATCCATGGTTGACCAAGTAGAATTTTTTAGGGAAGGTCAATATCTAATACTTGGCATGTAGTTTCTACAATGATGGGTCCCACTTGGATGGGTAATGCAATGATGCCTTGTGATACCTGCTCTTTGCTTTCTCAATAGTATCCTTTGAATAGCTGAGGTGCTTGATCAACTAAAGGGTACAAATGTTCAGACTTTGACCTTATTTTTGTGAATGAAAACCTCAAGGTGTAAAGCACCGTTATGAGATGGTTGCGATAGTAGGTCTTGTTCCAAGAAGGTGAGAAGATGATTAGTGATATGCCCTACCATAGCTTGAAACTGATGTGGATCAATATCCTCAGGGACAAATAACTCTTACAAAGCTTTCTCTAAGATTTCCCTATGTGTGGGGGTCTTCTTAAGCTGATCTAGGAGATTGTACTTACTGGGATTTGATGTTGGAAAAGTAGGTTGTGCCCTAGATTGAGATGGGACTCCTTGGATGGTGATTTTTCCACGTCGTGTGGTGACTCCACACTCCACACTAGGCCCTTTGATGGTGACGATGGTGATAACACTATCATAGGAATCAACTACATTAGAATAGGTATACTACACATTTGTGTAATCCTTAGCTTTTATGTTATTGTTCCCTTTGCTATGATTTGGCATAGGGTTCTTGTATATCTTAAGATCCTGATTCCCAACTGGTACCTCAATAGATATGGTATCATTCTCTATAAGGTCTTGGATAATGTTTTCTAGCTTCATGTAGTTTGCAGTTTTCTGTTTTATGTCCTTTGATCTTGTGAAAGTCACAAAGGTCATTCTCGTTATACCAAGATCGTTTCTCTTGTGGTTCTTGGTAGTTTTCAAAGCTAGGAAGTGTTATCAAGTTTTAATCTACTAATTTCTTCATGATTTTCTCGATAGGTTCAGATAATTGTGCATACTTGCATATAGGATAGTTGTTCTTGTTAGGGGTTCGCCTTTGTTGTGATTCAATATTGTTGATCTTATTGTTATGAGGGGGTGTTGTTTGATGTATAGTTGGTTGAATGTTAACAACATGATTGTTGTTTGGCCTAGGAGCACTTAAGACCACCTTAGAATCTACCACACCATCATTTGTTACATTCTTGTTCTTAGCCTAGACACGAGGCTTGTCGTTTGAACTAGTTGATGGTTGATTGTCTTTGTAAGCTTGGGTATTCCCTTGTGAGATTAGAGCTCTCTCGATGTTAAGGGATCTAGGGAAAAGATAATCATAAGATGTGATGCACTACATTTTCAAGTGGAAGGGTAGATCTAGATTTAGATTTTCTATGATGATCCCCACATGTTGTTCATCGGGAAGAGGCCATTTTCTCTTACTAGCTTTTTGTCTCCATCGTTGTAAGAAATTAGTGAAATTTTCTCCTTTATTTTGTCTGAGAGTGTACAAATATTCCATGCTTACATCCATGTCAAGGTTAAAGGAGAAGTGATCAATGAATTTGTTAGTAATTTCTTGAAAAGTTTTGATATCGGGAGGCAGTTGAGAAAACCAATCCATAGCAGGACCTGTTAGACTTCGGGGGAAGAGGTGCATTAAATAAAAATCATTGTAATTAGTAACCTCCATACACATGATGTTGAATTATTTGACATGGTCCATAGGACTTCCTCTCCCTTTGTATTTATCAAATTTGGAGATTTCAAAGCTGAGATGGAATGGTACTATTGCGATGTTTTGATCAAATGGATAGGGACATAGGTTCTCTGTATGGGGATTCTTTATCTTTCCCATCTGAAGGTCCTGCATTTCTTGTAACAACACCTTAAGTTGTGATGCTAGATTGTCTTGCAGGTTTGGTGGAGAAATATACGTTGGGATGATAGATGAGTTCTGGTATGATAAGGTGTTGTATGGTTTGTATGGTGGTGTGAGATTCTGTGAAGGTGATTGAGGTGTTGATGTGTATATTCCTAACACATTTGTATTGACGATGTTTTATGGAGGGTTATAATATGAACTTTATTGTTGTTGTTGTGCATACTGCTGAGTTAGTAAGGCTTCTTGGTGAGCTTGTTGTTGTTGTTATGCCAAAAGGGCTTGTTGTTGAGCCTACTGTTGTTACTGTGCTACTAAGGCTACTTGATGGGCTTGATGTTCTTTCTATGCTGAGGTTGCTTGTTGTGCTTGATGTTGTTGCTACTGTTGCTAGGATACTAGGGCTTCTTGTTGTTGGGATACTAGGGCTACTTTCTATTGTTGCTATTGTTGTTGGGCTAATAGGGTTGCTTGTTGTTGTTGCTATTGTTGATATGCTTGTTGTGCTTGCTGTAAAGCTAAGGCATGTGCTTTTAGTGTAGGATCAGGTGGTTGTTGAGACATCTATGACAGGTTTTGAGTGGTTAGCAGATTGATGATGAGATGTTGGCAATTCCCTTGGTTTAACATTCCTTGTAAGATAGTGGATTGAGGTGGAGGAATGTAAGTTTGAGGTCCCATTTGATTTTTCATGGTAAAGGGGACTGTGGGAAAAGATGAGGATGGTGACATTAGATTATGAAATGGGAATGACACACTAGGACCTTGAGTCCATTGATTAAAATTTTTTCCTTGTCCCATGTCTTGAGGATTTCCTTGTGTTAGGGATGTAGACAAGGTATTACTTGGATTAATGGGATTTTTTACTAGGGGTTTGTTTGGATGTAGGTTGATGATGGATGAGATAGATGGGTTTTGAACCACTGTTATGTTCGATGTATCCATAGGAAGATTAGATGAAGAGGGCCCATGTGGTGTCAAAGGCTAGTTTTGCATGATGGTATTTCCTTTCCCTTTTGGATCTACTTGTGACACTTGGTCCATACTATGCATAATGTTGGGCACACTTGTGGTACTTGTGGGGATGGATGAAGAGGTGTGTCCTCAAAATGTGGAAGTTGTGGTGGAGTAATGAAGTGCAAGTGGTTTATATGGATATTTGGGATCTTATAGAATAGGAGGAGCACCAAATGTAGGTGTCCAAGTGTTTGTTTGGGATGGGGGATTGGTTTCATGAGTTCCCAAAAGTGTTCTGCTTTCAAATGGAAGAGTATGAAAAAAGTATTTAGCAAGACTAGCTGCAAGGCTAAGTGTTGATGTTTGATTTAGCCCTAGGGATGGAGTTGTGAAGCCTTGTGTCAGATTTTGTGCAACAAATGATGGGGAGATAGGAGCTATACTTCCCAAGGCTTGATGTTCCATGGTTTCTTCCCTAGTAAGTTCAAATGGATTGTTCATGATATCTTCTATCTTATACGGCCCTGATGATGATGAAGGTTGTTGCGATGGAGTAACGTGACTTCTTGGATCAAATTCTAGTAAAGGAGTTGGATCACTTGAGGTAAATGCATGAATTTTGATTTCTCCATGATTCTCTTGTGTTGTGATCTCGTCTTTACCATAAATTTTGGGTCACCTTTGGGAGAGTTATGTTGTGATTTGCAATGTTTGAACTCTCCAGTTGACTCAAATCTAGGTAAAAGGGATGCTCTAAGTATTTTTGGAGCAATGATGATAATGGGTGATGAAAAGGTGGGTTATGTGGAGACTGATCTTTGCAAATGTTTTGGGACAAGACTTTTGACTTAAGTTTGAAGTTTTGATGTTTGGGTAAAGGATGTTGATGGATTTGGAAATCTTCAGGGTAGACTCTTGACCTTCAACATGAACTAGTTCAAAGATGATAACTAACTTACCTAAATGCATGGAAAAGTATTCATTTCACATACAAAGTAGTTAAGTTAGGGGTTGGTTTGACAGATGTTTAAGTCAAAAAAGCTTTGGTGTATTCAATTTTTTTGTAAAGTTTGATGAAGTGAAGGGTGAATCTTGATGAATGGGTGGAGGAAGTGTTTGATCCAATGTTGACCTAAAGTGAACCTTTGTTTGATAAGACCATGGTAGTGAAAAAAATGCTAAACCTCTAAATTTTTCAAATCCTAAAGATCTAATGTTTTAGATAGGTTTATTATCATGAAAAAGACCTAGATTTTGACCCATAAAGAACATATACATGTCTGGATGTTTTCGTAGTGCGCGTTCATAAAATTTTATTAACAACTTGTTTCTATTTTGGTAGAGTACCAAAATATGGTTTTTGATTGCTTGTGAACTATAATGTCTAAGTTTGAAGTGACGACTTATAGACCTTCTTTTAGGGATTCTAATTTTGTGTGAGATCATTTAGAGAAGTCTATGTCTATGGAAGAAAAGAGGATATTTATTACCATGCGGGTGGTGGTAATATGGGCCTTCCAGCCTCAATATCAGTTTTCTCCTCTTCTTCGTCTAATATTTTTGCGGAGTTTCTCCAATGAGCGGGTGTTTCTTTTGTTTCAAAGGTGAAGCTTCTCAAACTACTAATGATATCAGTTTGTTCTCCATTAATGAGTTCAAAATTTAGTTGAATGATAGAACCTTCAAGGTCAGGTTGTTCAATGGGAGAGATTGGTCTCCAAATGGTCATGTGGGGTTCAATTGTGTCAATTTATCTTGTTTAAGTGAATTCCTTTTACCACAAACACTTAACTTGATTATGTTTCCAAACTAAAATGTCTATGTCATAAACATCATAAATTTCACATTGTCCATTTTGTGAAAATCATGAGGTTGAAGACATAGTTGCTTATGTTAACTTTGGAAAATATGGATTGAGATATAAGTCAAGATATTTTGAAATCTCTAAGGATAGAAATCCTTAGGACAAGCATTAATATCAAGGCTATTTCAAAAGGTATCCATATTTAGCCCAAAGGGTTTGAAATTTTGAGGAAGATTGTGCATTTTTTTTGTAATGTTTTGGAACCAAGCAAAGTATTAAATTGACTTTCAAGCATTTAAAATCCTAGGTTGAAATGGCCATTCTTGTTGAGTCCCCACTCGGATTCTCCAAACACTAAGACAATGTGAATAGTTAGAGATTTGGTGACACTGGCTCCCCTCCACAACACACACTTCTCGGGACCACCAAATCTCAAAATCCTAAAGATCCTAAGATCCTAAGGATTTTGTTTCAACAATGAATAGTAGAAATGTGGGGCGACTTTAGAATGACTGTTCTTACATCAATAAGCATTAAGGATTTTTGGTAACTAAACAATTTGGTTCTTAGTAACAAACTGAGAACACCCAGCCGTATACACACCCACTTTTCTAATTAAGGCTCTTACTACCATTCCCGTTCCACTTAAGGCATGGTACTAGGTGTAGTATGTTATACAATCTAGGATAGAAGGTACTATCTCATGATTTCCCAACCTTTAATATAGCCTGCCGGTAAACGTGCTTGCAAGAACTTGCCTATGAGTTTCCCGTTGTGGGGTGTGTCTCATAGTAAGTCCTCTCTTAAGGGTGACACAAAGCATAAAGGTGTACTTAAGTATTTCTCTTCACCCAAGATTGCACGAAGCGGAAGGGGATTGGATACGTACTATAAGTGCACACAAACAATAAAGTACACTTGGATTGTTTCTCTTTACCCAAGATCGCACTAAGCGCAAGGGATTAGATATGCACTACAAGCGTGTCACAAAAAAGTAAGAACTCATTCATTTTAACCTCTAAAGCTAAGATGAATTCATTTTATGCACCAAACGAAATGTTAAGTTGCCTTGTTCAATTTTAAACCCAAAATACAATGATGAAATGAGGGTTCAATTTTAGTCTCGTTTGAGCGTTCTTTTTAAGACCCAATTGAAAACTAGTGTGGTCCTACAACATGAAATGGAAAGCATGGAAAATGGGTTATAATTTCCCTAAAAGTGTCAAACACTTGTTACAATTATAAGATTGTGAGATGGGAATGCTTCTTCACTTCAACTTTTATTGTCCAACCTACAAAACCCAGTTAACCAATAAATCACGACGCTGAAATCAATTGCATCATTGTATTGAATGTGCATCACCATACTAAAAAATCAATCGCATCACTTTGCAAAAAATAGTGAGATTAGATGCGTCGATATATTGAAATTCATTCTACGTCAAAAAAATAAGTGTCGCTATATTTAAATGTGGTGAAAAAATTAATTAAGTAATTTGATTTTAATTATGAACTACCAGAATGAAATCGCATGTGTGCCGCTATATAGCGACACGTCATCGAATGTGTCGATTGATAATCAATAGCATTGTTGTACTTGAAAACACAAGGAAAACATAGATTTGACAAGAAAATTGTCAGATTAGTTAGTTCATGCCCTCCTTCTAGTGCCAAAATGTGACCGAGGATATTAGTATGGGTTGATTATGCTTGATCCATGAAGAATCAAAGCATAATGAAGCCACTAATACTCAATCTAAATAGGATCAATCAAATTGAAGTTAAACTAAACATTCATAAAAGAAAAGTATCTTAAATTACGAAAACATTTAAAATGTCTACTCTAACCCATTCCCATTCCGCTTCCCATTCCCATGATCAGTGAGCTTGTTTCAATCGATTCTATTGAAGAGAATCTATGAAACGGTTGTGAGATGTAAATGGAAACATGATTTATGCTCAAATGAGTATGATGCAAAAGTTAATCTAACATGATTTTATGCTAAAATATGCAGATATGCAATTGCTAAGGTAATCTAAATGAGATTTAAACTAAAAAGATTAAAACCCTAATTATCTAGTTTAGCTAAATGTATGCATTATGGAAGTCATTAATGGAAGCTAAGCTATTATAGAACTAATTTAAACTAAAATATGATAAATGTGTGCAAAGTATGAGTGTGAGTGATTTCAACAACATAAGTTTGTTGTTAAAAGATGGATCCATTTGTATCCAAATAGTGTTCTATTTATAGGAGAGAAAATGAGAAATGAATGGTTGAGATTTGAAAAAGCTAATCAGCAGTCAAGGATGGAAGAAATTGGAGGCATAGATCATGGATTCTCATCAACAGATGAGAATGCCAGATGAGGTTTAATCAAGGGTTCACATTCCCTCAAACAAAACACACTTTCAACTTGTTTAAGAGGTCACAAGTTAACTTGCACAAAAGGTCACAAGGTAACTTGCACATGAAGCTAAGTAAGTTTGTTGAGAAAAAAGGAATATTCCCCTTTTTCAAATGAGTGAGGAGAGAGAATATTCTTTGGAATATTCTCATGGTTGAGGGAAAATCATAATTTAGTTAATTAAAACCAAATTAAATATGCAAAGGAATATTCCCTTTTTTGGAAGAATGTGCAAAGGAGGAATATTCCCTTGGAATATGCCCTTGCAAGTGGAGGGAATTAGATTTAATTGGTAATTAAACAATGTTAATTATGCAATTAGGGGATTTAGAATAATTAGATTATATTCATTAAATAAAATGATTTAATGAATGGGGAAAAGGTGGAATGATATTTAATTAAATAACATAGGGTTTTAATTAAATAAGGAGACTTAGGGATTAAATTTAATAATTTGATGTATTTAATTTAGAAGGACGAAATGTTAGCGTGAAAAAGGGTGAATTAACCTGATTAAATTCATTAGGTTAATAGATGCAAATGACAATTAATTAAATAGCTAGGCTAATTTAATCAATTAAGTGAAAAGAGGATGGGTTTGAAGATGAAATGATGTTAGTATACCTGTGTATGATGTCATTCAAGAAATTTTTTAGTGCCTATAGATGGGTTGCAGTTTGGTTAGCTGATTATTTTTCTTGTAGCATCTTTGCCTTGTATTGGGTTTTAGGTCCCTCTAAAACCTTCTTGTAATGGGTTTTGGGTCCCATCAAAACCTGTTTTTCCCTATCAAAAGCATAATGCAAAACTTATTAATGCACTTTTGTAGTGGTAAAAGGAGCATGAGAATACACATTAGGTAAATAAAATCATAATTGTAATGGTTTTGTAAGGGTGTATTTTATTGACTTATTGTACTATAAACCAAATTATATTTACAACCAAACCATAAACCATATCAAATAATTGGAATCACAAAACCTAAGATCAAATTAACAAGAGTGCAACCTTCAAATTGTTAAAAAATCTAAGATGCAAACCTAGTGAAAAAAATAAATAAATACAAATAAACAAAATTCTAAATTCAAATAAATAAATTTCTTCTCATAATATTAATAACATCAACATAAAAAAAGTTGAGACTTTTTATATTCTATAATAGTTAACAAATAATGTAAGTTATATGATATAAGTCATAGTAACCAAAAAAGTAGTTTGCTAGATGCAACAAATACATAACTAGGACCAAAGATAGTAGCTAGTGCTTAGACACAAAAATAATCTAAATAATTTTTAAAACTATTAGATAATAATAGAGATACCAATTATAGTTAATGTATTAGTTATTCCATTACATCATAAACCAATTACCAACTAATATTCATAAATAATTTTATGAGGATTCCTCAACTATAGTAACGCCATTAGAAAAATGATAATTAGAATCTTGAGAGACAACATCTATATCTTTGAAATAACATTAATTAGGGAGGAGTTTGAGATCCAATATAGATGTTTCTTATCCTGTCAACAATGAGTAAGTACAATATAGACTAGGAGTAGGATTAGGTTCATACTTCATTGAATCATTTTCTTTGTCACTTTTCTATAGCAACTTCTTATTTCTTTTAATATTGGTAAACAATTTTCTTGAATTATATCAATTTTGTGTAACTTTAATTTTCCATGGTCCAACAATTTATATAAAGTTTTCTTTTTAAAAATTTCCAAGTCATAGTAACTTGTAAAAGAATAGAAGAGAAGGTAAAATTTGTTGGTGTGAATAAGTCTTGTACCTAGTTTATTCCTTTACTAGGGACTTAGGGGACTTAATTCACATGTTAAGTTTACTTAGGATATTAGTTGTCTTATCTAGAATTTACACTTTCCTAGGTAGTTATGAGTTAGTTGTCTCATGTGATAGGATTAAGACACTTGTCATGATCTTGTCTTATCCTATCTCTCATCCTTGCCTTTATAAGCAAGGCATCTCTAGCATTATAGCATTGCAAAGCATAGCATTGTATAGTATTGCATAAATCATTTGTATCATATTGCAATCCTTGTTTGGTTGAATAGCATCTTCCATTGTTGCTTCTCTCTATCTCTTGTGGAGGTTATTTGGTGTTGCAAATTGAAGATCTTGGGTTGATCACTTCAACATGGTATCAAAGCTTTCAATCTGGCAAGCCCCTTTCTTTAGAGATTTTTCACCATCAAGTTCTATTGTGATTTGAGTTTGAAGCTCAGATCCAGGAGGTAGCCTGTATTTCAAAGAAATTTTGGTCAAAATAAACCCTCCCATCGTGTTCAGGAGGCTGAGTAGATGAATTTTTACTGCCAATTTGTCAATTTTTGACACTGTTAGTTGGAGGCTGAGGAAATTTTTTTTTCCCAAACAGACCGTATGGCCTCTTGAACAGTATAGTCATCATTATTTTGTTTTTTTGAAAAAATATTTCTGTAGGTTTTGTTAAAAAATTTGGGCAAAATTTTCAAAAATTTTGGGCTAAATTTTGTATAGTCAGACAAAATATATTTTGTGGGGTTTTATCAAATTTTTGCCACACTAGTCAAATCCTGTTGGGCACAGAGATCTTTTTTGCTTGTTCGTTGTATTGGGATCGCCGGTCATACCTCCACCTCACTGGCTACTTTTCACAAGTCTTCCCTAGATCCACGATCTGTTCAAGCTTTTGTCCTGCGGTTGTCATTTCATTTAGCTTGTCCGTCGGTCAACATTGGCGTCGGCGTACTTTCCTTCCTCATCGGCAGTACCCTGCATTTAATGCTTCACGAGTTTATGATTGGAAAGTTTTGATTGAACATTTGTCAGTAAACTCGGTTCATCTGTAGCTTTTCTATAGTTTTCGGTCATTGGGTACACACTGATTGACATCTTCATATCGACTTGGCATTCATTGCATCAGCCGCTTTGGATCTACATCTCCTAAGAAGGTACCTCCGATTGGGTTCCTTCTCTTGTCGGTACCTCTTTGTTAGCGGCTCCCTCTAAGCCTCCTTCTATCGCGTACCCTCCATTTATTGTTGAAGAGCTTTGACGGCCCATCCAAGCACCTGTCGGTCAGTGCATCTCACTGTCGGCCCTTGTCTTTTCCAAAGCCTGTTCACCAGGCTCTTCCTACCGGTATCGGCTTCTCTACACTTGGTACCATCTTTTCAGTCGACGACTTTTGTTTTTCTTTCCCCCATCACAACATATCGATCATAGGCTTTCATTATTGGTCAACTTCGTCCATGTTCTCTAGCCAAGCGGCCGACTTCTCATTATTGGTGGCCTTAATTCTTCACTGCATACTCGTCACATCTTCTGTAGTGAAGGGTACGTTTTATTTATATCGGCTGGTGATAAAAAAAATTTATCGACTTATATTTAAAAGTCGACAATTTTATAATCAACGTGTATTGGGGGGTGGGGGTGGCTCGCGGGTGGCTCAACCACTAGGGCCCCACCCGCTCATCACCAATGGTGGAGTGGGTAAAATATTTTTTTTAACCTTTTCTGCATGTTGAGGTCATATGGAACAACTTGGGGCCCAATTTTTTACCCCAATTAGTGTTTCTTTTTTTACCCTGATTTGTATGAAGTGCCTTTTTCTAGGAATTTTTTTTGTTTCTACATAACATTCACTCCAGGTGGCAAAATTTTTGAAATGAGATATCGCCAAAAAGTTGGCGACTTCTACTTTTTAGTGGTGTAGTTGTTTTTCAAAAATTCTGCTCTTTAGGAGCTTTTGTTTCCTGTTGAAGCTAGATGTTCATTCTTCACTCCCAATCTCATAACTTTTGCTCCGTTCCTCTATTTTTTGCAATCCTTGTGGCGTTGGAAAGGTCTCTTCGAGCTCTTTAGAGTTACTCATACATTTTTTCCAGATTTGGCCGTAGGTATAATTAATTCAGATTTTTTTGTTTTGACACTCTGGTTAATTACTTGGATATGTTGGCATCTGGAATATTTTTGTTCGCATGGGTTGGCTTCATTCGGGATGCTTTATATGTATTTTCAGAATTTTGTCCTTTGTGGACATTTTGAGCATCATTTGTAAGCAATTTCTTATGTAAACACACTGATATAAAGTGCCACACTATTGTACATTAGGCATTTTGCACATAAGGATGTGCCATATTTTTTACTCGCACTATATTATAAAGTGCCATGGGGGGTTGTGTAGTGCCTTTGTTATTTGCCATCACACCTTTGTCAAGTGAGTGTCCCTCCAAGACAACAAAGAATCCATGTGATTCTAGCCTCATGCATGTGTGCTTTGTTTTGCACACCACTTTCTAGTTGTATTTACTTTCTTATGCACTTTCATATGTTGATTTTTTTCCTTCATGCACTACATGGTTAAACTCAGAGTTTCAGTGGATCTGTCAGAACTCTCCCAAGTCAAAATTATGGGGGGGTATTATACTATTCGTGCTAATGCTTCCTTGGTTTAGCTTTGGAGTGAACTATGTATCCAATATTTGTTCCTATGTACTAGGCGGATGCAACAGCTGGTTACCCATGCATTTCAGTGAGATGGAGCATTTACCATATAAACACTCTTGCATTCCTATTTGTGGAGGAAACCTTTCATCCTCAGCTGATCAATGTTCTTTAGACTATTGACACCTATATTTTCAACTTACATTAGTTGAGTAGTGTCGTTGGGATCACTCATACAGATTCATGTGCCATATGTATTTTTGATTGACAGATGTTATTGCCTTAGTTTCCATTTGATAATTGTTCAAGTAGTGTCATTGGGGGCACTCATGCAGATTGTTGTCTTCTTGATCCTAATCATCCTATCTACAGAGGAGGTTCTTCAATTTTTAGCACCATAGCAGTCATATTTCAACAGTTGTTTGTAGCTTCTTCCTGCTTTAGTGATATTCTTCATGTCTTGTGTTTCTCTCTTTTGGAGAGGGGGTTTTTCTCCTTTTCTCCACTTGTAAGAGACTTTTGTTTTGTACATGGGTACCTCATCAGGTCTTGTTTCCGAGACCCATCTTTTGCATTGGTTTGTTCCTCCCTAAGTTGCACTTAAGGGGGGGTGTTGGTGTGAATAAGTCTTGTACCTAGTTTATTCCTTTACTAGGGACTTAGGGGACTTGATTCACATGTTAATTTTACTTAGGATATTAGTTGTCTTATCTAGAATTTACACTTTCCTAGGTAGTTATGAGTTAGTTGTCTCATGTGATAGGATTAAGACACTTTTCATGATCTTGTCTTATCCTATCTCTCATCCTTGCCTTTATAAGCAAGGAATCTCTAGCATTATAGCATTGTAGAGCATAGCATTGTATAGTATTGCATAAATCATTTGTATCATATTGCGATCCTTGTTTGGTGGAATAGCATCTTCCATTGTTGCTTCTCTCTATCTCTTGTGGAGGTTATTTGGTGTTGTAGATTGAATATCTTGGGTTTATCACTTCAACAAAATTGTAGCAAGAGTTAGTAAGGATACTTCATTTGTCCTAGAATACCTCTTCACTCATATTCTTCCATAAGTGTCAAAAGAGTTTAGTAGAAAAATTAAGGTACAACTAACTTATATATTTAACTTTACATTTTATAAACCCAAAAATAATTTCATACAATTAAATATGATTCTATTATCCCATCCCATTTATCCCCCTAAAATATAGACCAATTTTTTAGCAAATTGTTAATAAAAAATAGACGTTCCATTGTTTCCACAACATTACAAAATAGGGAATACACAAGTTAAAACCCACATTAGTGAGAATAGAGCCAACAACCACACTTTTAAAAATTAGTAACCATCTAAAATAAATTTTTAGGTTCAAACTATTTATACCATAAATGATCAAGAATGGATTTCCAAAATTTTATAGAAATGAAATGATTCCATAATAGGTTAAACATGCTAGAGATATTGCACAAGTATTAATCAACATATTATAATTATATCTGCTCTTAGCCAACAACAAGGGTGTGTTATTCACCCACTTTATATTACTTAATTTTTAAAATTTGAATCTCAATAAACATAAAAATTAGCATCATACAAGGATTTATTAAGAGTGGAATATGTTTTATTTTGAGTAATAATTATGTAAAACTTGTTTTTAAATATCATTCCATGTGAGTATATTAACATTTCTAAAAATATCATTGACACCTTACAACCTTTAGCATCTAAAAATTTAGCATTAATTAACATCTATTAAGGGATAAAGGTTTATTTTTATAAGTAAGGATTAACCATATAGACCTATAATTGGCTTCCCATAGTCCTAAAAAAGGTCTCATATGTTGAACATGACAATTTAGAGGGGGGTGAATTAGTTGTAGAAAATTTTAAAGCTTGGAAACTTTCACTGGAGATTAGATCAATCATAAATAATTACTCTGCTAAATGATTAAACATTCAATCCAAAGGTAGAAACTAAAAAAGTGTCACACATACACAATAACACCAGATTTATGTGGAAAACCCAATAAGGGAAAAACCACGGTGAGGATTAGATCACACTATAGAGAATATCAAAACCAATTACAAAAATGATCACTGCTTGATAAGGCTCACTGCCAAAACAAGGACTCATTGTCCAGATCAGGACTCACTTGTCCAACAAGGGTTAACCACCCGGAGGGCTCATTGCCACACAGTTAAAAAGAAGATACAAGAGATATGTTACACGAAGAAGACAATCTCAATGCAACAAAGATTTCCACCATGATTCGCTCAACCACTTGCAGAAATGCATGAATGATAGAGTACACCTTTAGCTCACTACTTCTAGAAACTCAACATTTAGGATTCACACTGATCTACGACACTCACATCACATACATCAATCTTGATCTATATCTTTTCACTATCTCTTTGTCACTTCTTTCAACACTAACTCATCTTGTATTTATACCATCTTCAACTTTGAAACATATCCAATGTCAGCCATCCATCATTAAATTCAAATTAGGTCAGTGCAAAAACCTTCTAGGGTAGAATTAGAATGAGGGAAACCCAAACACATGCTTGATGAGGACCCAAATAACTACCAACACACTTCATCAACTTCAAAGGTAGTGTTTAACACAAGGTTGACCAAACCAGTGTAAAACACATAGAACAATTAAGCACACACAACCCTTAACACTGCCCAATCTTTCTAGACACCAAAATTATCTTCAACATGATCATAACAACTTAACTCTAGAACCGAAAGTTATAAGACTCAACCAAAAAGAAATCTAGACCAACAATATTTCTCCCAGACCTCAACCAAATATCCTGAAAAACATAGTTCTCAACTGGTGAACATAACTCACTTTGTTCAATGATCTAGAAGCCCAAATCCTAGATATAACAACTTCCAACAATCATGATCAACATATCTGAACCACATGAACATAGGAGAAAATCCTAGAGCAAAACTTGAAGCAACCCTTGATCACCTGCAACCTTTCTCCATGACGTGAAAAACCATCAAATACAACACATTACCTCTAAACACACTTTTCATGATAATATTTTTCACATCTTCCTAATCTCAGTAGATAATCTTTTTTCTTTTTTTCACATCTTCCTCATCTCCCCCTTTGATATCAATGGAAAATGAAAAAATTGTTTTACATTGATTTCCCCTTTGAAATTAAGTAGAAAATACTCTATCAATGACAACACATGACACTACCTACTCCCCCTGAGAGGTAGCCATCAAAACATCAGTCCATAAGAAAGATAGATCCATAGATCCACTGGACTGATGCATCTCCATATGCATCTAGTTCAATAAAGGAGGGGAAATGACCCCTAACTTCTCCTGGAGATACTCAAAAGCATCTTTAGGAAGAGCCTTCATAAATATATCAAAAATATAATCCTTCATAGGTATATACTCAAGCTTTACTTCATTCTCCACAACCTTCTCTCTTGAAATGATACCTGATAGATATATGCTTTGTCCTTGAGTGCATAACGAGATTCTTTGAAATGTTTATTGCACTTGTATTATCACAAAAGATAGAAATAGGATCGTCATACATTACTTTGATATCTTTCAATGTTTGTTTCATCCATAAAAATTGTATGCATCAAGATGCAATAGTAATATACTCAGCTTCAACAGTAGACAAGGAAACTGAATCTTGCTTTTTACTCAGCCATGCCACCAATCTGCAACCAAGAAAGAATGCACCATCACTTGTACTTTTCCTGTCGTCTACACATCCAACCCATTCTACATCTGTATAAGCACTTAGTGTAAAGTCAGTATCCCTAGGATACCATAAGCCATAATATGGAGTTCCATTCAAATATCTGAATATTATTTTAACAACATGTGTTTCCTTAGGAACTTCTTGAAATCTAGCCACAAGATAGACAACATACATAATATCTGATTTAGTAGCAGTCAAATACAACAAACCTCCAATCATAGATCCATATTTTCTTTGATTAGCCTTAGGTGAATCATCATCTTTACCTAATTTTCAACCAATCACCATAGGAGTGCATACCAGTTTGGAACCATCCATCCCAAACTTCTTCCACTTCTCTTTCACATACTTAGACTGTGAAATAAAAATTCCTTTCTCTGCTTGATTAATTTGTAGCCCAAGAAAGAAATTCATCTCACCAAAAATAGACATCTCAAATTCTTTTTTCATTTCTTCCACAAACATCTTACACATAGTTTCATTTCCTCCAAAAATAATGTCATCAACATATACAACCACAATCAAAATTTTATCATTTTCAATTTTAAAATATAGATTACTATCTGTCGTACCTTTGTTGAAACCTTGCTGAATCAAATACATGTCTAACCTTGCATACCAAGTTCTAGGAGCTTGATTCAATCCATATAAAGCTTTCTTCAATCTATATACCATATTCGGTTGATCTGATAACTGAAATCCTTCTGATTGTTCCATGTAGACCTCTTCTTCCAGCTCACCATTAAAAAATGTAGACTTAACATTCATCTGATAGACCTTGAAATATTTATGAGCAACAAATGCTAAGAACATCCTAATAGCTTCCATTATTTCCACCAAAGCAAAATTATCCTAAAAATCTATGCCTTCTACTTGTGAGTAGCCTTTACACACAAGTCTTGCTTTATTTCTCACCACTTCTCCATTCTCATTCAACTTGTTTATGAATACCCACTTTGATCCAATTATGTTTTTACCTACCGGTCTTGGGAACAATTCTGAAGTTTGATTCTTCTCGATCTGCATAAGTTCTTCTTTCATAGCTTCCATCCAATGCTCATCTTTACATGCTTCACTTACAGTCTTTGGTTCAATTTAAAAAAGTAAACACGGATTTATCTCGCCAACAATAGCACTGCGTCTTGTCAATACTCCTTTTGTCTTGCCTCCAATGATATGATTTTTTGAATAATTTTTCTGCACATACTTAGGTGTCTTCGGGGACACCGCCAGAGCTTCATCATCTTCTTCTTCTTCATTCTACTTCTCTTGCTCACCCTTCTCCTGTTCTTCCACAATTTCTTCAATACTTACGCAATCATGTTTATTAGATACATATCCATCAACATCAATTGAATTCTTCATTGCTTCATCAACCTTGAAATTTGAGCTTTCTACGATCTTCCTCAGTCTTTTATTGAAACATCTGTAGGCTTTTCTTTTGTAGAATATCTGAGAAAAATACCTTCATCACTTCTTGCATCAAACTTTTCTAAATTTTCTTCATCCTGTCTAATATAACATTTTCTTCCAAATACGTTGAAGTACTTAGCAGTAGGAATTCTTCCACACCATAGCTCATAGGGGGTATTTTTTACTATTTTCTCTTGCTTGAATTCGATTGAATACATAAATATCAGTGTGAATAGCTTCTCCCCCATAAACTTCCAATAAACTAGCTTCAGTAATCATTGATCTAGCTGCTTCTTGAATTGTTTTGTTCTTCCTTTCAACAACTCCATTTTGCTGAGGAGTTCTCGGAGTAGATAACTATCTTTTTATTCCATGAACTTCAAAAAACATATTAAACTCATGGGAAGTGAATTCACCACCTCTGTCAAACCTTAAGAATTTTATCCTCAAATTTACTTCATTCTCAACCATAGCTTTGAATGTATTGAATCTATCTAATGCATCAGAATTTTCTGTAAGAAATGTAACCCATGTAGACCTAGAGTAATCATCAATCAAAAGGATAAAGTACCTTTCACCTTGTAGACTTCTCACTCTTGTAGGACCACAGATATTCGTGTGAATTAAATCTAGTAGTCTAGTAGTAGATTGTTCCTTTGATCTGAAATGATTTCTTTCTTGATTTCCAAACTGACAATTCCTGCAAATAACATTAACAAGCTTTGTAATCCTTGGTAAATATCTCATTACCTGAACTGCACTAATCCTCACCAAGTTATCAAAATTCATATGAAACATTCTCCGATGCCATAACCAACTGTCATTAATTTGAGTCATAAAGCATCATCCATCATCACCCTTAAGTTGATATATATTTCATTCATATTTCTTTCTTGTTGCAATCACTGTTTTAGAGTCTTTCTTGATTCCACATTTTTCATCCTTAAATATAAGATTATATCCTTTACTACACATCTATCCAACACTCAAAATATTATTCCTTAAGCCCTTAACATCGTAGACATCATCACTATTATGCTTGCCATCAAAACTTACTGAACCTATCCCACAAATATTAGCACCAGTATCATCTCCAAACATAACTAAGTCTCCATCATATTTTTCAATTTTTAAAAAACTTACTCTTATCACCGGTCATGTGATGTGAACAAACACTATCAACAACCCAATAGTTCTTTTCCTGTTTAACTTGTAGGACAGAGATTACATTACTTTCACTTTTCTCCTTCTCTGAAGGGAATTCCTTCACTTATTTTTTAGAATTAGCAGAAGTAGGTTAATTTTTTATAGCCAAGAACACACATTCATTATCATCAAGATCTCCATAATCAGATTCCTCATCAAATATACTAGCATCCTCATTCACGTAATACAATCTGTTGATCTTCTTACCTTTATTTTCTTTCTAATATCTTTGTTTATTCCTCTTATCTCTTTTCGAGCACCTTGAAGCATAACGACCTATTCCTCCACAACTAAAGCATTTAAAAGGGTAACTTACCTTCATACTTACCAAATCCTTTCTTCATTCTTACAAAGTTAGCTTTGACTTCATCAAGATTTTCTTCATTCAGATCTTCAGCTTTTGTAGCCTTGAAATTAGTTTATGATTTGGATCCATTCCTCATGTTTGACTTTCTCATCTCATAAGATGTTAAAGTTCCCAATAACTAATCTTTAGTGTAAGTCTTGTAGTCTATATGTTCTTCAATAACACATACCTTTTCATTGTATACATCAGGGAGAGTTCTAAGAATCTTCTTTACAATCATGGATTCATCTACTGTAGCTCCAAGTCCTCGCATTCTAGCTACTACCTCATCCAATCTTTGTACATAGGCTTTAACATTCTCATCTTGAGACATATGCAAGAGCTCAAATTGAATCTCCAAATTTTGCAACTTTGCTTATTTGACCCTTTCATCACCTTCATGCACTTTTTCTAAGGTATCCTAGACTTCTTTAGCAGTCTTAAAGTTTTGAACTTAATCAAATTAAAATGTACAAGACTATTCTTCAAAATGAACTTCGCGTTATTGTTCACTTCATGTGCCTTGATCTCATCAGCTATACTTAGGCCATTAGTAGGAGGAGTGTAGCGAGTATTTTAAGCTTTCTCAACATCATATCCACAATATTCCAGATATTATTCCATTAGTATTTTCTATATAGCATAATTAGTTCCATTGAACTTTAGATACTCATAAGTAACTTTCCCAACCATCTCAGAGCTTCCTTAAGCAACTAAGCTCTTCTCCAAGGAACCAAGCTCTGATACCAATTATTGAACAAGACAACTGAGAGGGGGGTGAATCAGTTGTAGCAAATTTTAATCCTTAGAAACTTTCACCGGAGATTAGATCAATCACAAATCATTACTCTGCTAAATGATTAAACATTCAATGCAAAGGCAGAAACTGAAAAAGCATCGCACATACACAGTAACACCAAATTTATGTGGAAAACCCAATAAGGGAAAAACCACTATGAGGATTAGCTCACACTATAGAGAATATCAAAGCCGATTACAGAAAGGATCACTACCAAAAAAAGGACTCATTTTCTGGATTAGGACTCAATTTCCAACAAGGGTTAACCACCTGGAGGGCTCACTACCACACAATTACAAAGAAGATAGAAGAGATATGTTACATAGAGAAGACAATCTTAATGCAATGGATATTTCCACCATGATTCAGTCAACCACTTGTAGACATGCATGAATGATAGAGTACACCTTCAAATCACTGCTTCTGAAAACTCAACATTTAGGATTCACACTGATCTACCACACTCACACCACATACATCAATCTTGATCTATATATTTTCACTATCTCTTTGTCGCTTCTTTCACGACTAACTCATCTTGTATTTATACCATCTTCAACTTTGAAACATATCCAAAGTTAGTCATCCATCATTAAATTCAAATTAGGTCAGTGCCAAAACATTATAGGGTGGAATTAGAATGAGGGCGACCCAAACACACACTTGATGAGGATCCAAATAAGTCTCAACACACTTCATCAACTTCAAAGGTAGTGTTTAACACAAGGTCAACCAAACCAGTGTAAAACACATAGAACAATTAAGCACACACAACCCTTAACATTGTCCAATCTTGCCAGACACCAAAATTATCTTCAACATGATCATAACAACTTAAATCTAGAACCAAAAGTCATAAGACAACCAAAAAGAAATATGGACCAACAATATTTCTCCTGGACCTCAACCAGATATCCTAAAAAACATAGTTCACAACTGGTGAACATAACTTGTACTGTTCAACGATCTAGAAGCCCAAATCCTAGATATAGCAGCTTCCAACAATCATGATCAACATATTTGAACCACATGAATATAGGAGAAAATCCTAGAACAAAACCCGGAGCAACCACTAAACACCCACAACCTTTCTCCATTGCAATTTTCTCAATATCCTCAACATATACAACCAATAACCTGCATCCATGACATTAATGACAACATAAACTAGCTGATAACTAGTTAACTAGTTGACATCAATGACAACACCTTCATTCTTGCAACATCATATACACTAACCAAATGTTCTATTAACTCCCAGGCTCACCAAATATTGTAAAATATGGAATATAACAATTAATCTTAACAAAAAAAGTTATCGAACAAGATGGAATAAGGGTTTAGGCTGTTACAAAGTTTTATACCTTTAGAGAAACAAGAAATATGTTATTTATTATAAGAATATTCTAAGGTTTAGATTCCAACATAACCTATAAAATCCATTTAACAATGAGGTAAATACCTTGTAATTTAAAATCCTTCAACTCTATTCCCCCCATTTTCAAAATTGTAAACATGCAAGATTTATTTTTTGGTTTTGTTAGAACTAACAAATCCATGGTCACATATCAAGTTCATTGGTTATATCAAGTGGTATTGTAAATTCGTTCTTGCACTTGAAAAATTGATTACCTTTGATTCTTTATAAGTGTGGCTCCTTAGTATTTCCTCTTGTGAAAAATAACCTTGCACCACTAATTTTTTATGTGTTTATCTCCCCTTTTTATGTATATCAATTCAAAGAAATAAAAAATATACATATGAATATGAAAAAACCCACACTCTCCTAAAATATCACTCATTTATTACATATCACATGTACACCACAATACAGTATAATTTCTAATACAAGAGTAACTTCAAAAAATAATTTTAAAATATAATTGGTGTTATTTAATAGTTATAATTATTTCAAGCCAAGATTATGATTCTAAACCCTCCCATCAGATTGAATCAAAGTTTCATCTTATTTTGATGCCAAAGTATTAACTCCCAAGTTCTACTTTAGCCTCTCAAAATATTATTTAGATATTACTTTAGAAAACAAGTTTATAATATGATCATGTGTTATCTACAACAATTCAATTTGATTTAACCTTCTACTACCAATTATATAATAAAATGATAAAAAATATTAATGTTCTTTATATGATAATGAAATAATAGATTTTTTGTCTTGGAAATAGTATAATTACTCTCTATTCATACTAAAATTTAGTAGCCATACCTTTTTCTTGCTTCAAATCTACTAACATTCTTCTGAACCAAATAGTTTTAAAATTAGCTAAGCTTGATGAATTTTACTTTAGCTAGGGGAGAGGGGCCCATAGTGGAGCACCCTAACTTCACCTTTCTCAAAATCCTACGTGGAAATTTCAAATCACTCCCAATTTTGTACAATAGTTTATTTGACAACTCACATGCTTCTATATTTCGTTCTAGGGCCACATCATCAATATGATGCCACATCAACATGATTTTTGTTTAGGTATCCAAAAAAGGCCCAAAAAAAAGAGACCGATAGTGGTGCACTAAGTCATGTTTTATTGGTATGTTGATGTGGCATCACATGATTTCTTAGTTTGTGTATTTTATAGATAAAAAGTGTTTTTCAATTGGATATTAAGGTGCTTCACTATAGGAACCACAAGACTATTTCTATCCCCACTATTGGACCCCACTCCACTATGGGCCCCTCTACCCTATTGATAATGAAACTATTGGTTTCTTATACGAGGATCATGCGATTGCAATTTACCCCAAGTTGAACATATAGCTTGAAGTATATTTATGATTAATATATCATGTATGATCAATATCTATGTATCCAAAAAAAATTGTTAAATGATGCCTAGCACATACTGTAATTTCTTGTTCCATGAACATATACAAATATTTTCTTTGCTATCAAAAATTCCATACCCATTGGAGTCTAGATAAATTTTGGACCAAACTCATACCATACATAGTATTAGATCTAATTATATGAAGATAAAAAAGGCTTCCCATCAACCTCTTATAATTTGTATAATCTATGTTTTTAAGTTATAGTCCTTCTTGGATAGCTTTTGTCCTAAGACTAAAAGGTGTGTAATAGATTTATAATTTAATATTTTAAAACTTTCAAGCAAGTCCTTCATAATTTTTCTTTGTGAAATGAAGATTCCATTATCCAATTGTGTAACATGTATATACTAGTAAAATAATACATTATGCTTGAATCTATTACTGTAGATTCTTATTTCAATGGTGCTCTAAAATTATCCATTAATATGTTACTATTCATAATATATAATAAATCATCAACATATAGTAATACAATCAATAAATCACCCTTACAATTGGATTTAATAAATGGAATGGGCTTACATGTACTTTTATGGAAGCCTTTTTTCATAATGTATGCATCCATAATCCTATTCCATAACAATGATGGTTGCTTGAGACCATACATAGCCTTTTTTAACCTATACACTTTGTGTTGTCTTGTAACTTCATAACCTAGTGGCTTCTCAATAAACACTTACTCATCCAATACACCATTTACAAAAGTTGATTTGAAATAAATGTGGTAAACACTTCATTTAAATTGAGTAGCTAGTGCCAAAAAAATTATTACATTGTATGATGTATAAATATAGGAATACATATTTCATTGTCATCTATACCTAGTTCTTGCAAGCAGGTCTTCGCCGCTAATCTTGTCTTATGTCTTTCAAATGCTCCATATACCTTAAAATTTTCTATAAATCCATTTAACTCTTATTTTCCTTTAGGAATATAAACCAATTCCCATTTTAATATTTTCTACCGCAACAATTTTATCATCCATTGCTTTACTCTAACTTCTATGCCTTTTTTCATATTCATAACAATTTGGTTTAATGCTTTAAAAAATGAAGTGAAATTGATGATTTCATCATTATCTTCAACATTATGATTTTTTTGATAAATTTACTTAACACTTTTCATCTTTCATGGTGGTCTTGGACATGGATTTGATCTTGAGTTTACACATGGAGAAGTTATTGAAGTTAAAAGTGAGATACCAATGACACTTGATCTACTACTAATTTTTTTAGCAAAGTGGTCACATCACCATGTGATGTCTCTATTCCCAAACTTGTTTTTTTTGTTTCTCTTTATTTTCACTATCATATTCCTTCCTCATCAAATATTACATCATGAATGATTGATAATTTCTTTGTTACAAGTTTATACAATTTGTAAGCCTTTATTTCTTCACTGTGACCAACCAAAATACATCTCTTTCATTATCAATATTTTATTTTTTCTCCTTAGGTACACGAGAATAAGCAATGCACCCAAAAACTTCAAAATAATTCATACTTGGCTTTCTTCTAGTCCATTCTTCTTCTATTGTTATTTCCTTAGCACTCTTTATAGGATATCAAATCAACAAGTAAACTAGACATGCTACAAAATTTTCCCAAAAATAATTTGGAATCTTTTTAGACTTTATCATGCGCCTTGTAATTTATTCAATTATTCTAATTTGTGTTATGTCACCTCATTTGGTTTATGTGTAAAACTTGTTAATTACATTTTAATCACATTCTCTTGAACCAAAAAATTGAAATTCATTAGAGAATTCTCCACCTTTCTTTCTTTGTAACACCTAATTAAAAGTTCACTTTATTTTTCTATATAATCTTTAAATTATTGAAAAACTAAAAATGTTTTAAAACATTTGTTTGAGAAATCATGTCCATGTTTTCCTACTAAATTAATCAATAAAATAATTGAAGTATTTAATATATTGATATGTACCAATTCAAGAGGTACCTTGACTCTTCATGATCTTCCAACTAGAAATGAGTCTCTATGTTGTTATCCCAAAATTCAACCTTCACACACTTGGTCGTACTACATTAGAATTCCCTTCACCATATGCTTCTTGTAAATCAAATAAACTCCACAAAAATCAAATATTCATATCTCAAATACCACATACCAAGACTAATCATTTAGGAAAAATTGGAGAAAAAAAGATATAGTCCACTTTGAATATTTTAGGGAAACATACAATATTTTGTCATGGCTACTTCTTCAGTAAGTTTATTTTTACCATTTCTATCATAAATGTTGCATATGCCACTTCCAAAGTAATTGCATTTCCTTTTTTATTTAGTTTTCCAATGCTTAACAAATTATGTTTTAAACTAAGAACATAATAAACATCTAGGGTAAAAAATGCCATCTTTCTTTATCTTGATTAAGATGTCCTCTTTACTCATCATCGGTAATTTTTTACTATTTCCAAGTTTTGCTTCCCACCATATTGATTCATCAATTGTAGACAATATTTCTTTGTTCCCCAACATGTGATTACTACATCCACTATCTAGAAACTAAATATCTTTTGAAATTTCCTTAGCCAAATTGCAAGTGAAAAACATAGAACCACATACTCTTCATTTTCTTGTGAGAATTTATCATTTTACTTATTTTGATCAAAATTTATTTTCTTACATTCAAATTGTTAATGGTCATACTTATAAGAATGACACTAAATCTTTGATTTGTCAAAGCTTTAATTACCTTCATATTATTTATCATTGCTTCATCTACCACCTCATTCGTTGTAATTGCTACTCCTGCCTATCCTCAACCTCTTGTAGATTCTTCCTCTACCTTTGTCCATGCTTGATGAGGATACTTTCTACAATTTTAAAAATTTCTTTTTTTTAATTCATTGATACAAAAGTTTGATTTGAAATCCTAACCAAAGGAGTATTTTTGGCCTATTTAATCTTTCCTCATGAATTTGAAGTGATCACAATAGTTCTTCAATTTTTTAGTCTTTTTAGGTCCTCATATTCCTCATTTGTAGCTACAATATGATAGATACTTTGCAAGTAAAATTCTTAGAATCTTTTCAACAACCATTTGGTCTTGGAATGTATCCTTGTGAGATTTCACTTGGTTTATAATTCCAATAACATTAGTGAAGAATTCATGCATGGATTCTAAATATTTTACTGATAAGTTCTCAAATTTCCTCAAAATTTGAAGTCTACATAGTTTTGTCTTATTTGTACCTTGACTTTACATATTGTCCCATGCTCATTTTGATTTATTTGTTGCTACAACTTTGGGGAAGATGGAATCATCCATAGGTTGCTATAAGAACAAGAGTGCTATGTAGTTTATTTTCTTGTTTTATTTAAGTTTATCTTTTTGATTCTATGTCCATTAAATGTATGCAACTTGATTTGCTAGTTCTAGGTGCCCATTTTTAACCAAATCTTATAAATCTTAAGAATATAAAAGAATTTATCTTAATACTTTGAAAATCGTAATTATGCCACTTAAAGTGAAGAATTTAAGATTGAGTAAGATTATATTTGTCATTGATCACTACATATATTCAATTGCTACTACTAGAAAATGTTACAAATATGCTTGTTAAATAGATCCTTAATTTTTTCTTTGATATTAATTACACTACCTTGTTTCAATAGCATTTGAAAGAGTCTAGTTTTTGACATAAAATTGTGTCTATAATAGATGAGCTCTATTTTATCTTGAATTTCTCAAGTTTATCTATTCTTAGAGTCTATGTGGATTACAAATGGTCACAAGAATCCAATCAAAGATATAAATTGAAATTATGATTATGTAACAGTATATTATTATGATTGTCTAGTGGTATAAGATTATGTGTTCCCCAATTTAATTTTTGCTAGGTGATAGAGGGTAATTTTTTTTTGTTGGGTAGATTTTTTAGTGGTGTTTGTACAAAGTTTCAACATACCTCTAGAATATCTTTAGATCAAGTGTGGGCCCCCTTTTCCATTACATACCAAGTGCACTGCTAGAATCCAAAGACTCCAAAGATTAGCATGCACACTTTCTTTATTCAATGAAGAGAAATACCTATTTTTGTAGAACGAGTGGGTTTGAGTTGGCTATGATAAAATATAGGGAAACTCTTTCCCTAGTTCATGGATTTTCATTGATTTTCAAGGAGCAAAGGTTTATTTGAACCATTCTATTTAAATATTATATAAATAAATAAAATTTCTACATTTTATTTATATTAAAAATTGGTATTTATCTTATTTTATTGAATAAATTAAATGATATTAGAAAATAATATTCCAATTTTTTTTTTAAGTTTTTAATATAATTTTATATAACACTAATTAAACATATATTTAGTGAGTCATAACTTACAAGAAGTACATCTGGAAATATATTGAATGACAAGCTGTCATTAGGTCCTAACACTCTAGTGAATAAACACATCAAAATATCAACTGGGCAGTGTCCAACGACTGTATGCAATAGAGGACATCTCAACTTCTCTCTTAAGCACTAATCAACTGAATACAAATTCTAATCTAAGGGGCCTTTAACCTAAGAAAGCAATAAATCATCTATCTAGAAAGAAGGAAAATAACTAAAATCTGAAAAACATCACCATTAAACTAGAAATCATGGAAATGATTAATCTAAAGAATGCGTAAATTGCTGAAGAAGTAAAGCATGTAAAGAAATTAGGAAACATTTATCTAATGCAGAAAACAACAAGCCAACTGTTAATCATAAAACCATTAATCAAAATCAACTGAAGAAAGGTGCTCCGGACATTCAAATGCTAAGCTCATAAGCTACGGACTCAGTTACAACCTGCAGGTTTGACACTAATAGTATAACATGTACTCATGAAAATAAAATGCAAATGCAACTTTTATTCTATCAAAGGAAAATGCAGAACAAGAAACAAATACTTATCTATCTATCTATCTCTAACCCTCGAGTGGCCAACTCGTGGGTGTATCTACTGCTACTTTAGATCACATGCACTGGAAAAATCTCTTTGTTACTTCATTCCAAAAATGCATCCATATTACACAGTAATTCAAAGAGTGATGGGAAAACTCATATTCATATGGTAGTTTTTACTCAAAATACAAATTGGAAGCATAATGATAATATTCTTCTCATCATTTGTAATAGTTACATATTTATATGAAAAACAACTAACAAAAATCCTATTTTTCAGTCGATCAAGTCTTTCAACAGATTTCCCATAGTAAAAGGGACTTAAAATCCCATGATATACAATATTAAAGAGGCTTCACATGAGCCATAAAGTCTTTGAAACTGAAAAATAACATAATTATAAAGACTTGGCCAAAACGTGTGCTCCTAGAATTCTGGTGTCCACTCGTTGGTTTTCAAAAGTATGAAGACCCACATTCATTTCCCTTCTGACTGGAATGGTGAATGGAGGTGGAGTTGACCTACAAAATACTCAAGACTAAACCATTAAATCAACATAAGTTAGTTTAATTCAATCAACTCCAAGAAATAAGTTTGTACTATTATTCATAGAAAGAGAGCACTTATTTTTTCTAAAGGAAATCAATTGGAAAGGTTATTAAGGTTGAAAGGTTTAGATTTACATATTGAACCCATTATACTGATGAGGTTATTTTTATTCATCATTTCCTCCCCTCCTAAGTCCGAGTAGGTCCTCTTTCTTTGTGGTGTGTCCCCTGCCCACCATTCCTTCTATTCATTTCCTCATATTTAGCACTGAGATCATACACATCATCTGCCTCTATGTCTAATATCTCTGGATTCCTCAAGAATCCCTGATGAAAAGTGACCCTTTGTTTCCAAATGGAAAAACTATCCTCACTTTGGTCCATGTTGGTGTACACTGAAGGTGGTGGTGAGAGAAGCAAGGGAGGTCTGTACCTCATACCAATCTAGTTGATCTTTAATTCTTCCATAATTTTGACCAAAGTTGCTACTCTTCTGTAGGACCATCTGATATTGAGAGGTGAAATTATTTCCCTCTTTTTGAGATGCATTGGAAGAGGGGTATACCTTTCTTCACATGCATGCCATGCTGGTCCTATTAAATGTGGCCCTTGTTCTTGAAAGTAATCATGACACACCCTGAGATTGTTATTGTATTTGACCTGTACTTCCTGTTTACTTTTGACACCCATAAACTATTTCTTGAAAGAGAGAGGCTTCCTATGGGGGTATCTTATTTACAACCCTATAGTATTTTCAACCTGAGCATACTCTCTTGATCTATCTTGCCAGTGAAGTTGATTTCTCATATTGGACAAGAATGATCTTAATTCTACTTCTCTTACAAAGAAGTTAATAAAGAAATTTGTATACTTTTCTAAGAGAAAATTGTGAACAAAGAATTCACCCAACAAATTATGTTGTTCAGGGAGTGACTCAACAAATATTTTTATAAATTCCTTGACATTAGGTTCATGAGGCTGGTTTTGGCGAATTCTTTGCAACTTCCATCTTAACAGCTGCTCATTAAGAAACATGGAGTACAACCTAGATGGTCTTCTATAGGCTAGTATCAATTCACCAATTTCACAGGCATCTTGTTTACCCCTATATGTCTGATGAAAGGATTCTTTTAACATGACTAATTCCCTCTTTAACCTATTATTTTCTAATTCCACATCCTTCAAAAGGTAACAATGCTCTATCCATTTCATAAGCATTGGGGGAATACGTACTTGGAACCAGTCTATAACAATAGGTTCAATTTGTGTCCCTTTTGATTCCATGATTGGTTGAGTATCACTCTCCTACAAACTTTGTTCTAGCTCCACAATTTTACTCACAGAGGCATTCAACTCAATTTCCTGTTGATTCTTTTCTTCTTCAAAAGCACCGAATAATTGCATAAAATCATTTTTCAAATCTTGAATACATTTTTCTTTTTCACACAGAGCATCCTGATTCTGCTTACCCTATTGATTCCATTGCTGGATTTGGAATTGCAGCTACTCAATAAGCTTGTCTTTTTCCTCCATTTGTGCAGTTAATTTGGAAATTTCCTGATTTCTTTTATGGACAATGGTAGTTTGCACCTCAATTTCTTCTTTTTGTTGATTAATTTGTTCTTTGTCATCTTGCAACTTGGCTCTCAACCCTTCAATTTCCATATTTAGCTTTTCTAATTCCCCATTCCTCTGACTGGATTCTTCATCCCCTGTGTCCGCAAAGAAGGATATGTGAGGGATCTCTTCATCAGGATGAGGCAAATTTTCCTCTTTGTTGTCCTCAAGAAGGGACGAGTGAGGCACTTCTTCCACTTTTTCATCAATATGGGGTGCATTTTCTATTTTAGTGCTCTCAAGAAGCATTTCTTCTATCTCTTCTGTATCCTCAAAATGAGGCATACTTCCTTCTTCAGTTTGTTCAGGGAAGGAAGAGCAAGGAATTTCTCCATCCATATGAGGTATGTCTTCTTCTTCATCGATATCCACAGAGAAAGATGCATGAGGAGTTTCCTGAGGCACTCTTTCCACAAATTCAGGTATACTATCCAACTTGTCAAGGAAAGAAGAGAATCCTCCCACAGGTTCATCTTCATTTTGTTCTGAGTGTGGCGATTGTGTTTTCTCCCCTTCCTACTCTTCAGGTGATAGGTTTTCTTTGTCCTCTTCCCTGGGAAGTTCATCCTCTTGCTTTCCTTCTTCATCAATTTTCTCATTATCAGGTGGACTATCAATTTCTACCACCTTTATTGGAGTTCTGGCCTTTTTCCTTTTTGAAGTACTGCCTATATCTTGGGTTTCGATTTCACTGACCCTTGAAGATAACCGTTTACTCCTTCATAGAGGAGGGGTTATTTGAAAAACAACTTTACTTCATTTCTTTTTCTTTTGAGGGGGTTCCTCATCTTCTCCAAAATGTGCAATTCCCACCTCCTCTTCTTGTTCTGGGGTTTGTAATTATCTGGAAAGGATTTCGGTGCATCACCACTGGGAGCCGTGGAGGTATATTGGGACTCAGGGGCACCTAATGCCTCTAAGGAGGGTTCTTCTACAAACTGCTCCTTGTTTTTAGAGGATTCTCCTTCCTCAAGTGACCTCCCTGGCTCTTCATTTTCAAATTTTCATAGAAACCTTTGCCACTTCTTCTCTGGCTTATTGCGGAAATGATATTTACATATTAACTGTATCAAACCATGATGTTTAAGGGGCCCCGTCCCAATTTTATACTTTTTCTATCATAGAGGTGACTGAATGACAGAGAAAAGCTGGTAAATTTACCCTAAGAGTAGGGTCCTCAATGTCATGGCATAAACGAGTCAGCAGGCGGAAAGTGGGTCCCACTATTGTAGTCATTTGTCCCTCACAAGTGAAATATTTTATAATCCAGGCTGAAACAAACCTCCAGGGTTTTGGAATAGACATTCTATGAATTCCCTTATTTCCCCCCTGGTGCTTATGGTCAGTACAGGTTGGGGTTCCCCTTCCCTATGGGACAAATCTATTAACTTTTGATAAGGGACATGGGTAGCTTCATTCAAATGAATTCCTTTATTTTCAAGACCAGAGAGACGAACAAGAACTTTCGTACTTATCCGAAATGGTTTGTTGTGCACCACAGTCTTCCCATCTATAAAATTCTCAATGAATTCCTTCACCAACTACTCTGTGTGCCCTTTGAATTTTTTCATGAAGTCCAACCATCTAAACTTTTGAAATAAAGTTGCTATATTGCTTAATGCCAGCAATGGCACTACAGAATTTGGCTCAGACTTTTTCTTAGTTCCTCCCATCTCCTTTATTTCCCAGTGAAATTTTTCATAACTCTGGAATGCTTGCTTCTCTAAAAAAAAGTTATGTGTCAATATACTCGACGAGGAAAGAATTAATTATCAGCTTTCTTGTCACCTTACTGTATCATTATGACGACCTTCCATGGGGAATTACAACTGCTTCCGTACTCTCACCAATCATGTAAAGGGCACAAGTTTCAAAATTACAAGGGGAATAGATCATGCCAATTAATTAACCTTTATTCAAAATAAATACTTAACCCTTCTAATAAATAAATTCGTACATACCTTAGGTCTTGTCATTAGATCAAATGTCACTTACCTGTGCTGACGTAATTGGATAGTTATATGGTTGGCGAGGATGGCAACGGATATTAATGGCATGGATGGTTTGGTTGAAGTAATGACGAAAATTATTATGACAAAAAAGGTTTTATAATAATCTTATTTATTATGGAAATATTTGATGTGATATGGCAGAATAATCATAAGGGAGTGGATCTCGAAGCGACATTAAAGAATGGGCATGCATGAAACTTAGGAAAAATAAGAGAAACTTTGAAAAATAAAATTTATACAAAAATAAAAACATTATCGAGTAATGTTACTGAAGTAGAGAAGAAGAGAGTTTCAAAATTATTTTAGAAAGATGTCATCAGAACAGAATAATCAGATTGAGGATTTCGGAGCAACAACCAAAATTTTCAGAGAATTATTGCAAGATGCAGCCAAAGCAACAACCAAAATTTTTGGAGCATCATCGAAAGATGTAGCTGGAGCAGCAACCAAAATTTTTGGAGCATCCGAACAAAATTCTGGAGCATCTGAGCATCATTCCAAAACATCGCAAAAAAGATGCAGCCAGAAGAGAAACAAAAAAAATCTAGAGCATCGCTGAAAAGATACAGCCGGAAGGAAGAACAACAAAATTTTGGAGCATCGCTGAAAAGATGCAGCTGGGAGGAAGAAGATTGTAACACTTTGGCCTTGACTTCCCAAAGCACCATTGGATGATGCGTCAGAATGCAGGATCAGGATAAGAAGTGGAACCAATCTAATGTAAGGATTTTGGAGCATCGCATCAACAATTCTGGAGCATCGTAGCAACAATTCTAGAGCATCGTAACAACAATTCTAGAGTATCGCAACAACAATTTCAGAGCATCATGGCAACAATTCCGGAAGATTTCAGAGCATCATAGCAGGGTGCGTCGGAATTGGGTTCGCCAAAAGATGAAGTCCTACAAAATGTAAACAAAACTTTAGCCAATTCCAAACAGTGGAGTTGATGAAGAAATTGAAGAAATTTTCAGAGATAATTTTTTTTATGTGTTATTTTCTTGACAACTATATTGACCCTACCACAGCAGAGTCAATGCAGTTGATTTCTCCCTGTGTTTCTACCATTTTTATAAACTCCTCTTTGTTAACAGGTTTACGGTAAATGCGTAATCGATGTCCATTAACTAGAAGAGTTCGGGTGTCACCATCAATTGGTTTTAACTAGACTAAACCATTAGCGAATACTTCAAAAATATCATTTGGTCCAAGCCAGTGTGTCCTGAGTTTCCCTTGATGGTCCTTGTATTTGGAATCGAACAACAATGCCCAATCCCTAGTATGAAATTATTTCTCTTTGATATGTTTGTCATGCTAAACCTTACGTTGTTGTTGGATCAATTTAGTTTGATGGATGACATCTAGATGGAGCTCATCTATTTCACTAAGTTGTAAGACTCTCTTAATTTGAGCTTGTTTAAGATCCATGCCCAATTCCATGGATGTCCTAAGGGTTTGGAGCTCAAATTCAATGGGAAAGAGGGGCTTCTTCCCAAAGACTAACTCATAGGGGCTATAGCTAGTGGTTGACTTCCAAGTCATGTTGTAGGCCCAGACAACTTCGGGTAGTTTCCTAGCCAAATCTTTCCTTCCCAAGGAATTCGTTTTTGTCAAGAGATTTTCCAATTCCCTATTAGTGACCTCAACTTGTTTGTTTTCCTATGGGTGGTAGGGTGAGGACTTCTTGTGACTTACTTGGAAGTGATCTGTGAATGCCAATAGGACTTTAGACATAAATTGGGGGCCTTGATCTGTAACAATTGTTCTTGGGCCCTTGACTCTGAGAAAGATTTTATTATAAAGAAAGTCAGCTACCTGTTCTTCCCTAGCAATGCATAGTGCTTGTACTTCTTCCCACTTAGTCATGTAGTCAGTTCAAACTAGAATATACTCTTTTCCTTGCGAAGGGGGGTCTATAGGGCCAATAAAATCCAATCCCCATTTCTCAAATGGTTCAAGGACTACCTGAGGCTGCATGGGAATTTCATTGGATGTGGTTGGTCTTCCTACCCTTTGGCATTCATCACACCTGTGAACATACTTATTGATATCCTTATGCATTGAAGGCCAATAGTATCCTGCTCCCAGGATCTTATGAGTTGTCCTTTTACAAAAATAATGCCCTCCAGAAGGGTCATCATGGCAGGGCCTAAGGATAATATAAGTCTCATCTACCCTAACACACTGTTACAAAACCATATCGGGTCCACACCGAAACAAGATTCCATTAATCCATTTAAAAGGGGCACTCTCTCTAATTAGGTGTTTCTTTTGTTTTGATGAGAAGTGAGGTGGTACTTCTGTGGTGGCTAGGTAATTCACAATATCAACAAACCAAGGATTTTTAGTGGAGATGGCGAACAAATTTTCATCTGGGAATTCATCCTGTACCGGAGCACAGTTGCCATCATGTTTAATCTATGATAAGAAGTATACAACTACATTGGACTTCCCTAGTTTGTCAAAAATTGTCACATTAAACTCCTAGAGAAGGAGTAACCACCTAATTATCCTTCCATTTACCACTAGTTTATTCATGAGATTCTTGATGGCTGCATGGTCTGTGTGCATTGTAACTTTGTATTTGGTGACACAATGTCTAAATTTCTTGATGGCGTGCACTACAACCAATAATTCCTTCTCTATTGTGGTGTAATTCTTCTCTGTTGGCGTCAAATTTTTGCTGATAAAATATATAGCATATTTCTCTCCATTCTCATCTTCTTTCCCTAGAACCGCTCCAATGGTGTCATCAAATGCATCAAAATAAATGTGAAATGATAGGTTCTAGTTAGGTCCTCGAAGGATAGGGGTAGAGGTGAGTTTCTCTTTAATAATTTCAAATGATGACTGACACTCAGGTGTCTAGATAAAGTCAACATTTTTCTAAAGGAGAGAAAACATCAGGGCTGTGATTTTGCTGAAGTTTGCTATGAATCTTCAGTAGTATCCCACATGCCCTAAGAAAATCCTCACATCAGTCTGAGTCTTCAGAATCTCAAGTTGTATGAATTTTATTTCTTGGGATCAACCTTAATCCCTTCGGCTGAAATATGATGTCCTAGCACTATTCCTTATTCCACCATGATTAAGCATTTCTTGTGACTGAGGGACAAACGTTGATCCTCACACCGTTTTAATACCTTGTCTAGATTTTCGAGGGCTTCATCATAAGTTGAACCGTATACAATGAAATCATCCATATAGACTTCCACGCACTCATTTACTAACTCAGCAAATATCGCCAAGATGGCCCTCTGAAAGGTGGCAGGAGCATTACATAGCCCAAAGGGAAGAACCCTATATGCAAATGTTCCCCAAGGGAAAGTAAAGGCCATCTTATACTAGCCTTCTGCTGCTACTTGTATCTAGTTGTGCCCACTAAATCCATCCAAGAATGAAAAATATTTTCTCCCGACCAAGTTATCCAACATTTGGTCGATGAATGGCAGGGTAAGATAATCTCTGTGTGTTGCTTTGTTAAGCTCCCTATAATTGACACACACTCTCCACTTTCCATTCTTCTTTGGAACTACACCAAGGGTGACACCCACTTGCTGTCAGAAATTGGGTAGATGAATCCTACCTGCAAGAGTTTCTTAATCTTAGTTTTAATGATGTCTTTAAGAGTAGGATTGAGTCTTCGTTGTGGTTGGCGAACATGTCGAACATCCTAAGTATAGATATGGTGCATACACACACTAGGGTGTATTCCTCCCATACCTTTATAATCCCAGGCGAACGCTTTAGATCTATTCACCAGGGTATCAAACAATCTTTGCTCTTCTGTCTCAGTCAACCAACTATTGATGTTCAAGGTTTTTCCTGGTAGCAACATAATGGTTTTGAATCCAAGATAACTGGATGTGATAGTGTGAATGGGCCTTTTCAGTGTGTTAAGTGGAAAACTGTGTGGTATAGTTTTATGAAGCCTAGCAACATCTGCAAAGAAATGGAAATTTTTTGGAACTAAGTTCATCAAAGGGAAAGGTAATCCAATAAACTTAGCATCATCAAATTCTGCTTGATTTGTGTTGATTGGGTGTCCTAGGATTTCTTCTACGTCTGACATCTCCTCACTGCTAGAGTCTATTGCAATACTTTCCACGTCGTTCTCTAATTCATCCTCTAATTCTTCACCGTGTTGTTTAATGACTACCATGGATAGTGAAGCCAAATTTTCCTGTCTAGTAGGACTTTATGTTTCATCAACCCATACTTTGCTATGTTCAACAGGCTTGGCAAGAGGATACAAGAACAACTATTTGCTTTTGGTTCCATGGGAGATTGTCATTCCTCCTTCCTTGTAGTCAATTTTGGCTACAACCGTAGCTAGCCATGGTCATCCCAAAATTATTAGATAACTATATTTCGGTGTAAGGGATTCAATTATTTGGAAATCCACTGGATATTCCCATCCATCCACTTTAACAAGAACATTTTCAATGATTCCTTTGGGAATAGCTATGGATTGGTTTTCCATCTGTAGGATTGTAGTTGTGGGGTGTAGATTAGTAAGTCCCAATTTTTCCATCACATCAACAATCATCAGGTTACTGGCTATTCCAAGGTCCACTAAAGCATTGGGTATTGCTACCCCATTAACTATTACTGTTATAAGCAGACTTCCTAGGTAATCATATTTCAAAGCAGTGACTGTTCTAGCTAACAAATCAGCTAGGTACCCATTGATATGAACAATGCTGATTTGTTTTGACTTCCTCCCTGGGGTTTTGATGCATAATTGTTTAATCAACTAGTTTAACTTAGGGATCTCTTTAATCACTTGTAACAAGGGAATTCAATATGCAATCGTTTAATTTCTTATATCAGTGCAGTTTCTATAGGTGAAGTTGTTTTCAAAGCATCTTTCACAGAGATTGGTTTCAATCGCTCTAGATAATGGGTTTTGGTTTTGTCTTTAGTCACGAGATTTTTAAAAATTTCAATTGGAGACTGACCCTCCTCCTCCTGAGGTAGGTCGGCAGCTCCTACTGAAGATGGGGGTTAGTTTCATGTTGCATAGTGTCTAGGGTTTGTTCTACAGGAGCGGGTGTTATTGTTGTTTCCTCAGTAGACTTTTGGATAGGTTCATCTATGATTTCTTTGATAGTCAGCTACGAAAGTGTTTTACCGGACCTCAACTATAGGTTTCCATAGTGTATTGCATTGAGTCTAGTGACATTGTCTTGTTCGGTGGAATACACCAGAGTATTTGGATGATTTTTCTTTGGATTAGGGACTAGTTGCACCAAAAGTGGTAGTTGGTTAACTTGTTCAGTTTGTTAAGTGTTCTAGGGAGGTGGTAAGAGAGTCTGTTGAGTAGGCATCCTCTTGGGACCATAATAGAACTAATGTTTGGGTTGATTCCATTGAGGAATGGAATTTTGAGGGTACCACTATTGTTGAGACTGGTTGGGCCACTGAGGGTTACCCCAAGATTGGTTTGTCTAGTATGGTGGTCCCCAAGGATAGGTTCCCCAGTTAGAGGGTACTGGCGGTGGTGCCTGAGGCCAAGGTGCTGCCCATTGATTATTGTTCCAATTTGATTGGGGCCGCCAGTTAGGATTGGAATTCTGGCCATAGAAGAAATTACGTTCACTTCTTCCTTGACTAGAGTTGTTCTTTTCTTGGAATTTTTGATGGAATTTAATAGTTTGCATTGAACGGTGGGGTGATTCTTGTCACATACTTGAAAAATGTCAATCTTGTCAACTTTTTCCAAGGGACACTCTCTTAGCAAATGTTTGTTTCAACACTTAGGGCAATCAATAGAAAAAGTCTTAGGATTTCTGGTTTGAGCCTGGATGCCATATAAGGTGGTGTTTATTTGGACAAGAATGTCAGTCTTGAAGTTGGACAGTTCCTCACAAAGATTATTTATGTCATTAGAACCATGTAAGGGGGTAAGCTTCCTAATACCTCCCCGAGTATGAGAGAAGTTTCGACACAATTCCGTAATTTCTTCCAATCTTAGTTGGGACATGTCTCCTTTTCCCATCAAGTCTAAGCTCCTCCAAGATTCATCATCAAGACCTTTAAGGAATAAGATCTTTAAAATATCGAGACTTATGACTTCTCCACCGCAACGTTTGGACAAGAAGATAAACCTATCTAGGTAATCTTCTAAACTTTCATCCTCATTTTTCCTTATTTTGAATAGTTCTTCTTTCCTATCACTCACCCTGCAGTAACTCTAATATTTCTCCAAAAAGACAGTCTCTATTTCATCCCAGGAGGTTATCAACTGAGAAGCTAATCCCATAAACCAACGCATAGCTGAGTCTTTTAGAGTGGAAGGGAAAAACTTTAGTTTCTGATTATCATTCTTGTAGTCATAGGTTTGACACAAGACTTTGAATTCAAATAGGAACTGATCAGGGTCAGCTCAGTAGACAAACCTCAAAAGGTTGGTAAGAAGGCCAGTGAGATATTTTTCATTGTCGTCTCATCATCTACATCAATAGCAATAGGATAAGTGAATGTACGTGGTGGAGGGTTATCATTGTTGTGGTTATTGGCAACATTTCTATGGTCACCCATGGTGTTGGAAGGGATGTGATCCTCTTCCAAAATTTGCTCAGTTTCACGGGGTTCAAAAGTTTGAGAAAGAATATGCTCCTTGAGCACTATTCGTTCTCTTTCTGGGGTATGTGGGAAGGCCTCAGGTTGACTCTGTTTAGTCAATTCCATAGTAAGTTCTTGGTATGAGTTTCCTTCCTCCCTACTTGTTGTTGGTACGTTGATTGGGGGGGTTTTTGGTATGAATCTTCCATGGGGGCCTCATTTCCTAACCATGCATAAAAGAAGCCAAAGAACTATTCCTATCCCTAAGAGAGGTATTCAAGATATCTCCTACTAACACTAGAAAAAGGGTCCCCGACAACAGTGCCAAAAAGTGATAGGCTATCATTAGGTCCTAACACTTTAGTGAATAAACACATCAAAATATTGACCAGGATGTGTCCAATGACTGTATGCAATAGAGGACATCTCAACTTCTCTCTTAAGCACTAATAAACTAAAAAAAAAGTTAGGGGCCTCTAACCTAAGAAAGCAATAAGTCATCTATCTAGAAAGTAGGAAAATAACTCAAATAAAAAAATAGAAAACTAAGAATCTGAAAAACATCACCATTAAACTAGAAAGCATGGAAATAATTAATCTAAAGAATGCGTAAATTGTTGAAGAAGTAAAGCATGTAAATAAATTAGGAAACATTTATCTAATGCAGAAAACAACAAACCAACTGCTAATCATAAAACCATTAATCAAAATCAACTGAAGAAAGGTGCTCCAGACATTCAAATGCTAAGCTCAGAAGCTATAGACTCAGTTACAACTTGCAGTCTTGACACTAACAATATAACATGTACTCATGAAAATAAAATTCAAATGCAACTTTTATTCTATCAAAGGAAAAAGAAGAATAGGAAACAAATACTTATCTATCTATCTATCTATCTCTAACCCTCGAGTGGCTGGCTCATGGGTGTATCTACTGCTACTTTAGATCACATGCATTGGAAAAATCTCTCTGTTACTTCATTCCACAGATGCATCCATATTACACAGTAATTCAAAGAGTGGAGGGAAAAATCATATTCATATGATAGTTTTTACTCAAAAGACAAATTGGTAGTATAACAATAATCTTCTTCTCATTATTTGTAACAATTACATATTTATATGAAAAATAGCTAACAAAAATCCTATTTTTCAGTTGATGAAGTCTTTCAAAAGATTGCCCATAGTAAAAGGGACTTAAAATCCCATGATATACAATATTAAAGAGGCTTCACATGAGCCATAAAGTCTTTGAAACTAAAAAATAACAGAATTATAAAGACTCAGCCAAAACGTGTGCTCCTAGAATTTCGGTGCCCGCTCGCTGGTTTTCAAAAGTATGAAGACCTGCATTCATTTCCATTCTAACTATAATGGTGAATGGACGTGGAGTTGACCTATGAAATACTCAAGACTAAACCATTAAATCAGCATAAGTTAGTTTAATTCAATCAACTCCAAGAAATAAGTTTGTATGATTATTCATAGAAAGAGAGCACTTATTTTTCCTAAAGGTAATCAATTGGCAAGGTTATTAAGGCCAAAAGGTTTAGATTTACATATTGAACCCATTATATTGATGAGGTTATGTTTACCTCATCATTGAACAAGTAAAATTTTAATGAAATTTTATAAAACTTCTTCTATCTTAAGTTATAGTTAAATACAACCAAAAAATCTTGTCACTAATTCTTATAAATTAAATGAATAAAATAAAAAATCAACAAATGAAAGATCCTAGTGGGTGGTTGGGTGGTCACCCCTCAATGTTGGAAGAGGGTCTATAGTGGGGCTTGACTCAGCTTTTGAATGGAGCATTCAATGGTTCGACCACCGTTTTGATGGGAAGTATTGATCTTGACAAGTGGTGATGGTTGTAGGGTACATTGATTATGGATAAGTCATGCATAGCAGTTAGCTAGCAGGTGCTCATTATTTCAAGGTGTTCTCTCGGTTTAAGATCGAATTTGGAGGTTGGAATTTTTATACAAGGACATACTACCTTGCATCGCCATAATTCTCCACTCGTGTGATGTGAGCTAGGCCTATTTGTCGTGGGCATTATTAATGGATGTGGGTGCTGGTGGCTTGTTTGTGTGTGTTTTGAAGATTTTTTTCGGTATCTTTGTTGGTAGTGTCTTGAAAGGTAAAGTTCGGCTTTTGGTGGTGGTGAAAATGGAAAATCCAAGTCATTCAAAGTTTATAATTTTTGTGTTTGTGGAGGGGTTGGAATCATTTGGCACGGACACTCCCATTTCTCTACTGGCGATGGAGAGGCAAGCCGCCTTCAGGGAAATTACCGACCAATGACTTAAACGTATTCTACTTGATAGTGACCCTCTAGTCTTGGTCGTGGTTAAAATGGTGTTAGGGAAAGGTCATCTGGTTAGAAAGGAGTATGCACAGGACAATGCATACATTTATTTGCGCTTTTTGGCTGCGCTGTTGGACGTTGAAGTGTTTAAGGTGGATGCCAAAGAATTGCTTGTGAGCTTGTTTCATGGAGATTCGTTGGGTGGCTTAGAGGAGACTCTGAAAGCGGCATTTGTGGACAAAGGGATTCTGCATCCTTCCAATATGGAGCTTCTTTGGAAAACAAACAAGGCGGTGAAGGTCTTCACCTTTCTTCTGGATTTGAAAGGGGCCAAGATTATGCGGCACCAGATGATCTCAGATGTGGCAATAGAGTTTTTGAAAAGGAAACTAGGGCTAGTGGTGGAGGAAGGTTTGGACTGGGTGGAGGATTTTAATACTTTTTCAAATTTGAATGGGTTTCTTTGAGGCTCGGCCTCTTTTTTGTTTGAAATTTTTCTTGATGAATTGTAGTTGCTTAGCTTTTGGGTTTCAAATGTGGCATGGTGGTAGCCAATTTTTCTCTATTTTATGTGCTTTTCTCAGGTGGATGTTTCGGTCAAGTTTTTGGCTTCTGGTCTAGCGATGAATTCCTGCATAGTAGACATATTGTATGGTATCTTTATTACTTTTAATAAAATATCTAAACCTTACGTATCAAAAAATAAAAATGAAAGATCCTAAATTTAAATCTTTCATCTCCAACTTACTCTAGCAAGAATTTTTTCTTAAGGTGGGCATGGCTTCACTATGCAAGGAATTATCATTTGCTTCAAGTATAATAAGTTGATCATCTTATACAAACTCCCCTCAATGAATCATTTACAATTGTATTTAAAAATAATTATTATTATAAGGACAAATTATTTGTATTGATTACTATAATCTTTCCTACCAGTCATGTTTATGTAATAGTTTCTAATGTCATTTTCAACAAATCCATCTCATGTATATCTTGCAGTCATCCCATTTCATAAGATGACATCTCTACGAGGCATTCAACAATTTGGCTTCTTTCAAGAAATAAGAAGATTCGAGGAAATTAGACTGTATTGAACGTTAGGAAAATGAAGGTGTCTCAACCTTCGATTTTTCCAAAGCATTGATTTTTTAACTGTTGATATTTTTCTCATGTTTTCTTTTGAGTTACAACTTGCAGTTTCTTTTTCTAATGAGGAGTCAAGTTGGAAAGTTGATTTTATAGGTGGAGTTGTGCATGAAGGCATTTTCTATTTCCATGTTGCATCTTCAGCCTTTGGTAGTGAATTTAGAAGTGTCAAATTTGTGCATTGTAAGCTCTATAAATATGATATTTTGCTTGAGGAGTTATGAGAGGAGATATTGAAATCACAGGGGTTATGCTACTGGATTTTCTATAGATGGAACATGATGTAAATCTCCATGTAAAGGCTTAGAGCCTGAAATTGTACTGTAACTGTTTATTTGGTTGTTGAATAATACAATGGATCTATGCTTTTGGAGGCTGGGGCTTTTTAGCCGGAAGGGTTTTCTCCACATAAATCTTTTTGTTCATGTCTTTTGTTCTATCTTTCATGTTTAGTGATTCTGTTTATTGAATGTGTTTAATGCATGTTGTTGAAATTGGTTGATCTGTCTAGATCTAAATTGCAATCACTTTCCTCTAAGGTATTAATGGTGGTCCAAATAAACTATGTCTGATTTTGCTTTATGGCATAGTAGTACGTGCTTTTTGAGGTTCTTTGAAGAAACATAATTTAGCAAAGGCACCTACTGATTTCAGATGTTCGTTTTGGGATGAATTAATTTCCCCTTCAATTGGTATCAAAGCTTTCTTCTAGGATTTTATTTTTTATTGCATGTGCAGGTTTGTGAGTTGCATGTACTTGTGTGGACTCACATGTGGCTTGCATGATGATGCATGTAATAATTCTTGGTGTTTCTAGTTCTAGGTATTCCTTCTGTGAAGATTTCTTAGCCTGACAAGCTTGAGGAAATATGAAGGAATCAGTTGAAGATTGATCCTTTGGTGAGTGCAAGTTCTTGATTTTTTGTTTTAGTTTTAGGAGACAACACACAACTTGAAGGATGGTGAAGATGGAGAAAATGGAGTTGGTCATATTGAAATGATGTAATCAGAAGCTCCTAGTTGAAAATGGAATAATCCTGATGCATGGGGTGGGAATTTTTTCTTTGTGGTTGTGTTGCAGCAAAGCTTTCATATTAGGCGTATGTGTGAGAGGCTCCCTGGTGATATGGAGAAGCTTGGATTATTTTTCAGCTATGGAGTAATGTGTTTATGCTGGGTACTTTTTCATAGTATTTGAAGACACTATTTTGTTACCTCGATTGCATGTAGGCTATGGAGTTAATCATTGGATGATTTGGAAACTTTTGCAATAGCCTATCTCCCTCAGATGCATGTGCATGTTGGTGGTTGTGGAGTTGGATTGAAAGGGGCTTGGAGTTCCTAAACTGCTTTTTCCTTTTACGGATGCTTTACACTTGCATGGATAGGATTCATGTTCCTTGGATCTGAGGGTTTGTAGATTTTCCTAAAAAAATCTATGGTTATGCTCATCTGTGATAGCCATTATTTTGGTTTAACCATTATGGTGCTTTCAGACTTTTGAGTCTTATAGATGTGAAGTGGGTGTGGATGCGCATGGGTTTTTTTCAAACATAGTGACTTTGTAGGTTTTACATAGTTAAGATAAAACTTGCGATTTTGTTGTCACACCCCAAATGTAGAGTTACTATTTACTATTACTACATAGGGTAAATATGAATGTAATGTGAATTTTGGAGATGAATAAATTATGCTTGTAACTTGTTATCAATATGAATGTTATCTCATTTGATGATTGTCTCATTTCATGTTATCTCAATTGATGTTATTCATGGTGAAATACTGCATATATGTGAATGAAAGGTTATTGAATTATTATTATTCTAACTTTGGAGATGTTTATGTATACTACATATTGTTATGAACAATTGACTGATGTGTGCATGTGTTAGTAGTGGATGCAGGTATGTTTTCCATTCCTCCAAGTGGAGGGGAAGTATCACTCGAGAGAAGATATTGGTCGAGTAACTGGTAAAAGTAAACTATCTAAGCATATACACACACCACATTAGAATGATTGAGTTGAGTCATTTTGTGGGTAATAGGTAAGTCATCCCTAGTCATATGTCTGCATTTGAGAGTCTTGTTTACTTCTGCATGCATTGGGTGATGTTTGTCTATTTGAGCTTTTGAGATCTTCTTGTGCTATTACAATTATATTGACAAGTGGGATGTACATGGAAGTATGTTTACATATATGCACATGTGTGTTAATGATATCTAATGACACATATATGCATATATATAGATGTACCACACATAAACACTTATCAATATGATGGTAATCGTGAATGGCTATATGTGAATAGGATGTGAGCATATATATATGTATAGTATATACACGTATCCATATGTATATGCATATCGATACATGCATATGTTGGTGAGAGGACACACTCATATGGATGCATCGATATAGATATACCTACACATTCATGTACATAGAGGTATATACATATATAAATATATACATATGCATACATTCAATATAATGTGTTTATTATGTACTATCTTGTTTGTACTCATATATATATAAATCATATGTATGCTACATTATAGGCTTACGATATATATATGTGTGTGTGTGTACATATATATATTAATGGATATATATATATAAATATATATACATATATATATATATATATAAATACATTAGTATTTAAATATATATATATATATATATATATATATATATATAAAACATATTATATATGTTATTTGAAATCGACTATCTCTTATTAATAAAGCTGATATATTAAAAGTTGTTTTGAAGTCAATAGAGACTATGGAATGAAGGTCGATATTGACCATGTCAATGGAAGCTGATTTAATAGCTTTTGAATGCTAGTGGAAATCGATTATCATAGTAAATGGCATGTGATATATGGCACAACATTACATTTGATATTGTTGGTTGTAGGATGCTTGACTTGGTCGATGCCTTTAGTGAAGACCATGCTTGACTTTGTACAATGTAATCAATTGCTAAAGTCAATTCATTTACTAGATGGGTTGATGGAAACCTGTTGTCATAATTTGGAAGTTGACTAAGTTCAATTGCACCAAATATGAAGGAAATGGATAGCAAATGGCACCACCTTTGAGTTCGAATTGTTGTAGATGTCTTCTCTTTATGGCAATTCAAATTCTCCATGTGCATTTGGAATAAGTCTTTGAATTGTTGTCATGGAAACTAGTCGATTTGTAGGAGGTTTTGCTGAGTCTGAGCTTATTTGATCGCCACCTTATTGATGATTTGATTTGCATGGAGCTTGTTGTCTTTTTGCATGCCTAAACTATAGGATTTGAGGTTGCTTGATTGCTTTATAAATAGATGAACCATTTCATTGTGAGGGATACATTATTTCCCAAGAGATTATACATCTTTTGTAGTTCATTATTTTGAGTTATTACCAGCCATACTTGTCTTATTTATGAGTGAGATATAGAGTGTTCAATTGTGAGTAAGAGGTATCATTGCTATTTGAGAGAAGTAAGCTATAAACAAGTGAGATAGAGTTGTTTCGGAGAAGCTGATTATCAAGCTAATTGCTTATTGGAAAGGGTTGCATTGTTGTCTTTAGTTGGATAAGCAATAGCAGGCATGAAGATCTCTTCTTCTTTGTTATTTTACTTTGATTGATGTGTCTTGCATGCATGGTTGAGATGTCTTTTCCAATATATGCATTAGAGAATGTAGATTATTTTGAAAATGAAGTTAGAGGTATTATGATATTTCCATATTGTGTTTTTAAGTACTCCATAGTAGGAGATGGGTGTTTATCATAGGTATTATGTACTAGGTATGATTGAACATGAAAATAACATATGGTATATTTAGCTAAGTAATTTATTTAACTAGGAAAGTTTGTGTTTACTCCTAGGAGAGATAATCCAGTATGGGAGAGGAGTTGTTCACTTACTTGTAAGTAGGGTTATCCAAGTATATAGGTTATCTTTGGAATGGACTATCCATTGAATGGAAATAACTAGCTTGTGAACTTACTAGTTAAGTAGGTTTATTCAAAGTAGATTAATATGGTTGAAGGTTATCTGGGATGACGAACTATCCATTGATGTAAATACCTATGTGTAGCTTAAGATAGCCCTAAGTGAAATCGTCCCTAAGTAGCGTATGTGATAGATGACCCTCAATAGAACATGTATTGAATGAAACACTTTGGCCAAAGTAGTGTGATGACCTTTGGCTCCACTGTGAGTTCATTGTGATCCAGTATTACATGCTAGACAAAGATTGTAGGGTTACAAGTTTTATTTATGTAGGACATATCACTATGATTAGTTGGTTGTCATTATCGGTTACTTTTCCAATCTCTTCATCGAAGGGAAGGGCCATATATCTAATGATAGATATGCAAGGGACCGCATTTTGAGTCTATGGTTGGTGAAAAAGTGCCTGAGTGATGCTTCTCCTCCACAACAAGTGACAAAAAAACCAAGATTTGAAAGGAAGGATCCTGGACCATCTTACAACTATTTGTTCTAAAGCTCTTTGAGTTATGTTTATAAATGTATGTTTTCTTACATTGATGTATTATATGAAATGAAAAGGAATTCATGTTGTAATATGTTATGCATCTTGATTGGAAATTATCAATAAAGATTTTTTTTTTTTATTGCAATGGCATTGTTACTTGTTTATTTACTCGTATGGTGAAAAATTAGAAATTTTTTACTTCATAGAAGGGTTAGTACATTACATTTGTGGAGCTGCACTTAAGTTATTTCCTAGACCCTGGATTTTGGGGTGTTACTAGATGAGATAGTTATAGTTTTGCATGCATGCTTCATTGCATGGTGTGAGGAGGTGAGATGATTTCTCTGCATGGGAGTGTTGGTACGTGATTAGTGATTCAAAATTTCTGTGGTGATGCTTGGTGGATTCCTTGATTATGGTGCTCATTGTGGACACGATTGACAAATTGGATCTGGGTTTGATTTGGTGCTTAAGTCATGTTGTCTACATGGTAATTTTCTTTGAGATCTCAGATTTGCAATTTCCAATGTGATAATGGGTTTTCATGTTGCATTGATTGGATCTACGAGTTGTGCAATGTTGTGGGTTGTATTTACCTACATGTTTGTTGTGGGACAACTCGGAAGTAGACTGTCTATATCCACAAGGTTTGATTCGGTGTTGATGCAGACTTGTTAGCTATCCTTGTTTGTGGTCACTGGTGCATTGGTGCGGTTGCTTTGAGATGGGAGGATGGATGATACAAGAGTACCTGGATAGTCAGTGTTGGGGTCCTATATCATGGTGTATTTCTTTGATTTGGAGATCTTGGTTTTACTTGGTGTGATCAACAATACACTTGCATGTGTGTGGACTTGAACAATTTTCAGATTTGGGAGATGGTGTGTCATGTGCTTGGAAATATTAGTACCACAACTTAGTGGGAGTTTTAGCAACAACTGTGTATTCATCACTATGTGGTGAATGATCTTCTTTAGTGATGCAAATGTTTCAAAGGGACTCTTAGATCATGTTGTTGCAGAAGGGTTTCTTCACATTTGCATGTGAACACTATTTGAGGATGTGTAGCATCTCGGAGCAATGGAGGACTCTTGTGGTCTTTGGGTTGAGCTATTTGTGGTGCTTGACAGGTGATGTTGGTTTAGATTTTTTTTGTTTTATGTCATGGAATACTCTTGATTGCGCATTAGATTTTTGGCATGATGCATTGCTCTTGAGACCATGGTATATTCACTTAGAGCACAGGATCTCCTAAGGGGGATGGTAAGAGCATGATGTCATGATAAGTTCTTGATTCACATGATTGGAGCTTTGACAGTGGTCTGGTGATTCTCTGTCTTTTGGGTGATGCTTGAGAACTTCATGATAGTGCATTGATGCATTTGGATTTTAGCATGAGATGATTATTTGCTAGTTCTCATGGATACATGGAGAATTAGGTGAAGTTGTTTTTCTCTTGAGATGGTTACTATTGATGAGATTTCAAAAGAAAGTATGAGGAGCCTACATCTTGGTTGGATGTGAGTTCAACAAAGACCTATGACTAGGATATTGCTCTTGGAGGAGTCATGATGGCTTGAATATATTGGAGGAGCGTTCTCATTCCCCACTCTTGGTCTACTTTACAACTTATCACTTGAGAGGTATTGCCCATTATTTCTATCGGGTGCTTTATGCTTTCTTTCATAAACATGGATCTTGAGTTGCTATTAGATGGTTTTGAAGGATTCATTGTGAGAAATGGATAGCATGGTTATCTCCTTGGGTTTGAATTTTCTTTTTTGATGATTATAGGGGATGGTAGTGGGCTGATTTCCTGATATGGGAAATGGAGTAGTTTGATCTTCTTTGAGAAGCTTACATCCATGTAGATGCATGATGCATATGTTATGTTTGATCTCTTGAGGTTGAATGGGTTTGGATGTTATTATGGCTTTTATATTGGGGTTGTGAAGGACATCATACTTGACACAGTTGACATTTAGATGTGTATGTAGAAGGGCATGCCACATGTTTATGATTTGCAAATTTCTCTCTTTAGTCTGGTTCTTCTTCCTATATGTTCAAATTCATATGACTTTAGATGTGAGATTTCTATGTGGAACTATGATGATCACTAGTTTTTGGTCATGTGTTGTCACATGGGTGATGACATGGAGGTTCTTGTATCTCTTTCTTTTGTCAGATATGGAGAACATGGGAGAGCTATGGAAGATTGTTGAGAGAGATGTTTATTGCAGTAGTTGGTTGTAATATTTGCATATCTTTGTGGATGGTCCTTGGTACTACATGGATACACTTTTTATGTGCTATTATCAGTAGAATTGATATGCCTTTGATCATTTTAAATTTGGCATTACCCATGCAGTGGGAGTTCTTGGATGTGTTTGGTCTTCTTCGACTGGTTGGCACATGAAGCTTGTATTTGCAATTGATGGGTTGGCTATGTAGGTGGCATGAGTTTTCTGATGTGGATACCTTCGAGGTATCAATGATTGGATGGATTAGCACTTGCTGTGGATGTTATTTTCAGTTGTGTGGGTTGGTCAGTTGGATGGGAGCAGTCAGTTTTCTGGTTGTTCTAATTGATGTTCTATCTTGTTTTTGGAGGATGAATTCACGGTTGTGTTTGGGTTGTGGGCTTTGAAGTTGATGTTGTTGATTTTCTTCTCTATAGAATGTGAGCACAATGGAGTGGTGATAGTATTTTGTAGCCTTTGCTATCATTTGGATCTTCTTCTTGTGTTCTTTGGACTGGTTCATATACACCATGGCTCTTTCCTTTCCTTTGGAGGATGACAAGAATTGTTGCCTAAGATGGTGGACATCTTGGATATTGTTGCAGGTGTCTTGGTTGGAGCACAAAAGCATTGTTTGAGATTCTTGTGATTGCATGTATGACTGTGATGATGTGTTTTCATTAGTTGAATCTTAGCAGTTAAATCCTATTACTTTCATGGACTCTTCAAAGGTGTTTGACAAGTGGGAAAATGTTAAGAAAATGAAGGTGTTTCAAATTTTGATTTTCCCATAACATTGATTTTTTAATTGTTGCTATTTTTCTCATGTTGTCTTTTGAGTTACAACTTGCAGTTTCTTTTTCTGATGAGGATTCAAGTTGGAAAGTTGATTTTACAGGTGGAGTTGTGCATGAAGGAATTTTCTATTTCCATGTTGCATCTTCAACCTTTGACAATGAATTAAAAAATGTCTAATTTATGTATTGTAAACTCTATAAATATGATATTTTGCTTGAGGAGTTATGAGAGGAGATATTGAATTCACAGGGGTTATGTTGCCAAATTTTCTCTAGATGGAACATGATGTAAATCTCCATGTAAAGGCTTAGAGCCTCCGATTGTACTGTAACTATGTATTTGGTTGTTGAATAATACAATGGGTCTATGATTTTGGAGGGTGGGATTTTTTACCCGAAAGGGTTTTCCCCACATAAATATTTGTGTTCATGTCTTTTTTTCTATCTTTCATGTTTAATGATTCCATTTATTGAAATTTTTTAATGCATGTTGTTGAAACTAGTTTATTTGTCAAGATCTAAATTGCAATCACTTTCCTCTAAGGTAATAATGGTGGGAAATGAACTATGTCTGATTCCACTTTATGATATAATAGTACGTTCTTTTTGAAGTTCTCTAAAGAAACATAGTTTACCAAAGACACCTACTGATTTCAAATGTTCGTTCTAGGATGAATTAAATTCCCTTTCATTGAAGAGGTTCCTAGGAACAAGTTCAGCACTAGAGGAGGTTCTAGGAACTCATAAAATTATCAAAGTTGTTCATTAATTTATGCCTCCATTTTCTTACGTAAGTGGGGTCAAGTTTCACACCTACCACTTGTATCTCATGGATAGTTTCTAAAGCTTTTTCAATAGATCAATTTTTGTTGACCAATTCATGTGTTTAGTCTATGCTTTGACAATTTGCATCCATTTGTACCAAAGAAGTTATGACTATCCCATGTCAACAAAATCTCCTGTAGATGCAATTTGATGGGTGCATATAGGTACCTTGTCTTAAAAACTCTAGATCAGAATAATTTAAGAATGTTGGCATGAAGACATTAATGCTTTAAAAGACCAACACATCATTTTTAATGGCACGTAATATTATTCATTGTAAAAAATGTTCTCTTTTGTTGTGTTATATTTTTTAGAATTATGCAGGCTATTCATCCTAGAGGCTATTGTTTGTTGTGTCATTCTGGAGGCTGTTATCTATTATATCATGCTATAAAAAACTTTGTTCTCTTCTATCATTTTGTGGGGTAATATTATTTAAATACTCTATTGTGTATTGTTTTTGGCTGGGAGACTATCCAGTTTTATTTTCCCTTCTTGTTGTAGCTGAACTTCAATGATGAAAAGGTAAGTTATTTGATAATTTTTATGTTCCAATACCATTTGTAGCTCTATTTTCTATTATAACTATTAATTTCTAGTTTGGAAGGGCGACATGTATTTAAAACTTGTATGTATTTGAATTCTATAAATGAATATAATGAGAGTGCTTTAGCAAATTTAATTCTTTTTGTATATGTTTGTCTATTGATCATTTGTATTAAAATATTTTAGTTTATTCACAATAGTTTAAATGTGATGAAAGTTTTAGAAAAGATGTGTTTTTATAATTTTATTTATTTTTAAATTAAAGATTGATATTAGAATAGATAAAAATTTAGAAACTTTATTTATTGTTAGAGAAATCAATAAATAAAAATTGGGTTGATGAGTTTTTTATCAATATAGAAGTGAAAAAGTGGTATGGAATTTATGTAGAATTAAAGAACTAATAGTTTGTGAGGAGTAAAGGCTCTAGTTGAAATTTATATTTTGTAAAAGAAATATGGTAGCCAATAACAATCTAAATATATTTCAACCCCAAATACCTCTATTCAAAGGAGAACATTATGATTTTTGGAGTGTACAAATAAAACCTTTTTTATTTCATAAAATTTGTGGAAATTAGTAAAAAATGGTTATACAAAGCCCGTAGATGTTCAAGCTCTTGTAGATTTGAATTAGGGATAGAGAGACTGTTGATGATGTTTTTGCACAACTTAGACATAATATGAAATCCTATCTCTCTTGAAAGGAAAATCTCTATCAGCAAGCCTCAAGAGATAACCCCAAGGTCTCTAATGCTAGGTCTTGACAATGCATAAACAACTCAGTGATAAATGTGAAAATGTTGGTAATCACAAAGGGACCTTACTACAAGCAAAGACTGAATCTTGAATTTATCAGATTTGGCAATGTAATGATACTTCAATCCTAAATCTAACTCAAATAATAAAGAAATAACAAAAGATTAGGGTTTCAAAGAGATTACTAAATTTAACTACTCCTAAGATTAACAATGTAAATGAAGAAATACTTGAAATGGACCAATCCCTCATAAACTAATTCCTACTTGACCAAGATAAATCTACAATCTTACAGAAACAGTGCAATCTTCTAAGGTATTAAAGATTTTTAGATCATGAACATTCATCCAAGAAAACCCAATTGCAATTGAAATGGATAAACTTCACAATTGAACTAAGCACAATGAATATAAAGGTCCAGGCTAACTTTGCAAAGCAACTAACAATTAGCTAGCTGCAAAAAGTATGGACCAGGGATTGCTGCAAACACTTCAAGCATCAAATCATAAACACCATTGAATCATATCTAAATCTAAATCTAATAACCTTGAGCAATTTGAAAGATAGAATCATAAGAACCATGCAAGATAAATCAACACAAAAGAGATCACCAGAAAATCACAATGTCTTCAATTGTATTGAATCACCAAATTTCAGCAACAATTCCAATGTTCTATTATAACACTTGCTCAGAAATTGACTAACTTCTACCTCTGCTCTACTGCTAAATGCGCTCTAAGAACTATCTCTATCTGTGTATCTATCTCTGTCTATGTATCTATATTATTACAAATGAGGCGAAATGCCCAATTTATAGAGAACCTCAAAGCATGTCGGCCAAATAAGGGTTTTACAATAATAAAACAGCCACAACAAGTCGGCCCAATTCATGTTTACAATAATAAATGGCCACAAAATAGGTTGTCCCAAGGAGAATTCAAAATAGAACAAATTAGCATTTAATGCATGAACTCAATCCAGGTCCGCCTGGAATCTCCAATGTAATTCAAACCAAGGCACAAATTTCAATGCAGCCCCATATTAACTGCTTTCCTTCCATTCTTATTCTGAGTGCACCACACCAAGTCATCCAAGGGGTGGAGGATCAGTACTTGAATTTCTTCACTAAATTTCATCTCCTTCCAGCCGCCACCATGCTCGACTCAGCCTACACTCAGCAAAAACCAGCATCAAAATCTATTATAACACTATTATAACATGAAGATCAAGATTAGTCCATCATTAGCAATGTATTCACAATCCAAATAAATTCAAACACAAATCAAAATCAAACAAAAAACCCCATTTAATCGCAAACAACACAATTCAGGATTTTGAGCCAGCCGCAGAATCCAGGCCAAAAAGGAAATTCGGGAAAATCCAGGCCAGACGGATTCTGGCGAAAACAAACAACAGTCAATAAATTATGGAAAATACACAGACAATGGGAATTTTGGGAAAATCCAGAGGGAGCGAAAATCCATGAAGCAGGAAAAACTCTGGATTTTCAGGAAAACGCAGAGGATGAGGAAAACTGGGGAAATCCACCAACACTAGAAAATCCCGAACTTGACAAAAAACCCGAACTTCGACATTCTCCAACGATCTCACTCAAATTGATTGAAGATCACAAATTTGAGGACCCTGGGCATGGAAATCGTTTAACTTGAACCTCCTACAGATCTTCCTTGAATTCTAGGCTCATTCGAAAGCAAATCAAGACGAAATGGCGACGCCCAAGGCATGAAACCCTAGATTTTAACCATGAATGCACAGAGCAAGCTCGAAACACAAAAAATTGAGCTCCAAGAAAAACTAAAACACGAAAGCATGACCCACATTATCAATCAAAAGCAAGGCAACATGATGCCAATGAGAAAGCATAATGGCAAGAAAAATCTCCAAAGATCGACCAAAAAGCCCCACAAATTGCACCAAGCAAGACAAGCTGGAGAAACCCAGAAATCCAATAGCAAGATGGAATTTCGGGAAAAGTCCAGCCTAGGTGGATTTCCGTGAAGACCAAAAATCTCTAAACCATGGTGAAAAGTAGACAAATCCAGACTTCGAGTGCAATCCGGGAAAAGCAGAACAGGGTGGAAAATCCCGAACCAAGGTAAAAACCCGAACTTGGCCCAAAACTTAAGATTTTCAACGTGTAACTTAGGGAAAACACTTAGGCAAGCAAGATAAACATTTTAGCTCATGCCAAGGCAAGGTAAATCCACAAAATCAAAGGGCCAAAACACCAAAAAACAAAGCGAAAGAGGGTCCCTGCTTTCAGCGGGGTGTGTGCAAAAACTGCACAACAGAGACCAGTTAAAACAAAATAGAAAAAAGGATTCAAAATCCCTATTCATCATCTAATAGGTTGTATATGAAACATTTTTCACAAATAGTTACAACTAAAAATCAAAACAAGCATGGGATTTATTGTAGAATGCATATTAGAGAATTGAGAAAGTGAAAACAATTAAAGTTCAAATGCTTTGAAGATATTCTAAAAATATATTCATGAGAGAATATAAATCTATGTAGGAGTTCTTTACTCAAGTAATGAGTTTGGTTAATCAGATTAGATCTTATAGAGAAAATTTACCTAATCAAAATTTTATAGATTTTTTTTTTAGGTTGCTCCCACCTCAATTTGATCCTATTAGAGTTGTCATTAAGAACTCAATAGATTTAAACGTCCTATTTTTAAATGAGCTTATGGATTCTCTTCAAACCTACAAATAAAAAATGAAGAATTCTACTAAAAACTTAGTTGAATAGGACTTTCAAACAAAGATAAGTATCTTAAAATAAGGGAAAAGGATTAGAAGAGATATTTTATAAGGGTAAAAGAAGGTTTAGAGGAAGAGAATGAAATATTAATTTTAATAGAGGAACCAATAGTGGATGAGATAGATATTATAATGGCTATGATAGAGGAATACATTCTAATGACAATGAAAGGGGTAATCAAAACCATGAAAAATCACATGTAAAATGCCATGTTACAATAAAAAAATTGGCCATTATGAATAAGAGTGTTGAAAAAAGAATAAATAATGTACAAAATTTTCTAAAGAAAAAATAATAACAAGAAAATAATTTATCTTTTACATGCAATGATAAAAAAGAAGATTTTAAAAATATATGGCTTCTAATGTAGGGAATAAAAATAGTTTTGTAAATATGGAGAATCAAAGTGGCTATCAAAATCCTACATTCAAATAGAGGGGGGGAATTTTTCTCTAATGAATTTTAAGACTTTTACAAAAATAATGGAACTCAAAGAAAATTGAATACTAGCTACACTCCTTAACAAAATCAAGTTGTCAAACATAAAAATTGTACCATTGTGGAGATGGCAATAAGAATGCCTAAGGCCAAGGATCTACCAAATATTTTTTGGGCTAAATTGTTTGCTACAAAGTATGAAAAATGTGACACTTATGAGGCATGGTGTTGTAGCAAACCTAGTGTGGTGGTTTCTTGGATGCATTGCTTATTATGCTCATAAAGCTAAAAGTAAAAGATTAAAAATTGATGATAAGAGTGAAAAAATGTATTTTCATTGGCTATGGTGAGGATACAAAGGGTTATAATTTGTATAATCAAGAGAGTGAGAGGTTAATTCTTTGTAGATGCATTTTCTTTACAAAAAATGAAGCTAAAAAAAGAAATGGAAATTTGAGTAAAAAAGACAAATAGTTATTGATTTAGATAAAGATCATTCCATCTTCATCTCTTGGATTGAGTAGTAGCTCAAGTCCTTCCTCAAGCTTTCCATATTCTCCACCAAGCATGCCATATTATCCATATAGTCCTTCTACAAGCTCAAGTCCTCCTACAAGATTTAGATAAAAATTCTTAAGAAAATATGTGAAGGAATTACTAGTCTTGATTGAATTTTTTTTTTTTTTTGATATCTCATGTTTAAGTCTAACCAAGAACAAGAAGTATGGATTAAATCCATGAATGAAGAAATTTCTTCCATTAATCTAATGAAATGTGGAAGCTAGTTGATCTTTCACCTAAAAAATATAATATTGGGATAAAATAGATCTACCAAACCAAATATAAAGCTAATGGATCTATTGAAAGTAACAAAGAAATATTAAGTGGAAAATAGATTTTCATAGAAACCAATTATTGATTACACTAAACAATATTTTCTTGTTGCTAGATTGGACTTTTTGTCAATTTGAACTGCACCCTCGATTGAATGAATGAACTCAACTGTTTAGTGAAAATATGGGAATGAATTCAAGGTGGGACCTTGTTGAATGAACCCAAACCTCTTGATTAAGGGCATGTTCCCTCTCTTAACTAGGTACAAAGTGCTAATCCAACTCAAATACTTTCTTAAACCTAAAACCTAATCTTGTTCTATTGATTTCCAAGGAAAAGGGGAAGAAGGAATGTTAAAATGGAAAGGGGCATTGATGCACCAATATTTAGAGTGGTTTCTTCCTTCTTCACCATAGCACAAAGAAACAACAAAAATTACAGAGGGCTTATATAGATCTCTTATTCCTAGAAACCTACAACAAAATTAAAGGTAAGGGTTAACAAATACTAGAAGGGAATGAAATCCATAATTAGTTCTTACAACTAAGCTTTACACAACATAAATATGTATAAACAACAAGTACTCATTCACACATGAAGACAATAGATCATGTAACATGTCAATGAGAGAGATGAGGTAATAAGAGAAATTTTTATTAAATTTAAGGCTTGAAGTTAGTTATAGTTGTAGAAGTGTAAAAAATGCATGTCTACAAGAGAACCAAGAAATACCCCTAAAAATGAGTTTTCACTACCTTTTATTCAAAAATAGGAATCACAAAGAGAGAGAGAGAGAGAGATGTGACAAACTCAAGAAAACCCTAGCTTCTAGGTCACCCAAAGAAATGTAAACATGGAAAATGTGATATGTTTGACGAGAAGGTGTGAAAGAATTTTTTTATTTATGGTCTATCAATATATCAAATCTACTCAATAAATCTATTAAAAATATAGTTATTGGGGATGGGAATGTCAAAAAGGAATGTCTATAGTAATAAAGAAGCATGGGTGCTACTTCTCCCCAAAAAATCATGTCAAAAATGTATTAAATATTATCTTTGAGCCTTCACAAATCAAATTTTATGTTTGTAAAAGTTGGTGGGAATTCATGAGAGCGCAAAGGAGAGTAAAGGCATAAATGATGTGTTTTAGGTTTTTCATCTATTTTTTTTCATGTGTAAGGCTTCTTCTTCCCTTTCCCGCCTGCTTACTTATTCGCTTGCATCCTTTGTTGTTTGTTGTTAACCATTGAGGGTTAAGAAATTGGTCTAATATATGAGGAGGAAAAATTAAAAAACATGCACCCCCAATACACCCTTAGCCCTGTTGGTGGTTGGGAAAATGGTCTGTCGTGTACCTATTGTCACAAGGTTAACACCCTTAGCTAAGTGTGAAACTCAACTATCTTGTGAAACATGGGATCATCTTCAAAATGTGGGTTTCCTATGATGAAGATGAACCTCCAAAGTGGGTTGGTTCCCTTGATGGACCTCTTAAAGCTTGCTGGTTTGAAAGGAAAAAGGATATAAAAATATAAATTTAGATAAAATAGACCTAGGAGGTCATGCACCAATGATGAAAAGACTTTGTACATGCTTTTCTAACTCACAATTGATCTTAAAAACTACCCTATTCTATGCAAAACTCAAATTTTTACCAACTTATACATAAATGTTTCAAAGGGAGGCTATGTTTCAGGTTTTGTTGCAGGAAAACAATGTGTTTTCACAACTACAAACTCTAAAAACAACTAACATAGCCTATGACCTACATATATTTTTCATATTCTTCCATGAAAATAATTTTAAGTGAGACCTAATTCAAGGATTCAATACTGAAATCACAAAAACTAAATCAAATCATTCATAATACACTCAAGACAATAATTTTGAGAAGGTAAAATGTTGCTTTTTATTGATAAATGGACTTTTCGCTTGTACAAATCTTTGAAGAATACTAAAAAGAAAAGTTGTTTCTCTATATTGAAACTATCTCAAAATTGAGTTACAATCTTTTCCTTTTGCATAAGGAAAAAAGGAAGCATATAAAGAACTTCTCTAAAAAGAGTTGAATGCTTGGTCTTATAGAATAAATCTTCAGCTAACTGAGGTTGAACCTTGTGGAAGATGTCAAACTTGCATGATTTGATGAATTGGATGTGAAACTAGAAGTAAAGCATGCAAAATTTGGTAAAGAAAAGCTGACTTGAACTGTTGACTTGTTGACCTTTGCATGATCCTTGAAGTGTTCCCCAACTCAACTTGAACTGATCTTCTAAAACAAGCATGAAATTGATTGGAATGGATGCCATCAATCAATTTTCATGAATCTTTTAGTTGTTGGGTGTACAAGGCAAAAAAGCCTCTATTTTAGGACTCCAAACTACCCAAATTGCATTATTTTAGCCTCAAACTCCCCTTAACTTCAATTATAACCATGAAGGCTACTAAAATAGGCCTAAAGTGCTTGTAAGTACACCAAAAATAAGCACGAACATGTAAAATTGTGAAATCTCTTTGCATGATTATAGGTGTGTGATCTACTTGTAGATACTAGGCCTTCAAGGTGTTATAGGAGAAGCTTCAGGCTTATCAAATCTATCCTTTGTTCACTTGATAAAATCATCTCTACTTGCCAATCCTTCTATCCCTTGAAACTTTATTAAATCCTCGGGATCATGCTTGATGAGGACTTCCACCTTGAAGGTTATTATGTTTTGTAATTTAGCCTTAACTAAGTTTGTCAAAACTCAAGATTTGCTACAAGGAGTTGCCCCTAATTCACTGAATGAAAGTATTAGTGTTTTTGTAGCATTGTTCATAAATAGTTTTCATAAATAGGACCTATCATTATCCATCATGACAATGATATAGACCAGGACATAGATCTACAATGGATTCCAACTTATACATAGTGATGCAGAGGCATAAAAAGTGGTGGACTGCCCTTAACTAAATAGTAGATGTTTTGGACAGCCATATGTTAAAATGACCATGGTTTTCTCATAAAAGGTTTTCATTCCAACTATCCTTAATCATGATTTGAAACTTGGTTGTCTTCATGGCCTTTCCATTAAATCAATGTACCATGGTACACTAAGATAAACACAAGGTATCCTTATTGCATATTGTAGAAGGCCTAGTAAGAGAAGGAAACCACTACCAAAGGGCTTCTCACTATTTGATTTGGCTGCCCTCTTTGTTTCCAAAACGGCCCTAAGGACCTTGACAGTGCTTCATAACCCATTTGACTATCATACCATTCATAAGTCATTGCGTTCTTTATGGTGACTATGGACTGTCCACTAAATATCCCTTTCATGGTGACCTCAAAACCCTGCCCCTTCATGACATGTTGAATACCTCTTGACCTTATTCAAACCTTCCATTTCCTTTATGGATTGGTGATTGTCAACTTGGTATTTATCTTATCCTCTGTTCATTTCATTGTTTAAGATTGATATACTTGATTCTTGAGTGCCTTTAACACACTTTGCATGATGACTATCCTTTAATAAAATCAAAGGACTGTCCCTCAATTTGCATTTATGACTATACTTTTAATATATTTATGAATGTCCTTGTAATGTATGAGGTTGTTGTCCTTGTCTTCTAGGTGACTCTGGTTGTCTTTCTCATGAAGTTTTGGATTTCCATTGCTAAGATTCATGCCATTTTTTATAAATTTGTCCTCTTACTCTAGGACTGACCTTTTTGACATTTACTATGATGCAACATTTCTTGCTTCTTTCAATTCTTTCTAACCCTCGTCAACTGTAACTATCTCTACCCATTCTTTAGGACTATCCTAGTTATTCTCATCTTCCCTTTAAACTTGCTATCCTCATTGTGTTTTTGTCTTTCCTTTTTACCTTGGACCTTATGCCTTGACTATTCTTTCATGGAATGAAGCTATCCTTATTTCTCTAATCTTCCCTTTTGCATATAAATCCTTTGGATAGCATGATTGTCTATGATTATTATAGACTTTGCAAGCCCCATTCTTCATTCACTTGTGGTCTCCATCAAAATTCTACCCTTGTATGTCTCTTCTCAGTAATGAACTAGGACTTCCACATGCTATTAAATGCCTCAAATTTGTGACTATTTTTGTATAAGAGGATATTGTCCTTTAGGTTTCACAATCTTACTATCATTCTTTTGACAATCATAAGGGTTGTTACTTGCATATGGAATATCCCCTTGATGAACTGCATGAAAATTATCTTATTTATTTAAAGACTCTGACCCTTCATGACTACCTTCTATTGGAAACTCATTTATGATTGCCCCTACATGTAAATGATTATCCTTTAATGACTAAATCTGTCATAATTTATTGCTTTGACTTTTCATAACTACCCTACAAACTCTTACCTCTTATGACAAAATCTTGACCATCCTTTCTTTCTTGAAGGCCATTTACATATTTTGTACTATCCTTTATTGCATTGGTAGGTTATTGACATTTGGTGTTGAGTTCATTACACTTTGACAATCATCTTCAAGGATATGGACTATGCACCATTTGTAGGTTTTTCCCCTTTTCAAATGACTGTGTACTCTCCTTTCACATTTACTTCATTAATCACTAAAATTTTCCCTTAAACCATCATAATTTGTTACTACTCTTGTTTCAAGGCACATGGTGTACTTTCTTTCTTGAAGCTCTGCCCTTTATGAATGTGTTTTTGTGTCACTACCCTTTGCATTTTCTTTTTTCACTATTCAATCCTCATCACTGATCCTTCCTTCTTGATATGCTCTTTATTGAATGCCATACATTGAAGTTATTGTCTTTTAGAGTTGATTGCTCCTAAAAAAAAACTCATAGTGCATACTATGGACTATCCTTTCATTTGACATTGTTGCTCTTGCAAGCTTTTATCTTTTGTCATTAATGTTATTTTAAACCCTTGCTTTGAAGCTTAAACCTTTTGACTCCCATCCTCATAGGTCTATCATGAATTGGTCCTTGACAGTATTGTACTTTGACTATGGTTGTCAAGAATTGAAGTCACTGTCCCTTTATTGATTGACTTCCCCTACATTCTACCATTATCATTTATCATTTATGATATAATAGGACTATCCCTACTCTTGGTCAATGCATTGAAACCTTCTTCTTACAATAGTTGCACTATCTTCTATGATAAAGTAATTTCCATGTTGATCTTGTGGGACAACTTACTATCATCTTTCTTGCTATAATGGTGACTATCCTTTCACTAGACTTCTATACTTCTACCTTACAAGTCTTGATTTGTTATTGACTATCATTTAGGGGCTTAAAGACAAGGGCTTCGAGTTTTATGATTTGTCTAATTGGAGATCTCTCTGTTACTTATTTTTCTATCCACTTTTAACTTTCTTGAATGAAACCTCTTGAAGTGTTTCCCATTGATTGTGCTTGGATTGTCACTTTGAGATTGAAACCTTTGAATTTGAGGTGACTAGCTTCAATTATTTACACAGTCCTTTGAGTTCACTGTCCCTTTTATTTTCATACCAATCTTGGACCATTGATCTCTTGATCATCCTTTATAGTTGTCACTAGGGTTTCAAAATATTTTCAAAACTTTGTTGAACTCAAAACATCTTCAATGGTGTTTTGATTGTGGTTTACTTGCAACCTACCCTAGATGAGCTACAAGAAGGTAGTATGACTATATGTTGGGCTCAACCCTTGAGGGAGCCACATTTTTCTCCACAAACAACCAACTTTGAGCAATTTTTTTTGACATTCCTATGATTTGTAAATAGATAAGGGCATAGGCTAGGGTTTTGAAGCATTTCTTTGACTTCCCTATGCCTATTCTCTCTTGTTTCCAATATTTTTTGTATTTGTTCATCAAAATTAATCAAAAGATAACTGCAAATACCTGTTGTATATGCATTAAAGAGAGGTAAATGTAAGTTTAAATGCAAAAATAAAGGATTTATTTAGTGCACTTGCATAATGAACTTCATATCTTCTTTTTTGCATGCTTGGGCATGCTTGGAAAAGCTCATAATCTGCTACACCTTTTATTTTCCTCTTCATTGCGAGATATCTCTTGAAATATCTTCAACTCAACTCAAGCTCTTCTTGAAACTCCTTGCTTCAGCAACAAATGGAATCCTAGCCTCTTATGTGAAACCTTTTTTTCCTTTTCTCCATTTTCAGTGCCCAAACAAGAGTTTTAGCTTTCACCTTTTCTTTTTTCAATGTGAGTTTTCAACAATGCTTTTCCATTATTTCATGCAATCCCTTATTTTTGCGTGGAAAATTTTTAATTTCCCCTTTTAGAATGGCATGGAAAATTTTAAATCTTTGTATTTTAAAATGTTTTTTCCTACTTAAATTTTTTTAGACAAAAAAATTAACCAAGTTTAAAATAATAAAAGCATTAAAGTCCTTTTCTTGAATTAAGAAAAACTAAGACCCAAGAAAAGCATTTAAATGAGTTATTTAAATAATACCAAAGATTTAAAATGAAAAAGGGACTATAGTACCTCTTTTTTTCCTTGTCAAGGTTTGAGCTTCAAGAATGATGCAAGAATTCTACCTTAGTGTGATTGTGTGTTAGGGAAGGAGTGGGAACTAGGAACCTATCAGGGTTCCTGAGGTTCTTGGTACCTCAAACAATGTTGATACCTCATAACTTAGTTGTTTCTTTCTTATATTCCTTGAAATTTGAGTGGGGGATACCCATTTGGATGTTATACTTGATGGAAAACTCAATGAACCCTTACACTTGGCCAACTTTTTTTATTTTGAAATTGGATAAAAGTCTAAGGTAAGAGAAGGAAAGCCACAACACAGAAGTGTAATTGACCCAAATACCCACAAATATCTCTCGGATCCGTTATCAATAGGGAAAATAAGGGTTGCACAAAATGTTAGCATTTTGGTGACTTCTATGGTATGTTTGTTTTCTAAACATAGTATCCTAGAAGCCTTATTAGTCCATTAGGCATGGAGTCATATAGATATAACACCAATTGAAATTGGCTTGCCTAAATAGAAATAAAGGAGACAACATGCGCAAAATACACTTGGAGGAAGACAACAAAACCTAATCATACATTCTCCTAATGAGAACATAGAGTGTGTAGTAGCACCTCTTGGAAAGCAAGATAAACTAAACTAATATGTACATTTTTTTTACAAAAATGAATACCAAATGTCATAAATTTTCTCTATCATGGACAATTATTTTGAAGGAGTTTATCTCCCTCAAACCATAGCCACATTCAATACCCAACTGCAACCATTAAAGCTTCTTTCTTGCATGTATCTAGTCATACATACTAATTGTGTAGTGAAGAATTGTCTCACTATGAAAATGCACTTGGAGAAAGACAAAAAAACCTAATCATACATTCTACTAATGAGAACACAAAGTGTGCAACATTACTTCTTAGAAAGTAAGTGCAACTAAAATAATATGTACAATAGTTTTACAAAAATGAATGTCAACTATCATAACTTTCCTATATCATGGACAATTATTTTGAAGGAGTTGATCTCTTTTAGACAATAGTTGCATTCATTATTTTGAAGGAGTTGATCTCCCTCAAAATATAGTTGGAAGAAGATAAAAAAACCTAATCATACTATAGACACCTAAATTTGACCACTCGTGTTTGGTCAAACTTATCCTTATTTCATCTAAATTCCTTCTTATCCACATTAATTAAATAATGTTTCATTTATTTAATTATTATCAACTATTCTCCTAAGGTATTTAATTAATTAATTAAATACTTTACCTTTTATCCCTTCTTTAAATTAAATAAATACTCATGTTTATTTAATTTAATCATTTATCTTCCCACAAGAATTAAATTAAACATTTAATTTACCCCTTTTTCTCTCTCCTTGTCACATCCTCCATACTTTCTTCATTATCCTTAATCATGGTCCTAATCCCTTCATTAGGGATGTGCACACACCTAATCCATGATTAGGAGGTGTCACATCCTCCAAGTTTTGCAACTTTCCCTCTAATCATTTTCATTAGCCTAATTCCCTCACCTAATCACCTTCCTAATTACTTGCACATTCTTAATCCATTGATTAAGAAAAGGGTAATGACTTTCCATTTATGACATCCTACTTTGTCAAGTCAACCTTAAATGCATTCCCCTTTTGCAGAAGTAACCCCACATGGGTCACCTCTCCCAAGGTACACTTAAGGAATTTATAATTATTTTTTATTCCCCCATCCAATCATTATGGAGGATTGGACAAGAAATCCCTTTATGGGGGATATCTTGTCCATCTCCTAAGGTACTTGCAAAGTACCAGTCCTTCTCTCAAGGCCTCACATGGTGACACTTTTCACCATCCTAGGCCTTGAGAGGTCAACTCTCCCCTTTTCTTCTCCCATTGTGACACTCGTTACCACCACATGAATTGAGATGTTTCAACCCATCTCAACCCTTGATTTACATCTTTGAATCTCACCCCTCCATCCTATCCACCCTCTCAAAACACTAAAAATCTTAGCCATTTTTCATGACACACATCTATGAGCAATCCTATACCATTATTTTTCCAAAATTCCATTGAGAACACATCAAAAATGTCATCATTGGGGTAATCTACTCATCAAGATCATCAATATACTCCATTTTGTTGAATTTAGAGAAGGTATGAGCTTTTTAGCCCTAATCTTGATTGTTGCTTGATTTTGTGTTTTGTCAGGTTTTAGCATTTCATTTACTTTCTTTTAAAAGCATAAAATCACTACACACATTTTGGCACACCCAATGGGACCCACACCATGGGTTTGCTAACCATCTTTTCAAGTTTTTTGTAGCTTTTTGCTTACAGGTTCTTTGGATAGAGGCAAATATGCTCTGCATGGGTGGATCCGTTCTATACAGAGGTGACTTCATCTTCTATAGAGGTGGATACACTTTGGCTCCCTGACACCCAGTTGACCTCAGGAAGAATAGGCGGCTCCACATAGGCTACAAAGGTAGATTTACTACATAGGCAGATATGTTAGTGCATAGAGGTAGATTTGTAGAGCACGAGCGAATACACTATCATAGGGGAGATTGTACAAATAGGAAGACCTAATCCTATAGGGGTGGATTTGAATTTTTTACAGTGGCATATTTTTTGACTATAGAGGTGGATTTGCAGATGGGTGACTATGCTACCTATAGTGGTGGATTTTTCTATACAAGGGAAACTCCATATTGTGCATAACAACTTCGTGCATAACATACATTTATTAATTTCATTTCAAAATTTCTAGTTTTTCACCTATTTATTACTAACCCACTAACTTGTATCAGTGAATGTGATCACTTTAATCATCAATCCACAACCTCATTTATCCAAGACTAACAGTTAGACTACTAATGAGTTTCTCATAGGATGTTCATCGAAGACCCTTGTTTTTATCACTAATTGGGAACATTTCAATTTCTATTTAAAGGGTCAATTAACCTTGTGTGCCATGTTTGGATTCCCTTGTTGATATATTCTCTACCATTACATTGTTAGGTGAGCTTGGGGATCAAAAATCGCAAGTCGACTCAAGTCCTTTGTGTCACCCAGGAGTGCTAGTTTACGCATATGCTCTCTCCTACATTCCTTAGTTGTTTCTCACCTAAATTCCTTATCATTTGAGTGGGGACTACCCATTTGGAAGTTATACTTAATGGAAAACTCAATGTGGATTTTCAAAATGGGTAAATGACTAAGGGAAGAGAAGGAAAGCCATAACAAAGAAGTGCAATTGACCCAAATACCCACAAGTATCTCTCAGATCAATTATCAACAATGAAAAATAAGGGTATCACAAAATTTCAAAAATAAACATACCTCAAAATCAAGTTATACACATCATAATAGGTAAACCTCATGCCATAAACATATCTAACCCATAACAAGCAATCATAAGATCCATGTATCAAACCTATCTATGAAGAACACACATCCAGAAACTCCCACTACATAGGTAATGTCAAATATGAAAAAAATCAATACATTCAAATATTCACCAATGAAATTACATAAAAAGTGCAATCAATATCATGTAGTACCACAAAACATTCACAAAGATATGCAAAATCTATAAACAAATCTGTTGCAATATAATTCTCACTAGAAGTCTCCATAACTCTCCAAAATTCTCCACACTCAACAAAAGAAACAGATAAAGGAACCTCCATGTTGTCTGTAACCTGCCCATTGTTCACGCAAGTAAATTTCCTAAGTTTTCACTTTCAAGTAAATAAACTATGCTACTAAGCCATTGCCATAAAAATTTTCTTTTCTTTAATAAAGAATAAAAGAACATAGATGTCATAACAATAACCAACTTGATTTCATTTCCAAAATAATATTTTGGAAATATTATAATATTCCAAAGATTGTATACAAAGTACATACATAGCTCAACTGAGCTACAAAGCAATAGATATAGATGGTCTAGGAATCTCCTTTCAAATATTGGTCTTCAATCACCTGCTAAGGAGGAGAAGCATCACTCAAGCACTTTTCTGTCAACCACGAACTCATATGCGATCCCACACACATCTATCATTTGATAGATGGCCCTACCCTTCAACGAAGAGATTGGTGGAGTGACCTTGTAAAGACAACCATTCTGAGCTTAGTGTTGTGTCCTACATAAAGTTAAAACTTGTAGACTCTACAATCCTGAACTAGCATGCATCAATGGATCACGATGAATTAATAGTGGAGCCAAAGGTAATCACACTACTTTGTCCAAAGTGTTCTCACTCAGTACTTCAAGTGATAGTCATCCTACTCACATACACTACTCAAGCTCAATTTGACTTTAGGAAATTATAAACTATGCATAGGTAATTTCCTTCTATAGGTAATCTTTAACCTTAGAAACAACCTATTCCCTTTCCACAAAACACAATGGTATTTCTACCCACAAAGCATAAAAATAAGTTACTCCCCTTCAGTGGATTATCAAACCCTAGGTATAACTTATAAGCTATCTAATCAATCAAATAACTTTGCAATGAATAACTCTCAAGCTATCCTTGTTTCATCATTCCTATTATATTATACTAATGAGAAACAAGCTCTCCTATTATGGAGTATATACAAACACTTTCATAGAAAATCATAAAACAACTTCTTTTCCTTTCTATAAGAAAATATTATGATTCACTAATACAAACATCCCAAGCATTTTCAAACAAAACAATCAAGACATTTATTCTTTCGTAATAAAAGACTAATAATAGGAGAATAGATTCTCATGCCTATATTTCACTTAATCCAATAGACTAATCTGATTCTCCATCTTCCAATGGTTGCTTGCTAGACTCCTCAAATTTCTATACTCAATGCAATATCTCTCAATTGCCTCACTCTCTAAGCTCTCACAAAATAACTCTATCACATAAAATACAATTCTAGAATATAAACATCAGAGTGAAACTACAAAATGTGTGTCCCAAATGAGAGAGTTGGCTCATCTATTTATACAAAATAATGAGACATTAATTCCTAAGGAAAAGGTATGCCAACCGACACCACTCAAGCATGCAGGTCGATTAATCTCATACAACAAAAAGGTGACAACATTCTAAGATAATACTCAACTTGGTATTCTACAGATTGACCTCCTTGTATGACAACAATACAAGACTATTTTAAATATGCACATGCTCAAAAGATAAGAATTGAATTGCTAGTGATAAAGACTTCTACAAAAAATAGGGTATTCATATTATGGCACCAAGTTTCAGCCATCTTCCTATTCTTTTGGCCATGGGTTTTTCCAAAGAAATAGTCAATATTTAATAGGCAACACATATCTCTGTCGACTTAGTTATAGACTATTCAATCAAAATGCTAATGATGAATCAAATCCTTTTAAATAGCTCTTAAAAAAAATTTGACCAAGCACGTCCTTTTGCTATGGCCTTTATCCTTTATTCATGCATTGCAAACACTTTACACAACAACTTATATTCTCACGTTTCCTTTTGCATTTAATCTGCAAAGTTAAATGTGCCTTACTTTCTATTTGAGCGCTATTATATAGTGCACAATACTTCTCATACATCGACCAAAGCATATTCTTATATGAATTGACCTTTATACATTACATAATATATGAATAGATCAGCCTCTAATACTTTGCATAGTATATATATACAAATTGGCCTCAACTTCCTCTCTCTCTCTCTCTATATATATATATATATCTTCATATATATATATATATATATATATATTTATATATACATGTACATATATAAATATATACTACTGAATAACTTTAATGCTATATATATACATATATATGTATGTATATGTGTATATATTCTTATATATATTTATATATATATACCTCTATGTACATGTATACATATATATTGATATATCCATATGAACATTTCTATTTGTCACACATACGTTTATATCAACACATGTATACATATGTATATATGTATATATCTTATATATATATATATATGTATATATATTTGATTACATAATCAAGCACACATACAATTACTATATTATTGATAGGAAATATATGTGTGATGTATATAAACATATATACATACATGTCACCTTGTCCCTTCGATAACACCATGCTCATAAGCAACCCGTTCATAAGTGTTCATAGGTACGTCTACCTATGTACTCTCATGTATGTGCTCCTCCATGTGTATGTTCTATCATCAACATTTATATGCATACATATATATACATTCAACGTATGTTCACCTCATCAATCCCAATTGTGTAATTACTATTTATTATTACTATGTAGGGTAAAATGTGAATGTAATGTGAATTTTGTGGATGAATAAATTGTATTTGCACCTTTTTATCAATGCATTATGAATGAATGTTATCTCATTTAATGTTTTGTGAAGTAATGCATACATGTGATTGAATGGATATTGTTTAATATTCTAGCATTGGAGACGTACTATGTGTAATGCATATTTTGTTGAATAGCTGACTACCTTGGGCATATGTTAGTAGATGTAGGTACATGTTTAATTCCTCTAGGCGGAGGGAAAGTATCACTCAAGAGAAGATCTTGGCCAAGTAACTAGTAACGTAACCTATCTGAGCTTATACACACACTCGTAGTAGAATGGTTGAGTCTAGTCATTGAGTTGGGAATTGGTAAGTCATCCTTAGTGTAATGTGTCTACATTAGTATGGGTCTTGATTACTATTGGATGCATGCTTGAATGATGTTTATTTTTTTAAGCTTGTGAGTCTTTCCCCATGTTATTGTGCTTGTTTGTGTGGTTGAATGAGTATTGAGATATAAGCATATATGCATATGATGACATACGTGTACGATGGATGTAATAGGATTTACATACGAGTATGTAGACATGTATATATCTATATAAATTTTTATTATGATGCTTGTGTGAATATAATCATGTGGTCATAATCATTCGGATACTGAATGGATCATTTGACTATCATGTTGCTATATAATATATATGGGTGCGTGCAAAAAGATGGGTAACCAATTTGTGGCCATTTTTTTTTTTGAAAGCTCATAATGCGAGCACATTATAATGCTCTCACATTATGGCTTGGTGTGATGATCCTAAGGCCCAGCCATAATGACCCCATAACACGAGTGTGTTATAACACGCTCGTGTTATGAGCTATTAAAAGCAAAAAAAAGGAATTTTGAAATCATTGTGACTGTGTTTTTTTTTTTCCCGCAGCCAAAAACCCTCATTTTTGTGCTTGCATTCTGGGAGGAGCCATTTTGCAAGATTCTTCATCAAACTATTGTTGTTTCATCACCAGGATGCTGCCACGTCGACAAGGAGGTATGAGAGGTAAGGATTTTTTTTTTTTGTTAGTTTTAGGTTATTTTTTATATTTATTTTTTGAATTTTTAGGAGATGTTAATCAACCTACAAACCCTCCTCAAAATACTCAACAAGCACAACAACAACAAGAGGAACAAAATCCTCAAGATAATCAACCACAATAACAATCTCCTCCACCAATCCCTCAACATCCTCCTGACACTCAACAAAACTTAATGAGTGAAATTGAAAATGATAAAAATAAAATTGAGGATTTAATCAGGAGGTTGAATGATCCAAACGGTTCAACCGTGGAAAGAATGACACTAGCAACTTCACTCAAAGAAATTTTAAAACATGTAGATTCAATCAACAAACAATTAACTGGTTCGCAAGATAGGAGGCAGGCGACTAGGGCTTATTACCAGGATAAATTATCATATAAAGATGTAAAAGATCTAAAAATTACAAAATTTGATTTGTGATCATTATTCACTGACCCACGCACAAATGTAAATCTTACTCTCAATGTGAAGAGGTTTCCTATCCATTGGTGCCACCACCAATAGATTAGGAACTTTTTTTGGGATAGGTGGTACATGGTTTTTGATTACCCACCATGCCACAATTGTGAAGTCCCGCAGTATTTCCTTAGGAAACTATATTGTGAGTTCCTCTTGAACAAAATCCTGAATTATTTTGATATGAGGGTCTTCCATGGGAAAGGTGGGGGGTCAGCTCAAGATAGACCCAGTGCACAACAGGATCCTTCGTAGAAAGAGATGACCTCTCGCTAGGCCACCTCATGAGCACATCGTTATCCCTTTCATCATGAAGGAGAGTGCTGAGGTAGAGACTTTGTAGGCCATCAAATCTTTGAACCAGAGTGTCATCCAACATGCCAGCCTTGTTCTACAGTGCCATCCAGGGGAGTCTTCGAGTGGTGGGCTTTGATCCCATTTGTGTCAGTCTTGAGGGCGACTTGTTCATATGACCCCACCGACACTTAGGAAGCTGCTATGCAGGATACGTTTGCAGCTATGGAGATGGCGAGGGAAAATGACATTTTTAGTGAGGCCTATGGCATTGATACTCAGGTAAAAGTTAGCATGTTCATTGAATTTAATTTATTAAATTTTGATTTTGAAATGGAAGATTAACTAATTTAGTTTTATGATTTTAATAAAATTGTAGGGTCACAGTGTTGATACTGGATACACCGTCTCTACACCTGCTTATTTCTCCACTGCATCTACCATTGAGGTATGTAACTAGTAAACAATTATAAATTTATTACATGTTAATAGCATTGTTTTATGAATGGTATTTTAATATGTGATTTTGGATGTTGAATAGGCTAATATTGAAGGTTTCGAGGGAACACCTCCCAGTGCTAATGGATTTAGAAAAATCTACATGCAGGTAATAGAATAAAGAGTTTAACTAATGAATTTTACTTAATAGATTTGTGTAGTTTATATTCATATCATTGATTATGTTGCATTGCACATCTTTCAAACTCAAAGCATTACTTCACATTCCATAACTAATAACTAGATGTTGATAGGTGAAAAAATTTCAACTACAATATAGTTGTTTAGAAAGTCAACATAACCAGTGATGAAATTACTTCACATAGCATAAGTAATAAGTAGGAGCAGCTTCCAATTGCATTTTCTTGTCATGGCATTCCATGAGACCACTTTTTACTAAGGCATCTTTTCAAACAGTTCACTTTTGTGTCTATGTTATGGATGCTTGGAAGGAATATATGAAAGAATAATAGTAAGCAATAACATAGATAAGGCAATGAGTTGTTTGAAAAAATTCCTCAAAGAAATGTGGTCTCATGGTGATGTCCATCACCATGAGACCCGATTTCTTTGAGGCACTTTTTCAAACAGCTCACCGCCTTTTCTATGCTACCACATTTTCCATACATGTCTACCAAAAAAATTTATCAAACAGTTCATTTCCTCGCTGCTATGGCTAAAAGCTTAAAAAAGGTGCTTTCCAACAAACTATGGATGCTTGGAAAAAATCTATCAAAGCATAATAGTAAGCAATAGCATAGACAAGGCAGTGAGTAGTTTGAAAAAATGCCTAGAAGAAATGTGGTCTCATGGTGATGGAATGCCATTCCATCACCATGAGACCACATTTCTTCGAGGCATTTCTTCAAACAACTCACCACCTTTTCTATGCTACCACATTTTCCATACATGTGTACCAAAGCATTTTATAAAACTACTCACTTCCTTGCTGCTATGGCTAAAAGCCTAAAATAGGTGCTTTCCAACAAACTATGGATGCTTGGAAAATTTTCTATCAAAGCATAATAGTAAGCAATATCATAGTCAAGGCAATGAGTAGCATGAAAAAATTCCTTGAATAAATGTGGTCTCATGGTGATGGAATGCCATTCCATCACCATGAGACCACATTTCTTTGAGGAATTTTTTCAAACAACTCACTGTTTGAAGAATAGAAACCAACCCAATAGCCAAAATTCCCCTCCAAATTATTTTCAAGGTCCTCATCCTTAATTTACCAATCCATGGAACCCTCCACCCTTTATTGCACTTGTTCATGTCTCCACTCCTCCCTCTTCATGTCATGATTTCCCTCCATCTCATAGCCAAGGCCACATTATACCATCCACCCCATCCCAACATATTACCATAGAGAAGGCAATGAACTGTTTGAAAAAATGCCTGAAAGAAATGCAGTCTTATGGTGATGGAATGCCATGATGTGCATTTGTTTGTAATGGCATTCCATCACCATGAGACCCCATTTCTTTGTGGCATTTTTTCAAACAGTTCACTACCTTCTCTATGCCACCACAGTTATCATACATGTCTACAAAAGCATTTTATCAAATGGTTCATTGGCTTACTGCTATGGGTAAAAGCCTTAAAACACGTGCTTTCGAACAAGATATGGATAGGGAAAATAGTAAGCATGATAGTTAGAAATATATAGTTTAATAAGTACTCATAATTTTGTTCATTATCTCATACATTATAAGTCATGACGTGGATTGCTATTGTAGTTTTTGTGATTGAATAATTTATTGTTTTATTTTCATATGTTGCAAGCAGATACACCTTCGAATGTTCAGAGGGCAATGGAGATCGGTGTTGCATCTGCTATAGACTCCTCGATGGCTCTGACAAGGGATGTATGAGGAAAATTACTAAATTTCTATTTATATTCATTGTTATAGATTTTAGTTAGTGAAAAATCAAACCATTATTGATTCATAGTTTAATTTCTATTTGGATAACATGGAAATTTGAATATTTCCCTTGTGGAGAGTGATCATCAGATGGCGGTAAGTGATTATTTTATTAAATATATCTTTTTTTTAATGTAATTTCTATATATTAATGTCTTTACTTCTTATTGTAACAGATACAACTTAACCAAAGAACTAAACCTTAGGAGGAGCAGTAGGAGCACTCCTCGACTGCAGAATAAATGAGTGAAAAACGTATCGCCATCTGATCGACCAACAAAGGGAAAGAGTTTATTTCGAGAGAATGAAGAGCAATGACTTTTGATTCCAGAGCCCTTTGTTGTATGGCTATATGGCATTTTTATACATATTTTGTATTGGATATATTTGACATTATATGCCTATATGACATTCTCGTAAGCCTATATGGCTATTTTGTACCTATATTTTATACTTATATCGACATATATTGATGTATACCTACATGGATATTTGGTTAATACAAATCTTTTTATCGATGGTTTCCATATTTGCATTATAAATCCATGGTTCAATAGATATGAGTTACGTGTATTCAAGTGTATGCTTTACAACTTACGTGTATACTTTTTGACCCTCACGTATTCCAATGTATACTTTGTGACTTACATGTGTTCATGCTTATACCTTGTATTCATGTATATGCTTTTTATTAATTTGCATATACTATGTATTTGTGTGTATACTTCAAGGCTTACGTGTTTTTGAGTACTTGTGTTTCCCTTATTCACATGTACATGCTTGACTTATTCACATGTATACTTATTAATTGGTTAGCCCTAGAATTGATCATTGTTGTCCTTCATGGTCTCTCTTGAATATTAATTGATTGATGCTAAACAACTTTATTAGTCGATGCTAAACAACTTCAATATTTCTAGGAATACTAGTAGAGTTACAAATTCCAAAATTACACAAATTGAAAATAAAATATTAACTGTAAATAAATGCACTGATTATTAACTTGATAATTGATTAAGAATGAGTATAAAATATATCAAGAAATAAGCCTTCTAGAATGACAACTGCCAACTAGAAAATAGGCAAAACATTCCCAATAATTTGAAAGTAATAATCCACCCAAAATTGCAACAGGAGAGAAGGCTTATTTAAGATCCTTGAGCAATGTATTTCCTAATGCTCCCTTGTTATTACATATCTCAATTCAATTTAATCCAAAGAGTTCCATGAAATTCTTTAACTAAAAGCAAAAAACATGTTTTCAATTGGTATTCCATGAAATGTTTCATAAAAAGATTCCAATATATTTAATCTTTTGATTGGAACAACTCAATTAAGCAAATGATACATAATCTTCACAACACTTGCAAAACATAGTATTCATAGTAGATGAAGTAGTTAACTTCTTCACACATTATCATACAAACATTTATCTTGAATAGTCTTTAAACATTTTCACAGCATAATCCTCATAGTGTAGAATGAATTGTTATGTTCTTGATCCAACACCATATGTATAAACATGTCAAAAGATTTATATGTCAATTTTTTGCAATATTATTTCTTGTATAGGAAATGGACTCGGGAGAAAACAAGTTATAATTTATAATACAAATAAGAAATGGACTCAACAATGGAAACTTTATTTATCACACCAATAATAAATGTACGTGAGATCATCACTTGTTTCTCTTAGACTCCAATTTTCAAGCATAGAAAATCATTTCAAATGAAAATGACAAAATGCTTCACAACCAAAGTTGTTAATTGAGGAAAAATAAAATGTTTTGAAGTTCCACCATTGTATGCATTTACAATTGGTTGTATATTGTTGTAAGGGCAAGGAGGATAATTGAAAAATGTCTTGCACTTACTATACTTGAGGATGATCATATGCTTTTTGTGTGGAAAACTCAGACTTCTCAACCATCGTGTGTATGTTTCTCTTTTTGATTTTTTTGCATGCCATCATAAGGGATCGAGTCGGTTGAATGTAGCTTGGAGAAATTCCGCCTATTTGGGTGTGAAAGAGGACCATTCCTAGCGTAAACATACCTATCAAGATGCGTTGGAGCAGTTTGTTTGGTCACACAAATTGCAAAATGAAAGTTGCACAACTTTGCAACTTTACACTGCTTGCATTAGACACTTTTTCCATCAAGTGAAAACTAGACACCACGGGTAAATGACTCTGAGATAAAAAAAAATGAGAGAGGTTATTGTAGAGGGGCCCAACGCAATCCCACAGGCTAAAACAGAGAGTTCGTGTGTCACGGTTTTCGAGTAATATCCCGTCAAAGATTGCTGCCCTTTTGCATTTTGGACCCTTAAGGGATCGAACCAGTTGAATATAACTCAGAGTGATTCCATGTGTTTGGGTGCAAAATAAGACCATTCCTAGCATAAACGTACCCATCTGGATGTGCTGGAATAGTATGTTTGGTCATACGAATTGCAAAACGAAAGTTGCACCACTTTGCAACTTTCAACTACTTGCATTTGACAATTTTTTCCCCAAGTGATAATTTTTCACCATGGGAAAATTTCTCCAAGATAGAAAAAAATGAGAGAGGTTATTATAGAGGGGCCCAACAAAATCCCATAGGCTTAGATGAGAAGTTTTTAAGCATCACGATATCCGAGTAACAACATGTTGAAGTTTGCAGCTATTTTGCACTTTGGGCTCTTAAGGGATCGATCCAGTTGAACGTAGATCAGAGAAATTTCGCGTGTTTGTGTGTGAAAGAGGACCATTCCTAGTGTAAAAATACCTATTCAAATGTGTTGTAAAATTTTATTTGGTCACACAAGTTGCAGAAAAAAAAGTTGCACCACTTTGCAACTTTCAACTACTTGCATTTGACAACTTTTTGCCCAAGTGAAAATTCGCCACCACGGAAAGATGCCTCTGAGATAGAAAAAACTAAGAGAGGTTATTGTAGAGGGGCCCAATGGGATCCCATAGGCTCAGACGAGAATTTTCTAAGCATCACAGTATCCGAGTAACAACATGCTGAAGTTTGTAGCCATTTTGCACTTTGGACTCTTAAGGGATCGATCCGGTTGAACATAGCTCAGAGCAATTCCAGCGTGTTTGGGTGTGAAAGAGGACCATGCCTAGTGTAAAAATACCTATTCAAATGCATTGGAACAATTTTTGGTCACATGAGTTGCAGAATGAAAGTTGCACCACTTTGTAACTTTCAACTACTTGCATTTGACAACTTTTTCCCCAAGTGAAAATTCGCCACCATGGGAAAATGCCTCTAAGATAGTGAAAAGAAAAATTATTATAGAGGGGGCCAACGTGATCCCATAGGATTAGACAAGAATTTTCTAAGCATCATGGTATCTGAGTAACAACATACTGAAGTTTGCAGCCATTTTGCACTTTGGACTCTTAAAGGGATTCTCGGTTGAATGTAACACTAAGTGATTCAACATGTTTGGGTGATAAAGAGGACCATTATTAGCGTAAATGTACCCACCCGGATGCATTTGAACAGTTCATTCGGTCACACGAGTTGTAGAATGAAAGTTGCACCACTTTGCAACTTTCAACTACTTGCATTTGACAATTTTTCTCCAAGTGAAAATTTTCCACCACGGGAAAACACCTCGAGATAGAAAAATACAAGAGAGGTTATTATAGAGGCTGAACATGATCCCATAGGCTCAAACGAGAAGTTTCTAAGCATCATGGTGTCTGAATAACCGTCCATCGAAGATTGCAGCCAGTTTGCACTTTGGACTCTTAAAGGATTATGTTGGTTGAATGTAGCTCAAAGTGATTCTGCATGTTTGGGTGTGAAATAAGACCATGCCTAGTGTAAACCCACCCATCCAGATGCATTGAAACAGTCTGTTTGGTTAAACGAGTTGTAGAACGAAAGTTGCACCACTTTGCAATTTTGCACTACTTGCATTTGACACTTTTTCCATCAAGTGAAAATTGGACACCACGGGACAACCACTCCAAGATAACAAAAACTAAGAGAGGTTATTATATAGGGTCCCAACACAATCCCATAGGATTAGACATAGATTTTTTAAGCACCACGGTTTCTGATTAATATCCCGTAAAAGATTACTGCCCTTTTGCACTTTGGACCCTTAAGGGATCGAGCTGGTTGAACGTATTTCAAAGTGATTCCGCATGTTTGGATGAAAAAGAGGACCATGCCTAGATTAAATGTACTCATTTAGATGAGTTGGAACAATTCATTTGGTCACACGAGTTGCAGAACAAAAGTTGCACCACTTTGCAACTTTACACTACTTGCATTTGACACTTTTTCTATCAAGTGAAAACTGGACACCACGGGAAAATGACTCCAAGATAACAAAAATTGAGAGAGGTTATTGTAGAGGGGCCCAACATGATCTTGTAGGCTCAGACGAAGAGTTCTTAAACATCACATTTTTTGAGTAATATCCTATCAAATATTGTTTCCCTTTTCCACTTTGGACTCTTAAGGGATCGATCCAGTTGAACGTAGCTTGGAACAATTCCACGTGTTTGGGTGTGAAAGAGGACCAAACCTAGCATAAAAGTACCCATTTGGAAGAGTTGGAACAGTTTGTTTGGTCACACAAGTTGCAGAAAAAAAGTTGCACCACTTTGCAATTTTACATTGCTTGCAATTGACACTTTTTCCATCAAGTCAAAATTGGACACCACATAAAAATGACTCTGAGATAAAAAAAAAAAATTAAGAGAGGTTATTGTAGAGGTTCCCTATGTGATCCCAATGCCTAAGATGGAATGCCCATAACTAACATGGTATCCGAGTAATAGGCCGTCAAAGATTGTTTCCCTTTTGTAATTTGGATCGTTAAGGGATTACGTTGCTTGAATTACAAATGTTTGAGGGCAGAAATAAATTTAAATATTTTAGTAAATCTCATTAAAAGTGTTTATTTCAATAGACTGTATTCTATCTTGATATTGATATATAATCATTAGGTTGATTTTTTTTAATAAATGAAGTTTTTATAATAAGTTAGACTATATGCTAGTTATATTGATGCAAAGTAGGGTATCAAAACACTATAACTCACTCAAATACTGATGAAATCAAATGATACAAGATTCAAATGAAAGGTAGTTAACTCATCCATCAATTACAATACACAAATGAGCACTTCCAATCCATACCAAAATGTACAAGTTGCTATAGCAGCAAAATTCAATGTAGGAAAACACATAAAATAGTGAATCTTTGTTATTCAATCCTCCAAATGTACATCCAAACCCTATTTCAACCATTGCAAAGCATATTTCACCTTTTCCAACCATATCCAACCGACTACAACTAACTTTTAACATCCTAACTATTCAACTTCCCTTTTACATCAAAAATGCAAAAGTTGCTATGCAACTTTTTTACAATTTTTGCAACTTTACCAAATTGACTCAAAATGACTCCTCCTAACCAAAACCGACCCAAAACATTGCAACATGGTCTTAAATACCTTATTTAAAAAAAAATGACCTTAAACATAAATACACTACATACTAAACCACTTTTACAAAATGAAGGCCCAAGTGCCCTGCACCATAGGCGTAATTCCTTAGGTACTACGTTCTCACAGATCTTTTACAATGTCCCTCATACATTCGAGATTATCTTATAATTTCTACATCATAGGTGTTCATGATGAGGTTAACTTCAAATGAGTAACTTGATATTCCCTCGCTAAACTTCACACGCTCTTTTATAATGGCTTCAAATCAGAATTGAAATTTGTCAAGATCATCAAAATAAGGATGTTGCATTTCTTTTTTGGTTGAGATTCTCTTTGATGGCTCATAAATCAACATTTTCTACAAGGAGAGACCAATCAATTTTTATTAGTTTACTTACAAATACACAAAGTAAAAGAAGAAAAAGAAAGAGCATCCAAAATGGAAATTGTGTCACCAAAAAGTGTATACTTTGCTTGATATGGGAATAATTGATGACGAATTGGACTTAATGAGGCCTTTATTTGGTGTTGTGAGGTGTTTTACACATCCACATTAGGTCTTGGGCCCTTGAAAACAAAATAAAATGCATTTATTGATGTCTTGTAAAGGTGTTGTAAGGTGTTGTAACACATCTTCACACTTTTCTAAGACCATAATATCATAATTCACCTAAATAATCGTACCAAGGCCCATTTCAAAGTGTTGTAAAGTCTTGTAACAAACTTTCACACTTTCCTAGGCTTGTCATCAATATTTACACCTTTCTAATGCTTTAAATGGCCCCTTTATACACTTATAGGCCTTACTTAAGTGTCTTATTGAAGAAGAACCCAATAAACATTATTTAAATTATCACAATTCCTAACATCCACTTAAAATTTCACAAGTGGACTAAGTCTCCATTAGTGGCAACTTAGTCCCATTTGGCTCAAAAATCAAAATCAAAGTTAAATTTCTTTTAGGTTTTTATTCCTTAAGACCTAAGGTTGGCCTGTGATGGGCTATTTTCAGGAATTAGGGCATAATTATGTATAAATATAGGGTTTTCCCTCTCATTTGAAAATAAATAAATTAATAACTCATCATCATTCATCCATCATTCATCATGTTCTCAAGTCAAGCAAACTAGAGTTTTATCATTGCAAGTAATCAAGATAGCTTCCAAGGACATTAAAGGGAAGATTCTTCATATTTTGCTGCAAAAATTCAAGATCAAACATTATGGCAAGGTATTAAATCCATTTTTTCATGCTTCATTACATTCTTTCTTCATTTGGTTTAATTACCTAAAAAGCAGTTTGACCAAGGCAAACCCCCATGCCCTAACATCCAACATTTCTTCTTCTCTTTTTGTGTCTTTGCAGATTTAGGAACTTTGAGGGTTTGAAGACCATTGAAGGTTAGGTTGAAGGAATTTTGAAGACTTCTCCTTGCTTGTAAATCCAAAATATCATCAAAAAGTCACTTTCAGGCCCGAAAATCAAAGTTTCAGAAGCGGACACCTGTGAAGAACCAAAGTGCAGACCGAGGGCTTCCATTTCCACTTTCAAATTTTCATAAATTCAAAAGTGGAATAAGTCACCAATAGTGGTGACTTAGTCCCTCTGAATCTATTTTTCAGAAATTTTTGTAGATCTGGACACTCATTTGGCTGAAACAGGCTCTGAAGCAGTTTCCCCGATCTGGGACTAAGTCACCCAACTTGGTGTAAGTGTCTCAGTTGGCTCAAAAGTCAGATTTTTTAGAATTTTAGAGGTCTCTACAATCTCCATTCTTCTCTTCATTAGTTTCCAGGTGCACAATTTCAGTTTAATATCTTTATTTTGTTCTTTATTGCATTTATTTCATTATTCTACATATCACAATGTGTTTTCAAAAACTTCATATTTCTTAGTTTTGCATATCAAATCAATCTATTTTACCGGTTATTTGCATTTATTCCATCTCATCTAGGCACATTACATCCAAATAACATCAATATTTGAATGTAACATTGCATTTTGGCCCAATCTTTCCCCTTTTAGGTGAAAAACCCTAGAAGTGTTAGAAAGCATTAGGGTGCCAAAATCTTTGTCCACATTTTGGTGAACCTAAATTTTGAATAATTTTATTTTATGATTTGGAGTCCTTCATCATCCTAGATATAGCTTGCATCAACATTGTATTAGGTTTTGCATTGTTTTGCATTCTAGAGTTTTAAAATTTTGCATTAGTGAAAGTGCATATAGTTTGCATTTTTTCATTTTAAATCATTACAAACCTTCTAAAAACTAAATTTTATTTTAGTATTTAGGTCATACATACTAAAAAGCATCAAAACACCTTTAATTTTTTTGAATTTTTTGAAAAAACCCTAACTGGGACTAATTCGCCATTTTGGGCGACTTAGTCCCAGTCCATATTTTTAACTATTTGTTACAGCATCAAAAACCTCATTTTTGTGCTTCCTAATCTCCTATTATCATATACTATAAGTCTGGAAACTTTTAGGAACATTTGTTTTATGTATTTAGGTCAAAAACATCAATTTAGGGTAGTCATTTTTGAAATCATTTCAATTACAAGCATTTTTGCATCTTAACTCATTGAAAATATCTAAAATTTTGCATTGACATCTTAGGTTTGCATCACACAGTATAGAGACCACCAAAATCCATTAGAAAAATATGAAAATTCTCAAAAAAATACCTACTGGAACTAATCCGCCACCTTGGGCAACTTAGTCCCTATTCAGCCCTGAAACTACCTTTTTACAGAGTTGAAAACCCTATTTTTAAGCTTTTGTTTACTGCCATCAACTACCTGTATCAATCGGATGAGTTTATGTAACATGCATTTCATTAGATCTAGTCTAAATTAGCTCATTTCATGCATTTTTTAATTTGAAATTTGCATTTCCAACATTTCATCTTTCAAGTTGATGCATAATGTAATAAAAAAATTACCTTATTTCACATCTGAAAATTGCATTTAAACATTTCATTTTAAGTCATTGCATTACACTTTTTCCATGATAGCATGTTTTCTTTCAAGAGAAGTGGCTTTGATTTGGTTAACAATGGATTGCATAAATACAACATTCCCTCTTATTAGTTCAATTTCGATTACAACAATGAGGTCCTTAGGAAACATGATCAAACCATTTACACAATCCTTAATATTACATTGCCCATTGGTGAGAATGGTAGTGTAGACAATCATAAAAATCATACTTGTTCTTCTCTCGATACCTCTCCTATTCATGATGAAGGTATCTTGGTGAAGGAAGATACAAGCATTGAGGGTCTTGATTGTCCATCTCCGCATTCCCCTTTGGAAGATGTTAGACAACAAGAACATGAGATCATAGAAACATTTCTCAACATCACCTTACCTAGTCTCCACAACCATGACCATCAACATTGTCCTTCTCCTAATACCCCTCCTCAATGCCACGAAGATAGTTTGGTGTTAGAAGATATACCTATTAAGAGTCATGAGAATCTTGACCCTCCCTTCCCTAATTCTCCTACTATTTGGGACAATCTATTTGACAACCATAGTGGTCCTTCTCTTGATGATTCCCCTACTTGTGATGAAGCTCTTTTACAAAATTCAAACTTGGATGACCATATTGCAAGCTCTCCTATTAGGGTTGATAGTATGGAACAAGAGAATGACACCTTAGATACAATAGACAATCAAATAGAGTCTTCCCCTACCCTCCCCACTATCGATAATCAAACATATTCAGCCATTAATAACTCCCTTATTTGTGATGAAGTTATTTTGGAAGAACTATGCCTTACTTGTCAAGAACATGTGGTTTTTAGTTCTTTTAAAAACTCTCCTCCTAGGGAGAATGTCATGATACAAGACAAGGACAACATTGACAATAATGATATTATGCCCTTGGAAGAAGATGAAGAGCCCATGTTAGACTCTCATTTGCTAAGGGATGTTAATATCATTCAACCTCAATTCATCCTTTATCCCCCTTCACACAAAGAACAAACTCAAAAACAACCTAAACTCATCCTTTATCCACCATCACACCAACCTTCAACTCAACACAAACCAAAATTCACCCTCTACCCACCTTAGAATAGTGTGTCGCAACAACCAAGTCATACTACCATTGCTCATACATATCACACTAGAAACAATCTATCCCCACAACCAACCTCGACTTCCCTACCTTTTCCTAATTTGCCTCCTGCTCTTCGATTAAGGGAATATGATCTCGTTGGACAACTTAAGAGAACTCCCACAAAGATATCGCTTTGGGATCTTCTTTAGAATTCACCTACCTATCATACTATGCTTCAAATGGCCTTACAACAAGTTCCTATCCCTTCTAATGTGCAACCAAATGAAATAGCAGTCATGATTCAACGACACAATGCTGACATTGTTTTCCACCAAAGTGAACTCCCCTCTTTGGATTTGCAAAAATAAAATGATCCTTTCATGATCATAGCATAATACAAACAAAAAGGAATAAAGAGAACTCTTGTAGATACTGGTTCTACCCTTAATGCATGTAGTGTGAGACTTTTGGATAGGATTGGAATTGATCAATCGACCATTCGACCTGATTCTTTATCTATTAAGGGATTTGACAATGTTGAAAAAAATCGCTTGAGGTGATAATTATACCTCTTATAGTTGGAGTGACCACCTTGAATACACCAATCCATGTTATGCCTCATGAAATTTCATGTAACCTTATCTTAGGCAGACCATGGATTCATGCAATGAAAGGTGTGCCTTCCACTCTTCATCGAAAAATGAAATACATTTACAACAACAAAGTATACACCCTTGGTGTCGATCCTGAGCCTCATAGTGTCTTACAACTTGAGAAACTCAAAGAAACTCTGTTAAACACATTAACACCAACCACACAAGTAGAACCCATAAAAAAAAATGACAAAAAACAAATAGAACAACACGCGAAGCTATTAGACGACGATTGGGGTTCCTTAGACTTCACACCAACACTCATGGACGAGTACAAGATCATAAACAAAGATTCAACTGAGGGAAACAAAAAAGAAGTCATGTCAACACATAACTCAGATGACTCTTCAAAAGCATCCACCTCAACCACTACAAAACATAAGACAACAAATTACACAACAACCTTTGATGAAATTCATAACGAACAACCACCTAATTCAAAAGAAATGAAAAAGATTTATGGATGAGGGTACGAACTTATGAAAAAAATTGGATACAGTGGAAAAGGATGTGGTGCTAACAAACAAGGTATTCGCAACCCTATCGATCCTATCACACAACAAACAAATCATGGTCTTGGTTATTTTCCTTTAATAGAAATTGCCAAGCCTTCACTCAACATCAACACTCTCACACAACATTCTTCTAATTCAACTTTAACTATAAAGCAACCTAAACTGATCAACACTAGTGGTATTGAAAGACATCCTTTGCACAACATGAAACAAACAATGAACTCTTCACTTATTTTCAATGTCATCTCACAAAATGCTCATGAATTGAATTCGTTAGATTTTACATCCTCCTATAAACGAGAGAACAAAATATCGCAATCTGTCAAGACTTGCATAGGAATGAAATCTTGTACATCTAAGCAAGGATTATCTTTGTCGCAAACTATAGGACCACCTTCTCCCATTGATCAAGAGGGTATCTTGTCAAAACTCCTCCAAGATCACTTGATCACCCTTCCTCCAAGAACTCGAAATAAATTATATTACAAGACTTCATTTTGTGCATATCATCAAGTTCACAGTCATTCTACTAATGAGTGTAAGGCTCTGAGTAGTAAAATCCAACATTTTCAGGAGTTTGGTATTCTTCCTCATGTGGGGGCACCTAATTCCTCTAATTGATACCGATTTTCACTCTAACATGCATTTCATTCATCATTTCAGCTCACTCTTGTCATGCACTCAGTGGGGGCAAGGGGTTATGTAGCCTTGTCCTTGTATGCCACTTGTCATCTCCTCTTTTGACTAGTTGTTAACCTTTCATGAACATATAAGAGCAAGATTGGGATGTGGACGACATGCCTTAAAGTTGGCTTGTATGTGACATACTACCTTTTTCATGACGAAGCTTCTCGAAAACATATGACTTCACATAGGGCTTTCTGAGTAAGCTCTCATGTCTTTGTTCTTCTACTTTAAAGAAATTTCTCACAGTAATGGTGTTAGCAACTGCTTTAAAGTGGGGGCATACATCAACACTCCTATTTCATTATGTGATTTCTTTCTTCTTAGGATGCGTCCTTTTCTTGGTGGAGTCATTGGGCTTGATTCCCTCCAAGAGCATGATATTTCTTTGACTTGTTCTCTCTTGGAAACATTAGGCACAATGTTCCCTAAGAAGAGACCTTTCACAAACTAAGAAAAATCCCTTTAAATGCACCTTACACCATTTTTTCATTTACAACAATTGTTATATGGCCACCTTGCATAATACAACTTGCATGCCTATGGTACCATTCTGTTTGTCTATGAGTGTCAAACATACAAATTTTTGCTTGCCTCATGGAGCTTGAAGTTCATTTTCATTGTGGCGCCTTATCAAAGTTATCAGGAGGTATAACTTTGGTAAGGTTTGAATGGGAAGCCCATTCTGAGGCACGACTTTACCCATAGCCAACTTTTGGGATTTATCACCCCGCGGACAACCAAAAGTTCTGTCGCCCCAAAATGAGTATGCTTGGGATTTCTCACCCCACGAACAACCATAATTTTTGTGGCCCCAAAGAGAGTATACTTAGGACTTCTCACCCAACGGACAACCAAGAATTTTGTCACCTTAGAGTGAGTATGCATTTTTCTAAACAAACAAGCCTAGATCTAATCCACAACATGTTGGACAAACGGTCGAAGATTGATCCACCTTTTCAGCTTCACTTTTCATTCTTACCATTGCATGATCGTGTATCTTTTCTTGCTGCAAATCATTTACCTTGTGCGTTTCCTTTTGCACTTATTTTGGTTTGACTTAGGATCTTGGATCCTAGGGGCTTGTGCAACCTCCTTTGATCTTTTTCATTCTTTTTCATCCACATTGGTACAATTGGACTCCTCTTGAATGGCTAATTTAGAATGAGTTTGAAGCAAGTTCATCCTCTCACTAAAGTGGGGGATTAATGTGTCACCAAAAAGTGTATACTTTTCTTGATATGGGAATAATTGATGACAAATTGGACTTAATGAGGCCTTGGTTTGTTGTTGTGAGGTTTTTTACATATCCACATTAGGTCTTGGGCCCTTGCAAACAGAATAAAATGCATTTATTGATGTCTTGTAAAGGTGTTGTAACACATCTTCACACTTTTCTAAGACCATAATATCATAATTCACCTAAATAACCTTACCAAAACCTATTTCAAATTTTTGTAAAGTCTTGTAACAAACTTTCACACTTTCCTAGGCTTGTCATCAATACTTACACCTTTCTTATGCTTTAAATGGCCCATTTGTACACGTACAGGCCTTACTTAAGTGTCTTGTTGAAGAAGAACCTGATAAACATTATTTAAATTATCACAATTCCTGACATCCACTTAAAAATTCCCAAGTGGACTAAGTCTCCATTGGTGGTGACTTAGTCCCATTTGGCTCAAAAATCAAAATTAAAATTAAATTTCTTTCAAGTTTTTATTTCTTAAGACCTAAGGTTGACCTGTGATGAAGTATTTTCAGGAATTAGGGCATAATTGTGTATAAATTAGGGTTTTACCTCTCATTTGAAAAAAATAAATTAATAACTTATCATCATTCATCCATCATTCATCATGTTCTCAAGTCAAGCAAACTAGGGTTTTATCATTGCAAGCCATCAAGATAGCTTCCAAGGACATTCAAGGGCAGATTCTTCATATTTTGTTGCAGAAATTCAAGATCAAACATTATGGAAAGGTATTAACTCCATTGTTTCATGCTTCATTACATTCTTTCTTCATTTGGTTTAATTACCTAAAAAGGGGTTTGACCAAGGCAAACCCCCATGCCCTAACATCCAACATTTCTTCTTCTATTTTTGTTTGTTTGCATATTTAGGAACTTTGAGTGTTTGAAGATCATTGAAGGTTAGCTTGAAGGATTGTTGAAGAGTTATCCTTGCTTGTAAAGCCAAAATATCAACAAAAAGTCACTTTCAGGCCCAAAAATTAGAGTTTTAGAAGCGGACATCTGTGAAGAACCGAAGTGTAGACCGAGGGCTTCCGTTTGGACACTTTCAAATTTTTAGAAATTCAGAAGTGGACTAAGTCACCAATAGTGGTGACTTAGTCCCATTGAACCTATTTTTTAGAATTTTTTGTAGATCTGGATACCTATTTGGCTAAAACGGGCTCCAGATTAGTTTCCTCTATTCGAGACTAAGTCGCCCAGCTTGGCATAAGTGTCTCAGTTGGCTAAAAAGTCAGAATTTTTAGAATTTTAGAGGTCTTTGCAATCTCCATTCTTCTCTTCATCAGTTTCTAGGCGCACAATTTTAGTTTAATATCTTTATTTTGTTCTTTATTGCATTTATCATTATTCTGCATATCACAGTGTGTTTTCAAACACTACATATTTCTTAGTTTTGCATATCAAATCAATCTATTTTACCAGTTCTTTGCATTTAGTCCATCTCATCTAGGCACATTACACCCACATAACATCAATCTTTGAGTGTAACATTGCATTTTGGCCCAATCTTTCCCCTTTTAGGTGAAAAACCCTAGAAGGGTTAGAAAGCATTAGGGTGCCAAAATATTTGTCCACATAAATGAAATTAAAATAGATGGAAGGCACTTATATACAACAAATACACACCATTTGGTTCCAACTCAGGAACAACAGGGCATAAATCTTGATGCTTCCATTGTGGATATGCATGTCAGTCTCTCAACTTAATCACTCCTGGTCATACATCTTCACTGGGAGTCCCAAGATACCTATTGGCACACAACACCTATCATGAATAGAATAACTTGAAATTCAAGATGCTCTTATAATGTCTACATCATAGGTGCTCATTATAAGGTTAACTTCAAATGAATAACTTGAAATTCGCTCACCAAGCTTCACACACACTTTTATAATGGCTTAAAATCACAATTGAGATTTGTCAATATCATCAAAATAAGGATGTTGCATTGCTTTTTTAGCTGAGATTCTCTTGGATGGCTCATAAATCTGCATTTTCTGCAAGGGGACACTGATCAATTTTTAGCAGGTTACTTACAAATAGGAAAAGTAAAAGAATATCATAGCATTGACATCAAAAACATTAATGTGCATACAAGTATAATTTAATAAGAACCAATGTGCATACTTACAAATTAATCCAACGAACCATCTGGGTCTTCTCTACTCTTTATTGTGTCAAGTATTGCCTCATGGTCAGACTCGCAGACCTTCCACAAGGTCTTGCTCAAAGGTCTACCCCATATTTGTTCAAATGAACATTGGATGCCATGACAAGGTTTGAGTAATGAAGAATCTTACAATGCATATCAAAGTCCTGAAACAACCAATATTTAACACTCTTATGTGGGTACCTTCTAAGCCACATTCCAGAAACAACAACTGAGCCTATAGGGTATTCGATGTTTTCTCCATAAATAGAAGTTTGATGAAATTATAGTGTTAAAGGATGGGAGATGGTTGCAATAGCATAGGCAGACCTTAAATGATGTGTTTAAAGTGTTGTAAAAGTGGTTAGAGGTTTGGAGAATAAAGTTTCTATAAACCCTCATTGTGCATTAAGCCTAAATAGGCCTAAAACAAGGGTTTAGTGGTTTGTGAACTTGGTAGGCATTTCTCTGGTTAAAAGTTGTTGATTCAATGTATTTGGGGTTTGGTTGAGGTTTGGGAATGAATTTTTGTGATTGGGGTGGAGGTTACGTAATAGCTATTTTGCAAAAGTGGCCTAATTTGGCCTTGGGCCAACGTAGCAGCAGTGATTTTGGGTTGATGGTCCAAAGTGACCCTAGAAGATTTTAAGATATGACAAAATATTCCTTAATGGGTATCTAAAATTCCCATCTTTTGTGGGTTTGGAATTTCTTTTGGAAGTTGTGAAGAAAATTCTCTGTTTGCAATGCTATAAGAGAAACTTGAAGGTATGATGAAATAAGGTCAAGTTGGGGTTTTATGAATTGAAGAATTGTTGGATTTGGTTTGAATTGTGTTGTTTTGAGGTTTGCTTCCCTGCTCTGCATCACAACCCTACTGCATTGGCAAGCTAGTGGAGCATTGGCAAGCTATCTCACTCACTAGCTTGCAAATGCAGTAGGGTTGAGAAGATAGGGGCAGCGTATGCCTCATAGAAACATGGTCTCACGGTGGTGTATATCACTATGAGACCCCATTTCTATGAGGCATACACCGCCCCTACCTTCTCAACCCTATCGCATTGGCAAGCTATCTCACTCACTAGCTTTCCAATGCGGTAGGGTTGAGAAGGTAGGGGCAGTGTATTCCTCATAGAAATGGGGTTTCACGGTGATATACCGCATTGGGGTCTCACTCACTAGCCTTCCAATGCAGTAGGATTGAGAAGGTAGGGGCAGCATATGCCTCATAGAATAAAGAGTCTTGAAACAATGGAGAGAATGGTTAGAATTCCTTTTAGGTAGACTAATACAGGAAACATTTAAAATATATCACAACATAAGTGATGAGGTACATTTAGTGATGAGGTAAATTTAGAAATAGAGATGAAAACAAAAATAGTTTCAAAGATCTATCAATGCAGGATGAGTATATTCCAATTTTTTAGAGACATGTATGGAAAATTTGGTAGCATAGACAAGGAAATTAGCTGGTTGGTATAACTGTTTGACAAAATACCTTAATGAAAGCTTTAGAGAGTGGTATGCACATCCATAATAAAGGATTGAGAAATGATGTTTTATTTTACTTCCTTATAACTTATGTCATATATATGTGTCTATAAAATGTGGAAACATACACAAGGAAAGTCAATTTTTAAATAACAAAATGCTTCAAAGAGATGTGGTTTAAAAATGTAATTAGCAAGTGTATAGAATTGTGTAACTTAAAATATGCATTGACAACCTAAGGTTATAATGACAAACAAACAATGATAAACATGGAATATGCAAAATAAGAAAAATCAAAGAAAGCCATAATAGAATGAAAGACAATGTGTAAAGACTTCACATACCTAAAAACCCAAAGTTTCAAATGGAGGAGTTCTACCCAATTATGTAGCCTTTGCTTCTTCTTTCTTCAAACTCCTCAACAATTTGACTTTTTCAAAAGCTTGTTCCCCTCCAAACTTCAATTGTATATCACTTTTGAATGGAATTCAGACTTGAATTGATATTATATTCTTTTCAATGTGAAAACTCTGCTATTTAATGCAAAGGAGGTGGAAAATTCATGAAAAAGGTAGTGGAATGTGAAAAACATGCATGCACACTTCACAACATCATCAAAAAGCTACTTTTTGTCGGAGCACATGTAGAACTAGGAGAATATGCAGAATGTGGGCCTTGAGATCATGGGTATATTGATTTTTTTTTACTATTTTTAGAGCAAGCCTAAACATGCTCATGTTATAACGTGCTCACATTATTTCTTGCTAAAAAATGGTCATATCTCTACTGCTTCAAAACGTGCTCACGTTATGAGAAAGTTGATTTTTTATAGATTTATTTTCTCTCTTTGTCTATACCCTCTACCCTCAACCCCAAACCCTTAAACTCTCAACCCTCTACCCTCTACCCTAAACCCTAAAACCTATACCCTCAAACCCTAAACCCTCTACCCTCAACCCTAAACCCTTAAACCTTCTACCCTCTATCCTCAAACCATAAACCCTCAACCCTGATACCCTCTACCCTATACATTGGACCCTCAATCCTAATCCTTCAACCATATGTACCCTCAACCCTTAAACCTTCTACCCTTTATCCTCAAACCCTAAACCCTATACCCTATACATTGGACCCTCAACCCTAATCCTTCAACCATATGTACCCTCAACCCTAATTCTTCAAACATATGTAGGTCCTAAACCCTAAACCCTAAACCATCAACCGTATAGGTCCTCAACCCTATACCCTCAACCCTTATACCCTAATTATATCCCTCTCCCCTCTACCCTCTACCCTCTACCCTTAACCCTTATACCCTCTACCTCTCTCCCACTCCCTCACTCTCTCTCTCTCTCTCAAATCTCTCCCTCCTACCCCATCTCCCTCTCTCAACTCTCTCTCTCTCTCTCTCACTCACTCACTCCTATCTCTCTCCCCTCTACCCTCTACCCTCTATCTCTCTCCCACTCCCTCCCTCTCTCTCTCTCAAGTCTCTCCCTCCTACCCCCTCTCCCTCTCTCAACTCTCTCTCTCTCACTCCTATCTCACTCCCCTCTACCCTCTACCCTTAACCCTTATACCCTCTATCCTCTACCCTCTATCTCTATCCCACTCCATCCCCCTCTCTCTCTCTCCCAAGTTTCCCCCTCCTACCCCCTCCCTCTCTCAAATCTCTCACTCACTCACTACTTCTATCTCTCTCCCCTCTACCCTCTACCCTTAACCCTTATACCCTCTATCCTCCACCCTCTATCTCTCTCCCACTCCCTCCCTCTCTCTCTAAAGTCTCTCCCTCCTAACCCCTCTCCCTATCTCAACTCTCACTCACTCACTAGCTAGTGGGCCCACTAGGTTGCCCATTTCACCCACTAGCTTGCCAATTCAGTGAAATTGACAATGTAGTGGCCTGTTTGAAAAAATGGGTCCAAGAAATGGGGTCTCCCGGTGATTTATATCACTGAATTGGCAAGTGAGACCCCATTTCTTGGACCCATTTTTTCAAATAGGATAAGTTAGGATTCCAATTTCACCCATTAACTTGCCAATTTGGTGATATAAATCACTGGGAGACCCCATTTCTTGGACCCATTTTTTCAAACAGGCCACTACATTTCCAATTTCACCGAATTGGCAAGCTAGTAAGGAAATTGGTATCTCATTTGAATTGCTTTGAGTAGGGCTGTATCCAAGAAATGGGTCTCCGGGTGATTTAGGGAGACACTACTGGACCCATTTTCTCAAACAAACTAATTACATTGGCAATTTCACCAAATTGGAAAGCTAGTGGGTGAAATTGGCATCCT
>VDFB02271358.1:332663205-332678762 GCA_007258455.2 Sequoia sempervirens | reverse complement strand
GCTATAGACTCCTCGATGGCTCTGACAAGGGATGTATGAGGAAAATTACTAAATTTCTATTTATATTCATTGTTATAGATTTTAGTTAGTGAAAAATCAAACCATTATTGATTCATAGTTTAATTTCTATTTGGATAACATGGAAATTTGAATATTTCCCTTGTGGAGAGTGATCATCAGATGGCGGTAAGTGATTATTTTATTAAATATATCTTTTTTTTAATGTAATTTCTATATATTAATGTCTTTACTTCTTATTGTAACAGATACAACTTAACCAAAGAACTAAACCTTAGGAGGAGCAGTAGGAGCACTCCTCGACTGCAGAATAAATGAGTGAAAAACGTATCGCCATCTGATCGACCAACAAAGGGAAAGAGTTTATTTCGAGAGAATGAAGAGCAATGACTTTTGATTCCAGAGCCCTTTGTTGTATGGCTATATGGCATTTTTATACATATTTTGTATTGGATATATTTGACATTATATGCCTATATGACATTCTCGTAAGCCTATATGGCTATTTTGTACCTATATTTTATACTTATATCGACATATATTGATGTATACCTACATGGATATTTGGTTAATACAAATCTTTTTATCGATGGTTTCCATATTTGCATTATAAATCCATGGTTCAATAGATATGAGTTACGTGTATTCAAGTGTATGCTTTACAACTTACGTGTATACTTTTTGACCCTCACGTATTCCAATGTATACTTTGTGACTTACATGTGTTCATGCTTATACCTTGTATTCATGTATATGCTTTTTATTAATTTGCATATACTATGTATTTGTGTGTATACTTCAAGGCTTACGTGTTTTTGAGTACTTGTGTTTCCCTTATTCACATGTACATGCTTGACTTATTCACATGTATACTTATTAATTGGTTAGCCCTAGAATTGATCATTGTTGTCCTTCATGGTCTCTCTTGAATATTAATTGATTGATGCTAAACAACTTTATTAGTCGATGCTAAACAACTTCAATATTTCTAGGAATACTAGTAGAGTTACAAATTCCAAAATTACACAAATTGAAAATAAAATATTAACTGTAAATAAATGCACTGATTATTAACTTGATAATTGATTAAGAATGAGTATAAAATATATCAAGAAATAAGCCTTCTAGAATGACAACTGCCAACTAGAAAATAGGCAAAACATTCCCAATAATTTGAAAGTAATAATCCACCCAAAATTGCAACAGGAGAGAAGGCTTATTTAAGATCCTTGAGCAATGTATTTCCTAATGCTCCCTTGTTATTACATATCTCAATTCAATTTAATCCAAAGAGTTCCATGAAATTCTTTAACTAAAAGCAAAAAACATGTTTTCAATTGGTATTCCATGAAATGTTTCATAAAAAGATTCCAATATATTTAATCTTTTGATTGGAACAACTCAATTAAGCAAATGATACATAATCTTCACAACACTTGCAAAACATAGTATTCATAGTAGATGAAGTAGTTAACTTCTTCACACATTATCATACAAACATTTATCTTGAATAGTCTTTAAACATTTTCACAGCATAATCCTCATAGTGTAGAATGAATTGTTATGTTCTTGATCCAACACCATATGTATAAACATGTCAAAAGATTTATATGTCAATTTTTTGCAATATTATTTCTTGTATAGGAAATGGACTCGGGAGAAAACAAGTTATAATTTATAATACAAATAAGAAATGGACTCAACAATGGAAACTTTATTTATCACACCAATAATAAATGTACGTGAGATCATCACTTGTTTCTCTTAGACTCCAATTTTCAAGCATAGAAAATCATTTCAAATGAAAATGACAAAATGCTTCACAACCAAAGTTGTTAATTGAGGAAAAATAAAATGTTTTGAAGTTCCACCATTGTATGCATTTACAATTGGTTGTATATTGTTGTAAGGGCAAGGAGGATAATTGAAAAATGTCTTGCACTTACTATACTTGAGGATGATCATATGCTTTTTGTGTGGAAAACTCAGACTTCTCAACCATCGTGTGTATGTTTCTCTTTTTGATTTTTTTGCATGCCATCATAAGGGATCGAGTCGGTTGAATGTAGCTTGGAGAAATTCCGCCTATTTGGGTGTGAAAGAGGACCATTCCTAGCGTAAACATACCTATCAAGATGCGTTGGAGCAGTTTGTTTGGTCACACAAATTGCAAAATGAAAGTTGCACAACTTTGCAACTTTACACTGCTTGCATTAGACACTTTTTCCATCAAGTGAAAACTAGACACCACGGGTAAATGACTCTGAGATAAAAAAAAATGAGAGAGGTTATTGTAGAGGGGCCCAACGCAATCCCACAGGCTAAAACAGAGAGTTCGTGTGTCACGGTTTTCGAGTAATATCCCGTCAAAGATTGCTGCCCTTTTGCATTTTGGACCCTTAAGGGATCGAACCAGTTGAATATAACTCAGAGTGATTCCATGTGTTTGGGTGCAAAATAAGACCATTCCTAGCATAAACGTACCCATCTGGATGTGCTGGAATAGTATGTTTGGTCATACGAATTGCAAAACGAAAGTTGCACCACTTTGCAACTTTCAACTACTTGCATTTGACAATTTTTTCCCCAAGTGATAATTTTTCACCATGGGAAAATTTCTCCAAGATAGAAAAAAATGAGAGAGGTTATTATAGAGGGGCCCAACAAAATCCCATAGGCTTAGATGAGAAGTTTTTAAGCATCACGATATCCGAGTAACAACATGTTGAAGTTTGCAGCTATTTTGCACTTTGGGCTCTTAAGGGATCGATCCAGTTGAACGTAGATCAGAGAAATTTCGCGTGTTTGTGTGTGAAAGAGGACCATTCCTAGTGTAAAAATACCTATTCAAATGTGTTGTAAAATTTTATTTGGTCACACAAGTTGCAGAAAAAAAAGTTGCACCACTTTGCAACTTTCAACTACTTGCATTTGACAACTTTTTGCCCAAGTGAAAATTCGCCACCACGGAAAGATGCCTCTGAGATAGAAAAAACTAAGAGAGGTTATTGTAGAGGGGCCCAATGGGATCCCATAGGCTCAGACGAGAATTTTCTAAGCATCACAGTATCCGAGTAACAACATGCTGAAGTTTGTAGCCATTTTGCACTTTGGACTCTTAAGGGATCGATCCAGCCGGAACATAGCCTTGTTTATCTGCCGTATTTGGGGAAATAGACCACTTCTAGTGTAAAACATACCTATTCAAATGCATTGGAACAATTTTTGGTCACATGAGCTGCGCAATCCAGTTAAAATTCACTTTGTAATCAATCTTAACCTACATTTGCATTTGATACCTTTTTCCTGAAAATTCACCACCATGGAAAACGCCTCTAGATAGTGAAAACTAAGAAAATTATTATAGAGGGGTCTAACGGATCCCGCCAGGCTTGTAATAAAGAATTTTCTAAGCATCATGGTGGTATTTGAGTAACAACATAATCGTTTGCACTTCATTTTGCACTTTGGACTCTTAAGGATTCTACCGTTGAATGTAAACACTAAGCTTATCCAACATGTTTGGGTGAAAAAGAGACCATTATTAGCGAAACAACGCACCTGTATGGCTTCGAACAGTTCATTCTACGAGTTAGTAGAATGAAAGTTGCAACTACTTTGGTAACTTTCAACTACTTGCATTTACAATTTTTCCAAGGAAAATTTGCCACCACCGGAAAACACCTCGGTGATAGAAAAAACTAAGAGAGGTTATTGTAGAGGGCCGAACATGATCCCAGGCTCAAACGAGAAGTTTCTAAGCATCATGGTGTCTGAATAACCGTCCATCGAAGATTGCAGCCAGTTTGCACTTTGGACTCTTAAAGGATTATGTTGGTTGAATGTAGCTCAAAGTGATTCTGCATGTTTGGGTGTGAAATAAGACCATGCCTAGTGTAAACCCACCCATCCAGATGCATTGAAACAGTCTGTTTGGTTAAACGAGTTGTAGAACGAAAGTTGCACCACTTTGCAATTTTGCACTACTTGCATTTGACACTTTTTCCATCAAGTGAAAATTGGACACCACGGGACAACCACTCCAAGATAACAAAAACTAAGAGAGGTTATTATATAGGGTCCCAACACAATCCCATAGGATTAGACATAGATTTTTTAAGCACCACGGTTTCTGATTAATATCCCGTAAAAGATTACTGCCCTTTTGCACTTTGGACCCTTAAGGGATCGAGCTGGTTGAACGTATTTCAAAGTGATTCCGCATGTTTGGATGAAAAAGAGGACCATGCCTAGATTAAATGTACTCATTTAGATGAGTTGGAACAATTCATTTGGTCACACGAGTTGCAGAACAAAAGTTGCACCACTTTGCAACTTTACACTACTTGCATTTGACACTTTTTCTATCAAGTGAAAACTGGACACCACGGGAAAATGACTCCAAGATAACAAAAATTGAGAGAGGTTATTGTAGAGGGGCCCAACATGATCTTGTAGGCTCAGACGAAGAGTTCTTAAACATCACATTTTTTGAGTAATATCCTATCAAATATTGTTTCCCTTTTCCACTTTGGACTCTTAAGGGATCGATCCAGTTGAACGTAGCTTGGAACAATTCCACGTGTTTGGGTGTGAAAGAGGACCAAACCTAGCATAAAAGTACCCATTTGGAAGAGTTGGAACAGTTTGTTTGGTCACACAAGTTGCAGAAAAAAAGTTGCACCACTTTGCAATTTTACATTGCTTGCAATTGACACTTTTTCCATCAAGTCAAAATTGGACACCACATAAAAATGACTCTGAGATAAAAAAAAAAAATTAAGAGAGGTTATTGTAGAGGTTCCCTATGTGATCCCAATGCCTAAGATGGAATGCCCATAACTAACATGGTATCCGAGTAATAGGCCGTCAAAGATTGTTTCCCTTTTGTAATTTGGATCGTTAAGGGATTACGTTGCTTGAATTACAAATGTTTGAGGGCAGAAATAAATTTAAATATTTTAGTAAATCTCATTAAAAGTGTTTATTTCAATAGACTGTATTCTATCTTGATATTGATATATAATCATTAGGTTGATTTTTTTTAATAAATGAAGTTTTTATAATAAGTTAGACTATATGCTAGTTATATTGATGCAAAGTAGGGTATCAAAACACTATAACTCACTCAAATACTGATGAAATCAAATGATACAAGATTCAAATGAAAGGTAGTTAACTCATCCATCAATTACAATACACAAATGAGCACTTCCAATCCATACCAAAATGTACAAGTTGCTATAGCAGCAAAATTCAATGTAGGAAAACACATAAAATAGTGAATCTTTGTTATTCAATCCTCCAAATGTACATCCAAACCCTATTTCAACCATTGCAAAGCATATTTCACCTTTTCCAACCATATCCAACCGACTACAACTAACTTTTAACATCCTAACTATTCAACTTCCCTTTTACATCAAAAATGCAAAAGTTGCTATGCAACTTTTTTACAATTTTTGCAACTTTACCAAATTGACTCAAAATGACTCCTCCTAACCAAAACCGACCCAAAACATTGCAACATGGTCTTAAATACCTTATTTAAAAAAAAATGACCTTAAACATAAATACACTACATACTAAACCACTTTTACAAAATGAAGGCCCAAGTGCCCTGCACCATAGGCGTAATTCCTTAGGTACTACGTTCTCACAGATCTTTTACAATGTCCCTCATACATTCGAGATTATCTTATAATTTCTACATCATAGGTGTTCATGATGAGGTTAACTTCAAATGAGTAACTTGATATTCCCTCGCTAAACTTCACACGCTCTTTTATAATGGCTTCAAATCAGAATTGAAATTTGTCAAGATCATCAAAATAAGGATGTTGCATTTCTTTTTTGGTTGAGATTCTCTTTGATGGCTCATAAATCAACATTTTCTACAAGGAGAGACCAATCAATTTTTATTAGTTTACTTACAAATACACAAAGTAAAAGAAGAAAAAGAAAGAGCATCCAAAATGGAAATTGTGTCACCAAAAAGTGTATACTTTGCTTGATATGGGAATAATTGATGACGAATTGGACTTAATGAGGCCTTTATTTGGTGTTGTGAGGTGTTTTACACATCCACATTAGGTCTTGGGCCCTTGAAAACAAAATAAAATGCATTTATTGATGTCTTGTAAAGGTGTTGTAAGGTGTTGTAACACATCTTCACACTTTTCTAAGACCATAATATCATAATTCACCTAAATAATCGTACCAAGGCCCATTTCAAAGTGTTGTAAAGTCTTGTAACAAACTTTCACACTTTCCTAGGCTTGTCATCAATATTTACACCTTTCTAATGCTTTAAATGGCCCCTTTATACACTTATAGGCCTTACTTAAGTGTCTTATTGAAGAAGAACCCAATAAACATTATTTAAATTATCACAATTCCTAACATCCACTTAAAATTTCACAAGTGGACTAAGTCTCCATTAGTGGCAACTTAGTCCCATTTGGCTCAAAAATCAAAATCAAAGTTAAATTTCTTTTAGGTTTTTATTCCTTAAGACCTAAGGTTGGCCTGTGATGGGCTATTTTCAGGAATTAGGGCATAATTATGTATAAATATAGGGTTTTCCCTCTCATTTGAAAATAAATAAATTAATAACTCATCATCATTCATCCATCATTCATCATGTTCTCAAGTCAAGCAAACTAGAGTTTTATCATTGCAAGTAATCAAGATAGCTTCCAAGGACATTAAAGGGAAGATTCTTCATATTTTGCTGCAAAAATTCAAGATCAAACATTATGGCAAGGTATTAAATCCATTTTTTCATGCTTCATTACATTCTTTCTTCATTTGGTTTAATTACCTAAAAAGCAGTTTGACCAAGGCAAACCCCCATGCCCTAACATCCAACATTTCTTCTTCTCTTTTTGTGTCTTTGCAGATTTAGGAACTTTGAGGGTTTGAAGACCATTGAAGGTTAGGTTGAAGGAATTTTGAAGACTTCTCCTTGCTTGTAAATCCAAAATATCATCAAAAAGTCACTTTCAGGCCCGAAAATCAAAGTTTCAGAAGCGGACACCTGTGAAGAACCAAAGTGCAGACCGAGGGCTTCCATTTCCACTTTCAAATTTTCATAAATTCAAAAGTGGAATAAGTCACCAATAGTGGTGACTTAGTCCCTCTGAATCTATTTTTCAGAAATTTTTGTAGATCTGGACACTCATTTGGCTGAAACAGGCTCTGAAGCAGTTTCCCCGATCTGGGACTAAGTCACCCAACTTGGTGTAAGTGTCTCAGTTGGCTCAAAAGTCAGATTTTTTAGAATTTTAGAGGTCTCTACAATCTCCATTCTTCTCTTCATTAGTTTCCAGGTGCACAATTTCAGTTTAATATCTTTATTTTGTTCTTTATTGCATTTATTTCATTATTCTACATATCACAATGTGTTTTCAAAAACTTCATATTTCTTAGTTTTGCATATCAAATCAATCTATTTTACCGGTTATTTGCATTTATTCCATCTCATCTAGGCACATTACATCCAAATAACATCAATATTTGAATGTAACATTGCATTTTGGCCCAATCTTTCCCCTTTTAGGTGAAAAACCCTAGAAGTGTTAGAAAGCATTAGGGTGCCAAAATCTTTGTCCACATTTTGGTGAACCTAAATTTTGAATAATTTTATTTTATGATTTGGAGTCCTTCATCATCCTAGATATAGCTTGCATCAACATTGTATTAGGTTTTGCATTGTTTTGCATTCTAGAGTTTTAAAATTTTGCCTAATTTGCCTCCTGCTCTTCGATTAAGGGAATATGATCTCGTTGGACAACTTAAGAGAACTCCCACAAAGATATCGCTTTGGGATCTTCTTTAGAATTCACCTACCTATCATACTATGCTTCAAATGGCCTTACAACAAGTTCCTATCCCTTCTAATGTGCAACCAAATGAAATAGCAGTCATGATTCAACGACACAATGCTGACATTGTTTTCCACCAAAGTGAACTCCCCTCTTTGGATTTGCAAAAATAAAATGATCCTTTCATGATCATAGCATAATACAAACAAAAAGGAATAAAGAGAACTCTTGTAGATACTGGTTCTACCCTTAATGCATGTAGTGTGAGACTTTTGGATAGGATTGGAATTGATCAATCGACCATTCGACCTGATTCTTTATCTATTAAGGGATTTGACAATGTTGAAAAAAATCGCTTGAGGTGATAATTATACCTCTTATAGTTGGAGTGACCACCTTGAATACACCAATCCATGTTATGCCTCATGAAATTTCATGTAACCTTATCTTAGGCAGACCATGGATTCATGCAATGAAAGGTGTGCCTTCCACTCTTCATCGAAAAATGAAATACATTTACAACAACAAAGTATACACCCTTGGTGTCGATCCTGAGCCTCATAGTGTCTTACAACTTGAGAAACTCAAAGAAACTCTGTTAAACACATTAACACCAACCACACAAGTAGAACCCATAAAAAAAAATGACAAAAAACAAATAGAACAACACGCGAAGCTATTAGACGACGATTGGGGTTCCTTAGACTTCACACCAACACTCATGGACGAGTACAAGATCATAAACAAAGATTCAACTGAGGGAAACAAAAAAGAAGTCATGTCAACACATAACTCAGATGACTCTTCAAAAGCATCCACCTCAACCACTACAAAACATAAGACAACAAATTACACAACAACCTTTGATGAAATTCATAACGAACAACCACCTAATTCAAAAGAAATGAAAAAGATTTATGGATGAGGGTACGAACTTATGAAAAAAATTGGATACAGTGGAAAAGGATGTGGTGCTAACAAACAAGGTATTCGCAACCCTATCGATCCTATCACACAACAAACAAATCATGGTCTTGGTTATTTTCCTTTAATAGAAATTGCCAAGCCTTCACTCAACATCAACACTCTCACACAACATTCTTCTAATTCAACTTTAACTATAAAGCAACCTAAACTGATCAACACTAGTGGTATTGAAAGACATCCTTTGCACAACATGAAACAAACAATGAACTCTTCACTTATTTTCAATGTCATCTCACAAAATGCTCATGAATTGAATTCGTTAGATTTTACATCCTCCTATAAACGAGAGAACAAAATATCGCAATCTGTCAAGACTTGCATAGGAATGAAATCTTGTACATCTAAGCAAGGATTATCTTTGTCGCAAACTATAGGACCACCTTCTCCCATTGATCAAGAGGGTATCTTGTCAAAACTCCTCCAAGATCACTTGATCACCCTTCCTCCAAGAACTCGAAATAAATTATATTACAAGACTTCATTTTGTGCATATCATCAAGTTCACAGTCATTCTACTAATGAGTGTAAGGCTCTGAGTAGTAAAATCCAACATTTTCAGGAGTTTGGTATTCTTCCTCATGTGGGGGCACCTAATTCCTCTAATTGATACCGATTTTCACTCTAACATGCATTTCATTCATCATTTCAGCTCACTCTTGTCATGCACTCAGTGGGGGCAAGGGGTTATGTAGCCTTGTCCTTGTATGCCACTTGTCATCTCCTCTTTTGACTAGTTGTTAACCTTTCATGAACATATAAGAGCAAGATTGGGATGTGGACGACATGCCTTAAAGTTGGCTTGTATGTGACATACTACCTTTTTCATGACGAAGCTTCTCGAAAACATATGACTTCACATAGGGCTTTCTGAGTAAGCTCTCATGTCTTTGTTCTTCTACTTTAAAGAAATTTCTCACAGTAATGGTGTTAGCAACTGCTTTAAAGTGGGGGCATACATCAACACTCCTATTTCATTATGTGATTTCTTTCTTCTTAGGATGCGTCCTTTTCTTGGTGGAGTCATTGGGCTTGATTCCCTCCAAGAGCATGATATTTCTTTGACTTGTTCTCTCTTGGAAACATTAGGCACAATGTTCCCTAAGAAGAGACCTTTCACAAACTAAGAAAAATCCCTTTAAATGCACCTTACACCATTTTTTCATTTACAACAATTGTTATATGGCCACCTTGCATAATACAACTTGCATGCCTATGGTACCATTCTGTTTGTCTATGAGTGTCAAACATACAAATTTTTGCTTGCCTCATGGAGCTTGAAGTTCATTTTCATTGTGGCGCCTTATCAAAGTTATCAGGAGGTATAACTTTGGTAAGGTTTGAATGGGAAGCCCATTCTGAGGCACGACTTTACCCATAGCCAACTTTTGGGATTTATCACCCCGCGGACAACCAAAAGTTCTGTCGCCCCAAAATGAGTATGCTTGGGATTTCTCACCCCACGAACAACCATAATTTTTGTGGCCCCAAAGAGAGTATACTTAGGACTTCTCACCCAACGGACAACCAAGAATTTTGTCACCTTAGAGTGAGTATGCATTTTTCTAAACAAACAAGCCTAGATCTAATCCACAACATGTTGGACAAACGGTCGAAGATTGATCCACCTTTTCAGCTTCACTTTTCATTCTTACCATTGCATGATCGTGTATCTTTTCTTGCTGCAAATCATTTACCTTGTGCGTTTCCTTTTGCACTTATTTTGGTTTGACTTAGGATCTTGGATCCTAGGGGCTTGTGCAACCTCCTTTGATCTTTTTCATTCTTTTTCATCCACATTGGTACAATTGGACTCCTCTTGAATGGCTAATTTAGAATGAGTTTGAAGCAAGTTCATCCTCTCACTAAAGTGGGGGATTAATGTGTCACCAAAAAGTGTATACTTTTCTTGATATGGGAATAATTGATGACAAATTGGACTTAATGAGGCCTTGGTTTGTTGTTGTGAGGTTTTTTACATATCCACATTAGGTCTTGGGCCCTTGCAAACAGAATAAAATGCATTTATTGATGTCTTGTAAAGGTGTTGTAACACATCTTCACACTTTTCTAAGACCATAATATCATAATTCACCTAAATAACCTTACCAAAACCTATTTCAAATTTTTGTAAAGTCTTGTAACAAACTTTCACACTTTCCTAGGCTTGTCATCAATACTTACACCTTTCTTATGCTTTAAATGGCCCATTTGTACACGTACAGGCCTTACTTAAGTGTCTTGTTGAAGAAGAACCTGATAAACATTATTTAAATTATCACAATTCCTGACATCCACTTAAAAATTCCCAAGTGGACTAAGTCTCCATTGGTGGTGACTTAGTCCCATTTGGCTCAAAAATCAAAATTAAAATTAAATTTCTTTCAAGTTTTTATTTCTTAAGACCTAAGGTTGACCTGTGATGAAGTATTTTCAGGAATTAGGGCATAATTGTGTATAAATTAGGGTTTTACCTCTCATTTGAAAAAAATAAATTAATAACTTATCATCATTCATCCATCATTCATCATGTTCTCAAGTCAAGCAAACTAGGGTTTTATCATTGCAAGCCATCAAGATAGCTTCCAAGGACATTCAAGGGCAGATTCTTCATATTTTGTTGCAGAAATTCAAGATCAAACATTATGGAAAGGTATTAACTCCATTGTTTCATGCTTCATTACATTCTTTCTTCATTTGGTTTAATTACCTAAAAAGGGGTTTGACCAAGGCAAACCCCCATGCCCTAACATCCAACATTTCTTCTTCTATTTTTGTTTGTTTGCATATTTAGGAACTTTGAGTGTTTGAAGATCATTGAAGGTTAGCTTGAAGGATTGTTGAAGAGTTATCCTTGCTTGTAAAGCCAAAATATCAACAAAAAGTCACTTTCAGGCCCAAAAATTAGAGTTTTAGAAGCGGACATCTGTGAAGAACCGAAGTGTAGACCGAGGGCTTCCGTTTGGACACTTTCAAATTTTTAGAAATTCAGAAGTGGACTAAGTCACCAATAGTGGTGACTTAGTCCCATTGAACCTATTTTTTAGAATTTTTTGTAGATCTGGATACCTATTTGGCTAAAACGGGCTCCAGATTAGTTTCCTCTATTCGAGACTAAGTCGCCCAGCTTGGCATAAGTGTCTCAGTTGGCTAAAAAGTCAGAATTTTTAGAATTTTAGAGGTCTTTGCAATCTCCATTCTTCTCTTCATCAGTTTCTAGGCGCACAATTTTAGTTTAATATCTTTATTTTGTTCTTTATTGCATTTATCATTATTCTGCATATCACAGTGTGTTTTCAAACACTACATATTTCTTAGTTTTGCATATCAAATCAATCTATTTTACCAGTTCTTTGCATTTAGTCCATCTCATCTAGGCACATTACACCCACATAACATCAATCTTTGAGTGTAACATTGCATTTTGGCCCAATCTTTCCCCTTTTAGGTGAAAAACCCTAGAAGGGTTAGAAAGCATTAGGGTGCCAAAATATTTGTCCACATAAATGAAATTAAAATAGATGGAAGGCACTTATATACAACAAATACACACCATTTGGTTCCAACTCAGGAACAACAGGGCATAAATCTTGATGCTTCCATTGTGGATATGCATGTCAGTCTCTCAACTTAATCACTCCTGGTCATACATCTTCACTGGGAGTCCCAAGATACCTATTGGCACACAACACCTATCATGAATAGAATAACTTGAAATTCAAGATGCTCTTATAATGTCTACATCATAGGTGCTCATTATAAGGTTAACTTCAAATGAATAACTTGAAATTCGCTCACCAAGCTTCACACACACTTTTATAATGGCTTAAAATCACAATTGAGATTTGTCAATATCATCAAAATAAGGATGTTGCATTGCTTTTTTAGCTGAGATTCTCTTGGATGGCTCATAAATCTGCATTTTCTGCAAGGGGACACTGATCAATTTTTAGCAGGTTACTTACAAATAGGAAAAGTAAAAGAATATCATAGCATTGACATCAAAAACATTAATGTGCATACAAGTATAATTTAATAAGAACCAATGTGCATACTTACAAATTAATCCAACGAACCATCTGGGTCTTCTCTACTCTTTATTGTGTCAAGTATTGCCTCATGGTCAGACTCGCAGACCTTCCACAAGGTCTTGCTCAAAGGTCTACCCCATATTTGTTCAAATGAACATTGGATGCCATGACAAGGTTTGAGTAATGAAGAATCTTACAATGCATATCAAAGTCCTGAAACAACCAATATTTAACACTCTTATGTGGGTACCTTCTAAGCCACATTCCAGAAACAACAACTGAGCCTATAGGGTATTCGATGTTTTCTCCATAAATAGAAGTTTGATGAAATTATAGTGTTAAAGGATGGGAGATGGTTGCAATAGCATAGGCAGACCTTAAATGATGTGTTTAAAGTGTTGTAAAAGTGGTTAGAGGTTTGGAGAATAAAGTTTCTATAAACCCTCATTGTGCATTAAGCCTAAATAGGCCTAAAACAAGGGTTTAGTGGTTTGTGAACTTGGTAGGCATTTCTCTGGTTAAAAGTTGTTGATTCAATGTATTTGGGGTTTGGTTGAGGTTTGGGAATGAATTTTTGTGATTGGGGTGGAGGTTACGTAATAGCTATTTTGCAAAAGTGGCCTAATTTGGCCTTGGGCCAACGTAGCAGCAGTGATTTTGGGTTGATGGTCCAAAGTGACCCTAGAAGATTTTAAGATATGACAAAATATTCCTTAATGGGTATCTAAAATTCCCATCTTTTGTGGGTTTGGAATTTCTTTTGGAAGTTGTGAAGAAAATTCTCTGTTTGCAATGCTATAAGAGAAACTTGAAGGTATGATGAAATAAGGTCAAGTTGGGGTTTTATGAATTGAAGAATTGTTGGATTTGGTTTGAATTGTGTTGTTTTGAGGTTTGCTTCCCTGCTCTGCATCACAACCCTACTGCATTGGCAAGCTAGTGGAGCATTGGCAAGCTATCTCACTCACTAGCTTGCAAATGCAGTAGGGTTGAGAAGATAGGGGCAGCGTATGCCTCATAGAAACATGGTCTCACGGTGGTGTATATCACTATGAGACCCCATTTCTATGAGGCATACACCGCCCCTACCTTCTCAACCCTATCGCATTGGCAAGCTATCTCACTCACTAGCTTTCCAATGCGGTAGGGTTGAGAAGGTAGGGGCAGTGTATTCCTCATAGAAATGGGGTTTCACGGTGATATACCGCATTGGGGTCTCACTCACTAGCCTTCCAATGCAGTAGGATTGAGAAGGTAGGGGCAGCATATGCCTCATAGAATAAAGAGTCTTGAAACAATGGAGAGAATGGTTAGAATTCCTTTTAGGTAGACTAATACAGGAAACATTTAAAATATATCACAACATAAGTGATGAGGTACATTTAGTGATGAGGTAAATTTAGAAATAGAGATGAAAACAAAAATAGTTTCAAAGATCTATCAATGCAGGATGAGTATATTCCAATTTTTTAGAGACATGTATGGAAAATTTGGTAGCATAGACAAGGAAATTAGCTGGTTGGTATAACTGTTTGACAAAATACCTTAATGAAAGCTTTAGAGAGTGGTATGCACATCCATAATAAAGGATTGAGAAATGATGTTTTATTTTACTTCCTTATAACTTATGTCATATATATGTGTCTATAAAATGTGGAAACATACACAAGGAAAGTCAATTTTTAAATAACAAAATGCTTCAAAGAGATGTGGTTTAAAAATGTAATTAGCAAGTGTATAGAATTGTGTAACTTAAAATATGCATTGACAACCTAAGGTTATAATGACAAACAAACAATGATAAACATGGAATATGCAAAATAAGAAAAATCAAAGAAAGCCATAATAGAATGAAAGACAATGTGTAAAGACTTCACATACCTAAAAACCCAAAGTTTCAAATGGAGGAGTTCTACCCAATTATGTAGCCTTTGCTTCTTCTTTCTTCAAACTCCTCAACAATTTGACTTTTTCAAAAGCTTGTTCCCCTCCAAACTTCAATTGTATATCACTTTTGAATGGAATTCAGACTTGAATTGATATTATATTCTTTTCAATGTGAAAACTCTGCTATTTAATGCAAAGGAGGTGGAAAATTCATGAAAAAGGTAGTGGAATGTGAAAAACATGCATGCACACTTCACAACATCATCAAAAAGCTACTTTTTGTCGGAGCACATGTAGAACTAGGAGAATATGCAGAATGTGGGCCTTGAGATCATGGGTATATTGATTTTTTTTTACTATTTTTAGAGCAAGCCTAAACATGCTCATGTTATAACGTGCTCACATTATTTCTTGCTAAAAAATGGTCATATCTCTACTGCTTCAAAACGTGCTCACGTTATGAGAAAGTTGATTTTTTATAGATTTATTTTCTCTCTTTGTCTATACCCTCTACCCTCAACCCCAAACCCTTAAACTCTCAACCCTCTACCCTCTACCCTAAACCCTAAAACCTATACCCTCAAACCCTAAACCCTCTACCCTCAACCCTAAACCCTTAAACCTTCTACCCTCTATCCTCAAACCATAAACCCTCAACCCTGATACCCTCTACCCTATACATTGGACCCTCAATCCTAATCCTTCAACCATATGTACCCTCAACCCTTAAACCTTCTACCCTTTATCCTCAAACCCTAAACCCTATACCCTATACATTGGACCCTCAACCCTAATCCTTCAACCATATGTA
>VDFB02271358.1:332600442-332660889 GCA_007258455.2 Sequoia sempervirens | reverse complement strand
CTCTCCTACACTCTCTCAATTCTCTCTCTCCCACCCCCTCTCTCTCTCCCTCCCTCTATCCCTCCCACCCTACCTAGCTAAGTTCCTCTCACTCCAACCCCTTCTCTTGCACTCCCTCTCTCTTTAACTCTCACTTCCACCCTCTCTCTCTCTCTCTCTCTCTCTCTCTCTCTCTCTTAAAATTCTCCCTCCCTCTAAATACATACATACTTACATACATATAAGAATAATACATATGTACATACAATCCTACATACATACAAGCATACATGTACATGTGTAGATACAATCTTACATACATATAGGCATACATATAATATACATGCATTGATACATACAAGCATACATACATACATACATGGCATACAAGCATACATGTACATACAAACATACAAATATATAAAGATACATTAAATAGAGTATCATTTAACATAAATCAAGACATAACATGAGCGTGTTATACCATGCTCGCATTATTTCTTGCTAGACATGTTCCCCACAAATGCATAAAACCATGTCAAAACTAAGATATAACGCGAACACGTTATATCTTGCTTTGGGAATTCCCAGGCCTTGGGATTGGTAGTTTCCTTGGACTACCAACCCAAAGGCTTGGAGGGCATTCCCAACGACCAGAGACATGTTTTTGCAAATCCTACAATATTTCACATAATCGGGTTTGTGCTCAACGTCAGGATTACACGTGGTTCAATGTCAAACAAATCGAACACCTGGGTAATGTTAGGTTCTCTCTTAGCTATCCAATGATGTAATTTTTTTCACTTTCTGACAATGTTAAGCCTTTCATCCATAATTTTTTTTGTTTGTGTGTCTCTTTTTTGGAAAAAAGTAGTGCTTGGTGTTTTTTTCATTATAAATTAACCGTTCATCAAAATTTCAAATAAATTACATTTTTAGAAACTAGAATCCATTCTACAATTTCAAAAAAAAAAAACAATTAGTTTCCAAAATTTGTAGGGGTAGCACGGCCAAAATTTTGTTTTTCAGGAAGTGTACACTTAGAAAATTAGTAAAAAATCAAATATTCATTAAAAAATTATTAGAAAAATTGAGCATCAACTACATACTGTTAGCTAACTTCTCACAGTAGCAATTTTAAAAATACTAAAAAAAAGTTCACCGTGCTAGGGACGTACAAGAGTTGCTATGTTATGTTTTTTCTGACAAAAACAACACCAATTTGTGTATGTCCCTCTTTTGAACCCCTTAATCTCAACCATTTTCAAAATAAATTAGTAGTTTAGAAAGTAGACTCGGAGCATTTCGATCCTTGTTTTTGTTCCATCTCAAAATTTTGAGTGTAACTATCCTCAATTTCATGTCTAAGGTCAGTGTTTCCTAATTTTAGAAAAAAAGTGGCCACTTAAGCCCCCATTTTGGGAACCATCTTTTTACACTTACCCATATATATATATATATATATATATATATATATATATATATAAATATGTACAAATACACACATATGCGTAAAATCTTAATAGAGGAGTATGTATATATTTATATATATAATATATTATTATTGTGCATGATGTTTACTTGTTCATATTCATTCATATATTGAATGAATTCATACTTGAATTAACATGATGAATATATATGCATTAGCATATATATACATACATATATATATAAATATGTAGTTAATCGACATATACATATGTAAATGTACATATTTTGATATGAATAAATATTTATATATTAATAAATGCTTAGAGGCTGAATATTATAAATTCTTAGAGGTTGGTTTATATATCTAATTTATAGACCGATTTATATATGAGTTATTCAAGCATTTAAAGGTCAATATTAACCATAGTGTCGATACTATGAAAGATGCCATTGTATTCATAAGTTGTGACTTTCTTAGACTTAGAAAACGTATGATATAGGCAGTGAAGCAATAGAATCCTACGCCACTTTACATGGTATATTTGTAACACTTTGACCAAGTCTAAACAAGCATAGTAAATCAGTTCATTGAGCCTTTGACCAACATGTGGATAAGGTGTATTAGCATTATTATGGTGTATTATATACACATTTAATAATTTCCAAACTTCATGGCGTGTAAAGTTGTGCATGAATAGAAGGAAACTAAGTGTTTAAGCCAACACAAAAGAAAGTGGGTGGGTAATGAAAGCCACGTATATTGGCAATAAGGAATTTGCGAACTATATGATAGGTATAGTGTAGCCATTAAGTTGATATATGAAAGGAGACTTAGTTGATGCCTTTAGTGGAATCATCTTTGACTTAGTAAACTTCTTATCACTATGTCTTTGTGCTAATATCAATAGTTGTAAAAGGCATATTAAGTTGTGAGTAACAAATCATTGAAGTGGTCAAATGGCTAAATGTAATTAGTCATCTCATGCCAAGACTAAGTTGATGCAAGCTTGGTGTTGCATATTTTATATTGACTGTTTCAGATATGATGAAAACTATGCCAACTGTTGGAGAGGTTATTTTCTTGGGCGCCACCTTTGAATCCTATTTTTTTTAGATGTACATTATGAATGCAAGTCAAATTCAGTCATGTGTTGATTTGAATTAGTCTCATATTGTTGTCAAACAACAAGGTCGATCTGTAGTTTTATTCAACTGAGTAAGAGCTTATATGTATGCCACCTTTTAGCTAAGGATTATGTTTTGCTTTGTATGCTAATTGATATCAAAAATCATGCCTAAACTGTAGGTTGAGTGGTCTCCATATTGTTGTATAAATAGTGGAGCAAGTTCACTTGTTTGGGACACATTCCTTGAGCAAGTTTTTGCATTATTCTTCTTGATACAGTGAGTGAGAGCTTTGATCATTAGAGAGAGTTTATTATTATTTTGAGAGAAGTATTTTTCCAACTTGAGAGTTAGAGGTTATTATGGCTTTGTTGGAGGGATCAAAACTAAGCTAGTTGTTGTTCTGGGAGAGTTGTGTTGTATCCAATCAATTGGAAATCATATTATAGGCATGAGGATAATCTTCCTTTAATTTTCTTAGCTTTTGAAAGACTCTTTTTTGTTTGCTTAAACTAATCTATGGTGGATACATGCATTTAGAGAAAAGTATTGTTTACTTTGAAAGAAAGTAGCTCAATTGCATATACTTTTTGTGAAATGCTTGTAATTACTCTATAATAATAGGAGGATTATGTTTATCATAATTATTACATACTAGATATGAATAAACATGGGAAGCATAAGTATTATTCATAGCTTAAACCCTTTTAGTCAAAGAGGTGATACTCTCGAATGGAATCATCTATTTTTTTGACAATTCTTCAATTGAGGCCATGCATTGTGTTTGTATTTACTCCATGATATGAGGGATGTTTGTCATAGGTATTATTATTATACTAGATATGATTAAACAAGGGTGGCTTAAGGGACACTCATAGATAGATATTTTATTATGCTAGATGGCTAGTAGGTTACTCCTAGGATTGTTGTCTAGTGAAGGGAGGGAACTAGTACTTTGCTTAATGATTTGTGTTACCTTAGGTTTGTGTTAAAGAGATAGGTTATCCTAGGGATTAATCTTACCTGTGGAGAGGGATTGCATAAGCATATATATAATGGCCTTAATTCAAAATGAGCTTGCTATAGTGTAAGTGAATGGTAGACCTTCACTCGATTATACTAAGTGAGAACCATAAACTACAAACATATAAACATCATCCAAGAATGCACTCAACAGTAATCAAGATCCTTACTAATGCAAACACATCATACTAAAGGATGGCTTACCAATTCCCAACACTATGACTAGGCTCAACCATTCTACTGTGAGTGTGTGTGTAAGCTCAATTAGGTTTTGTTACTGGATACCCGACCAAGTTTTTCTCCTTGAGTGATACTTCCCCTTGCTCTTGGAGGATTGAATATAAACTGCATCCAACTTAACACATTCCCATGGTAGTCAACTGTTCATAAAAACAAGCATTAACATAATACTTTTTCATCGCTAGAATATCCAATTCAATAACCATTCATTTCTCATATATGCATTCCATCACATAACATTAAATGAAATAAACATTCATTCATAATTCTTTGATAACAAAGTGCAAGCATATATATTTCCAATCAAAATTCTAAATACATTCACACATGCAATAATTTACCCAAGCATAGTAATAGTAAACAGGTAAACACATAATGGGGTGTGACATTTTCAGCAAAGAACAATGAACACCACATGACCACAAACATAGTGATCATCTCAGCTCCACATAAATCTTAAGTCCAATGTCATGTGAAAAAAACATCTAGGAAGAAGAACAAGACCAAAGAGAGAACCTACAAATCAAAGCATGTAGCATGTCCTTATACACATACCTCTAAATTATCTAGTTGTGATAAGTATGATTTCCTTCATAAAACTCCAAAGAGAATATTATTATCCAAATCTAGCCATAACAAAGATGTATGCCTCTCTAACCAAATAATTCATCCCCAAAACTAAGGGAATAAGCACAAAACATCTCTTAAACTCCTCATCAATCAATGACATCATAAATGAACTCATATGCACCCAAAAATAAGCCTGCCAATCATCCCATCAAATTAACCCTCTAGTCCACTAAACAACCATAGCTCAAGATCCATATCCATGAGAACACAAAGCATAAAACATAATACATCTAAAAATAAGAATGGGAAGTACATCTCAAATGATAAATTATTGATTAGACCAAGAGTGGGGAATGATAATTCTCCTTGGGGATAACCAAGTTATCATTCACACTCCAAGAAAAATATCTTCTATGGGTCCATATTGAACTCACATCCAACCTAGGTGTAGGATCCTCGATCTTCCTATTGAATCCTCATCAAATAGTAATAATCTCAATATATGTCTCTAATCCCAAGAGATCTCCTAGCCTCACGTAGTCTCCAAGTATATATGAGCACCTACAATTTATTAATCCATTCCAAGATCCAAATGCAACACAAAACTATGATGAATTTCTCAAGGAAATCATCAATGTAAATACAAATAGAATCAACAAGATCAATATCAATGCTCCAAATCCACATCTACAAAATCAAGAACACATCATGACATTGTGATCTCACATTGTAGACACTTAAAAATTTCCTGAAGATTATCATACACTTGAATCAAGTATACTAACACCGTTTCATCCTCAAACCCATCCTCTTTTCGCTTAATTGATTAAATTAGCATAGTTATTTAATTAATTATGTCATTTGCATCTATTAACCTAATTAATTTAATCAGGTTAATTCACCCCCCTTTCATGCTAACCTTTCATCCTATTAAATTGAATAAATTTAATTGTTTAATTTAAGTCCCTAAGTCTTCTTATTTAATTAAATAACCCCATGTTATTTAATTAAGTATCATTCCCTTTCCCCCTTTTCATTAAATCACTTTATTTAATGGATATCATCTAATTCCCCAATTTGTGTAATTAAACCTTTGTTTAATTATCAATTACTAATTAAATCTAACTCCCCCCCACTTGCAAGGGAATATTCCTCCTTTGCACATTCCTCCAAAAGGAATATTCCTTCCCCCTTTTTCACATTCAAACTTTGTTTTAATTTTCTAAATACCTATTTTCCTCACCCATGAGAATATTCCAAAGAATGTTCTCTTTCTTTACTCATTTAAAAAATGGGAATATTCCTTTTTGAAACAAACTATCAACAAACTTTTAGGAAGGATTTTGAAAGTGTGTTTGTTTGGATAAAGGTGAACCCATGATTAAATCTCATCATTGATTATCATCCCTTGATGAGAATCCATGATCCATGCCTCCAACTTCCTCCATCCTTGACCATTGATTAACTTTTTTTTATCTCAACCCTTAATTTCTCATTTGTCCTCCTATAAATAGGTCACTATTTGGAGACAAATGGATTGATCTTTTAACATCAAACTTATGCTATTTAAAATCATTTTCACTTGCACTAACATTTAATATCATTTTAGCTTAATTTACTTGTATATTAGCTTAGCTTCCATTAATGGCTTCCATGATAACATAGATGCATCCATTTAGTATTGTGTAATTAGGGTTTCAATATTTTTAGCTTAAAATCCATTTAAATTAGCTTTGCATTTACACATCTTGATCATCTTAACATGGATCATGTTGAAATAGCTTACATCATGTTCATTTAGCTTTAAATCATGTTTCATCACACATCTATCATCAGTTTTGTCGATTCTCTTTAATAGAATTGATTGGAACAGACTCATTTATCCATAGGATTGAGAAAGGGTCGCCATTCCATGTCAATGTGACACCACTCCCCTAATAGAATAAGTTTCAATGGATTAGAATAGGCGTTTAAAATATTTTGTAGTTTAATGTGTTAAGTTTTAATGGATGCTTAGTTTAGTCTTTATTTGATTGATCTTATTAGGATTTACGTTTAGTGACATAATTACGCTTTGTATCCTCATGGATCAAGTGTAGTTAGCCCACACTAATCAGTCAGTCACATTTTAGTGCTAGGAAGGCACAAACTAACTAATCTAACAATTTTCTTGTTAAAACTTTGTTTTCCTTGTGTTTTCAGGTATAATGACACTATTGATTATCAATTGACGCATTTGATGACACATCGCTATATAATGATGCACCTGTATTTTGATTTAGCGACACATAATTAAAATAAGAACACTTAATTAATTTTTCCACCACATTTAAACATAGTGACGCTAATTATTATTTTTAACACATAATGAATTTATTTTTAGTGACGCAATTGATATATCGACGTAATTGACTTCACTATTTTCTGTAGAGGGTCGTTGTCAATTTTTCAATATGGCGACGTATATCCTATACAATGATGCTATTGATGAATTTCAATGACACAATTGATTTCAGCGTTGCAATTTATTGGTAAACATGGAAAAACTTAATTTTTGACATGTTTTTGAATTTTTTGTGCTTTACTTGACCTCTAACATGTCTCTAACTTTTTGTTTTGGTTTTTAGGCTAACTGGGTTTTGCAGGTTGGATGATAAAATTTGAAGTGAAGAAGAATTCTTGTCTTTAAATCTTATAATTGCAACAAGTTTTTCAACACTTTTGGGGCAATTATAACCCATTTATGATGCTTTTTATTTCACACTTTAGGACCACACTAGCTTTCAATTGGGTTTTAAATTGAACATTCAAATTGGTTAAAATTGAGCCCTCACATAATTTTGCTTGTTGGATTAAAATTGAACATTACAACTTCCACAGTTCGTTTAGTGCTTAAAATGAATTCATTTTTCTATGATGGATTAAAATGAACATGTGTTTGATTTGTCTAAATATTCTTGTTGTGTGTATCCAATCCCCTTGTGCTTCGTGCAATCTTGGGTGAAGAGAAACACAAGAGTATATCTTTATTGCTTGGAAGCACTTATCCTCTCCCCTCATGCCTATTGGAAATCTTGGGTGATGAAAATATTTTTATGCTTCAAACATGTGTAACCTTTAGAGGGTTTGCCTCCCAACTTGTGAGAGGGAATGACCCAAGCAGTGCTTTTTATCCGACTCACTATATAAATACTTTGGAGTGATGAAAGTCACTAACCAGCTAGTTGTGGTTGTCCCATACCAACAAATGTTTCCCCTAGCATCCTTGTGATGTGTCAAAACCATTAGAAATTTCTAAGGGTTGGGAGGCCTCTTAATTGAGTAGAATCGCCCTGTGTATGGCACCAATCTATCCCGAATATGGTCATTAAAAACTTGTTGTAGTGGCTAACCAAGTCCAATTTTGAATCGTATTTCAAGGTAGTGCATGGGAGTAGCATCGCTCCCATAAGTTATTTACCATGTCTGGCTTTTGATTGAGGCATAAATCAAATGGGTAATGGACTCATTTGCTTTGTGTTTCAAGATGTTATATTTCCTTGACATAGCCTATTTTTCCATTTCATCTTCTCGGATTAATCATCTCTTCTGATGGTTGGTAGGCCTACCAAAAAATACATACCTGATCTATCTAGGATTGTAAATGTTTGAGAGTCAATTTAACACTTGCTTGATTCCAAAAAAATTGAAAAAAAACATCAACAAGTCTTTTCAAGATTTCAAACCCTTTGGTCTAAGTATGGATACCCTTTGACAAAACCTTGATATTGATGCTTGTCCTAAGAATTTATTCTTAGAGACTTCTAAATATTTTGGTTTACATCTCAATCCATGCTTCCCAAAGTTAACCTAGGTAACTATGCCCCTAACTCCATCCTTTTCACAAAATGTAATTTGTGGAATTGATGATATTTTTGACATAGACACTTAGTTTTAACTTAAGAAAGAAAAGTGTTTTTGGTAAAAAAGAAAACCACTTAAGCAAGATAACGTTACAAATTAAACCCCACATGACCATTTGGCATTTTATCACTCCAATTGAACAACCCAACCTTACACCCACTATCATTCAACCAAACTTTGAACTCATTGAACGAGAACAAACCGATATAATTAGTCATTTGAGAAGCTTCACTTTTGAAACAAAGGAAACACCAACCCAGTGGAGAAACACAGCATACATCATAGACAAAGAAGAGGAACAAGCTTATATTGTGGCTAGAATTCCCATATTACCACCACCCGCGTGGCAATAAATATCCTCTTTACTTTCATAAACTTGGACTTCTCTAAATGATCTCACACAAAATCAAAATTCCCAAGAGTAGGTCTTCATCTTGTCACTTCAAACTTAGGCATCATAGTCCAAAAGCTATCAAAAAACACCTTGAGGCACTTTATCAAAATATGACTAGATTGACAAGGAACTTCTATATACATGCTTCAAGGAATAATCCTAAATTGTATGCCTTTTTTGAGAGTCAAAACATTGGTCTTTGCCATGATCTTGAACTTCTCTAAATGATCTTATGCAAAATAAAAATCCCCAAGAGAACATCTACATAACACTATTTCAAACTTAGACACCATAGTTCAAAGTACATTAGAAGACGTATCCTAAAACAATACCATAACAGTAACAAGTTGGAAACAAGGTTTTATAGACTTTTCTCGTTGAATAATCCAAAAATGTATGCTCTATATGAACCCCTCATTTAATTCAAACATTGGTAATAGGAATTGAAAAATTTATAGGTCTAGCATGTTTCTCACCACCTTGGTCTTTGAAAACAAAGGTTCACTCTAGGTCAACATTGGGTCAAACATTTCATCCGCCCCTTCATCAAAATCCAAATTTCACTTCACCAAACTTTGTAAAATTTTCAAACACACCAACACGTTTGGACTTAGACATCTATCAACCCAAATCCTAACTTAGTTACTTTGTATGTGAAATGAATATGTTTCCATGCATTTGGTTAAGTTAGTTATCATCATTGAACTCATTTATCTTGAAGGTCACAAGTCTACCCTAAAGATTCTCAAGTTCATAAACATCCTTTAACCAAACATCAAAACATCCAACTTAAGTCAAAAGTGTTGTCCCAAATTTTTTGCAAAGATAACTCTCCACATCATTCATCTTTTCATCTCCCATTATAACCATTGCTCCAAAAAGACTTAGAGCATCCCTTTTACCTAGATTTGAGTCAACTAGAGAGTTCAAACATTACAAATCTCAACACAACTCTCCCATAGATGACCAAAAATTTATGTTAAAAACAAGATCACAACACAAGAGAATCATGAAGAAAAACAAAGTCACATTTACCTCAAGTGATCCTAATCCTTTAGAATTTGATCTAAGAAGTCATGTTACCCCATCACAACAACCCTCATCTCCATCAGGACCATCTAAGGTAGAAGATTTCACGAATAACCCATTTTGACTAACTAGGGAAGAAATCATGGAGCATCAATCCTTAGAGAACATAGTTCCCAATTCCCCATATTTTGTTGCACAATCATTAACACAAGGCTTTACTTCATCCACTATTCAAACAAATCCATCACTGGGGCTAAATCAAACACCAACACCTAGTATTGCATCTAGAATTGCTAAGGACTTTGGCCATACTCTTCCATTTGAAAGTAGCACACTTGTGGGTACCCCGATACCCATCCTCCTCAAACTACCACCTAGACACCAACATTTGGCATTCCCCCCATTCCTGAGAATCCTCTACATCAACAAAAACCACTTACACTCCAATACTCCACGACAACTTCAACATATCAAGGACACCCATCTTCATCCATACCCATGAGTACCACAAGTGTTCCCAACATCACACAAAGTAGTGTGGACCAAGTATCACAAGTAGACCCAAAAGGGAAAGGGAATGCCCTCATGCAAGATCAACCTTTAATGTGATAAGGAACATCTTCATCCAATCCCCTCATTGATACATCAAACCCAACGGTTGCCCAAAACACATCTCTTCCATCCATCATCAACCCACATCAAAACAATCCCTTGATCACAAACCCCATTAACCAAGGTAATACCTTGACCACATCTCAAACACAAGGGAATCTCTAAAACATCAGTCAAGGGAATCCTTTCAATCAATGCACCCAAGGTCCTAATGTGCCCTTAACATCACAATATTTAATGACACCATCGTCCACTTTATCGTACATCCCCCAAGTCATGAAAAATCAAATAGGACCTCAAACTTACATTCCTCCACCTCAATCCACTATCTTGCAAGGAATTTTGAATCAAGGGAATCCCCAACCTCTCATCAACAATATGCAACCTGCACCAAACATCAACACCCAAAACCCATCACAGATGTCCCAACCACTAATTGATCATGCATTGCAAGAACATGCCCTAGATTTACAACAAGCACAATAGGCTTATCAACAAGCAGTCCAACAACAACAACAAGTAGCCTTAATAGCCCAACAACAACAACAAGTAGCCTTAGTCACACAACAACAACAACAACAAGCAACCTTAGCAGCCCAACAACAACAACAACAACATCAAGCAGCCTTAGCAGCACAACAAGTAGCCCTAGTAGCTCAACAACAACAACAAGCCCAACAAAAGCAACAAGCTCAACAGTATGCCCAACAACAACAATTTCTCGCACAACAACAACAACAGGGGTTATACTATAACCCTCAACAAAACATTGTCAACCCAAACACATTAGGAACATATATGCCTCCACCATCATCATCATATCCTACACCACCATACACACCATACAACACCCCATCATATCAAAACCCCATGTACACTTCATCCACCATCCCATCATATGTAACATATGTTCCTCCACCAATCCCACAAGACAATATGGCGTCACAACTCAAGGTGTTAACACAAGAAACATGCAAGATATTCAGATAGGAAAAATGAAGAAACCACATACACATAACCTATGCCCATATCCATTTGATCAAAACATCGCAATGGTATTGTTCCCTCCCAATTTTAAAATCCCCAAATTCAATAAATACAAAGGGAGAGGAAGTCATGTGAACCATATCAAATAGTTTAACATCATGTATATGGAGGTCACCTATAATGAGTCCTATTTGATGTGCCTTTTCTTGCAAAATTTAATAGGTCTTGCCATGGAATGGTTTTCTCAATTGCCTCCAGGTATCAAAACTTTCCAAGAAATCATTGAAAAATTCATAGATCACTTCTCCTTTAATCTTGACATGGACATAAGCTAAGAAGAGTTATATACTCTCAAACAAAACAAGGGAGAATCTTTCACCAATTTCTTGCAATGATGGAGGAAAAGAGTGAGTAGAAGCAAGTGGGCATTATCATAGCAAATCTACATCCAGATATATCCTTCCACTTGAAAATGAAGTGCATCAAATCTTATGATGAGCTTGTTCCTAGGGCCCTTAACATCGAGAGAGCTCTAATCTCACAGGGAAATACTCAAGCCTACAAAGACAACTGTCCATCAACCAGTTCAAATGACAAGCCTCGGGTCTAGGATAGGAACAAAAATGTAACAAATGGAGTGGTAGATGCTAAGGTGGTCCTATGTGCTCCTAGGCCAAACAAAAATCAAATCGCTAATGTTCAACCAACTATGCAACAAACACCACCACCACAAAACAATTAGGTCAACAACACTGAAACACAATAAAGATGAACACCTAACAAGAAAAACTATTTGAAACGCAAGTATACGTAGTTGTCAGAACCTATTGAGACCATCATGAAGAAATTGGTAGAGTCAAACTTGATAACACTTCCAAATTTTGAAAACTACCAAGAACCGCAGGATAAACCACCCTCGTACAATGAAAAAGATCTTTGTGATTTTCACAAAATCAAAGGACACAAGACAACAAACTGCATGCGACTCAAAAATAGTATCCAAGATTTTATAGAGAGTGACACCATATCTGTTGCTCGGTACCAGCCGATAATCAGTATTTTAAGATATAAAAGACCCTTATGTCAGATCATAGTAAAGGAAACAACATTGGGAAAGCTAAGGATTACACAAATGTGCAACATACCTATTCCAATGTGGTTGCTTCCTATGATAGAGTCATTACCGTTGTCACCATTAAAGGACCTAGTGTGGAATGTGGAGTCACCACACAATGTGGAAAATTCACCATCCAAGGAGTCCCATCTCAATCTAGGGAACATCCTACTCAACCAACAACAAGCACTAGCAAGTACAATCTCCTAGATCAGCTTAAGAAGACCCCGACACAGATTTCTATCTTAGAAAGTTATTGAGGCTATCCCCCGTGCATAGGGAAATCTTAGAGAACGCTCTATCTGCGTCATCCATCCCTGAGGATATAGATACCAAAAAATTTCAAGCTATGGTAGGGCATATCACTAATCATCTTCTCACCTTCTCAAAGCAAGACCTACCATCACAACCATCTCATAATCGTGCTTTACACCTTTAGGTCATCATTCATAAGAATAAGTTTAAAAGAGTCTTAGTAGATGGAGGTGTTGGTCTGAACATTTGCACCCTTCAGTTGATCAAAAATATGGGCTATTTAGAGGATAATATTAAGAAAACAAAGAGCACTACCATCAAATCATATGATGACCAAGAACAGGTATCACAAGGCATCATCACACTACCCATCCAAGTGGGCCCCATCATCACAGAAAACATATGCCAAGTGTTATACCTTGATCTTCCCTACATCCTGCTTGGTCGACCCTAGATCCATGCCCTAAAAGTTGTAGCTTCAGTCTACCATCAATGTGTAAAGTTTCCTTTTGAGAGTAGAGAAGTTACCATCGATGGAGATCCTGGGGATTTTTACTACTGCAAGAATCTTGAGGCCAAGTTCTATAAGATCCCCCAAATACCCAAGAATGACGAAGGGCCTACACCTTCTACCTCATTTGTTGACCCATCATCCTTTGCATCTACCTTAGAAATGAAAACACCCATTGTGCAAAACATACCTGACATCAAAGCAGTGATCCTAGATGATGGTTGTGGAAACTATAAGTTAACGAAGGATACTTTTGTGTTGGGAGAACTACCTCTTTCTCCCAAATCTCATGGGAAACCCACACCTAGCACCAAGAGCATCCCTGAAACTATCAAGATGGTAGCTACTACCTTCACCAAGTGGGGGGACCTAAACAAAGAAGATGCCAATGAGGAGGATATCTCTAAACTACTCTATCAAGATGAACGACCCATCCCCATTCTTCCCATGGAAGATGACAACAAAGGCTTATAGCTAGTGAAGGGAATGGGGTATACCAAGAATGAGAAACTGGGACAAAATGATAATTATTTTCTAGAACCTATCATTCTTGAGAAATATCCAAATAATCTTGGCCTAGGTTGTACTACTAGCAAGGTTACCCTTATTGGCAAAGGTACTTCTGCTAAACGGGTTGAGGTTTCCTCTTGGTTACCAACATTGTGTGATACTACCCTAGATGACTTCCCCCTCAATGTTTCTAGGCTATTTGAGAATAACTCTCTCTTCATTATATTTGCATCATCCTTCACCCCAAGCGACTGACCAAATGAAATATGCCTAGTATACCCACAACTCATTGACTTGGACCAACAAGGACCACCAATTCTAGATTTGTTAAAAAATGATGAAGTGATCTTAGAACTCATGGGACTCTATGACAACTTACCATGGTCATATCACAAAGAAAGTTTTGACATAGAGCTCGACACAAGGGCGTACTATGGGGAGACGATTGAATCCTTCAGTCACAAAATTGATGACATGCAACTAACTTGCAGATCTTTGAGTGAAAACCACACTGTGGCACTCTCTAATCCTAAAATAGTAAAAATAAAGGATGCATATGAGGATGAAAACCTCTTTAAGATGCCCAAAGATGAGGGATTCAATCCCCCCTTAGTACGATGCATCCATAAAAGTCAGCAATCTTAGCAAAAAAGGCCACTCCAGTCAACGTGGGAACATAAGAAGCACCCGAGATCACTTTCTACGTTGAATCTTTATTGGATGAAGAACAAAAGAACCTAGCAACATTCCTAAAAGATAAAAGAGCTAACTTTGCATGGTCATACATGGATATGCCAGGGCTTGATCCAAAACTAGTTGTGCATCATCTAGCAGTCTCTCCTGAAGCCAAACCAGTAAAGCATAAGTTAAGGAAGATGCACCCTCAGATAGCACTCTTGGTCAAACTTGAGTTACAAAATCTTCTTGACGTTGGATTCATCTGACCCATAGATTATCCTGAGTGGGTTTCAAACTTGGTACCAGTCTCGAAACCCACTAGGGGCATTAGAATCTACATTGATTTTAGAGACTTGAATAAAGCATGCCTAAAGGATAATTTCCCTCTTCCTAACATTGACATCATAGTGGACCTAATAGTTGGGAATGAAATGCTATCACTCATGGATGGTTTTTTAGGCTACAATCAAATCATGATCGCCAAGGAGGATTAACACAAAAATACATTCACTTGTTCATGGGGAACATATTGCTGGAACATGATGTCATTTGGGTTGAAGAATGCGGGAGCAACCTATAAAAGATTAATGACCCTCATCTTTCATGACATGATCCAAAAAATAGTTGAATACTATGTGGATGATATTTTGGAAAATTCAAAGAAAAGGAGTGAGCACATACAAGTCTTGGGACCCATCTTCTATAGGCTTGAAGAGTATAAGGTACGGCTAAATTCAAAAAAGTGTGTCTTTGGGGTTACATCAGGAAAGCTTCTTGGCTACATTGTATCATAGAGAGGGATAAAAATTGATCCAACAAAGGTAAAATCCATCATAGACATGGAAGCACCAAAACATTGAAGTAGATGAGAGGGTTACAAGGAAGATTACAGTCCATCAGGAGGTTCATAGCACAGTTGTCAGACAAGATTCATCCTTTTTCACATCTTTTCCACAAAGGAATAACTTACAAGTGGAATGAGAAGTGTGATAAAGCTTTCCAATGGATCAAGGACTATCTATTGATGCCTCCAATACTCATGCCACTGATACCAAACAAACCATTGATCCTGTATATCTTAGCAACATCAACAACACTAGGTGATCTTCTAGCACAACATGATGAAAATGAAAAGGAAATAGCTATCTACTACATCAACAAGACCTTACTGGGCTATGAAATGAACTATTCATCTATTGATAAAGCATGTTTAGCAGTAGTTTTTGCTTAAAATAATTTTAGACACGACATGTCGCATCAAATCAAACTCATTGTAAAAATTGACCCATTGAAATACCTGTTATCCAAAGAAACTCTCACTGGGAGAATGACCAAATGGGTAATGGTCTTGATTGAATTTGACATAGAGTATATGGAGCATAAGGCAATCAAATGACAAGTATCATAGACCAACTAGCAGAGGAACCTATCTACGCAGAGAATCCATTGATATATGAATTCCCTGATGAATCAATGTTCCTTGCCAATGCAACAAATCAGTGGAAGATGTACTTTGATGGATCATTCACCCAACATGGATCAGGGGCGGGTATTCTTTTCATCACCTCTCAAGGCGATTGCATCCCAAATTCATACATGTTATCATTTCGTGTACTAACAACATTGTTGAGTACGAAGCCCTAATCACAGGTCTAAGGATGGCAGTTCAATGGCAGATATGAGAGATGAAATTCTATGGAGATTCACAGCTGGTTATCAAACAAGTCAATGACGACTACCAAACAAAGGATGAAAAGCTTACTCCTTATAAGAAGATGGTAGAGAGTCTCAAGGACCTTTTCATAGATATAAGTTTTGAGTAGATTCCTCACATGAACAACTGAACAGCAGATGTTATGGTAATGATTGGATCAATTGTTAGACCTACCACATAATGTCCTTCAATGTGAATTCTTGGTAGAACAACTTCTCATACCAAATTTTGAAATCTCAAAATCAAAATTTGTGTGTGTTATTGTTGGTCCTGGATCCTCGTGGTATCATGAAATATTCACCTACCTAAGCAGAGGAACCCTCCCATCCGATATCACCTCCAACCTTAAAGATACCTTTGTAAGGAAGGAATCCTGATTTGTGATCCTAGGTGATACCTTATACTGCTGGAGCATTGAGGGGACATTACTATGATGTCTTAACCAAGAGGAAGTCTTGACCACTTTAACAAAATTCCACGATGGCATATGTGGTTCCCATTCTAGTGGTATAAATTTAGCTAAGAAACTGTTAAGGATAGAGTACTATTGGCCAACCATGGAAAGAGAAGCCCATCAGTATGTGTAGAAGTGTGTCTAGTGTCAATAGCATGGAGATCTGATTCATGCTCTAGCTCAGGAGTTACAACCAATGGTCAAACCTTGGCCTTTCTCGCAATGGGGGCTTGATCTCATAGGAAATATAACTCCAACCTCATCTAATGGCCACAAGTTCATCATTACTGCCACTTAGTACTTTACTAAGTGGGTCAAAGCCATTCCTATGACTAAATAATGAGGAAGCAAATTGCTAAGTTTATCTTGAATTACCTCATTTTCCATTATGATGTTTTGCAAGCCCTTATCTCAGACAATGAAAAACCCTTCAAGAATCAAGATGTGAAAGAGCTATGTCAAAGATTCAACATCCAACACTGATTCTCTACCCCGTATTACCCTCGGGGCAATGGTCAAGCTAAGGGTACAAACAAGACCATTCTAAAAATCCTAAAGAAAACGGTCAATGAAGCTAGTCGTGACTAGCATCTACAATTAAATCCCGCTCTTTGGGCCTATCAAACCGATATCTACATGCCTACAGGTGCAACCCCATTCTCCCTGGTCTACGGATAAGAAGCCATCCTACCTATTGAGGTCAAGCTTCCATCACTGCAAGTGTCACTACAAAACCTAATCATTGATGAAGAGTACAAAGTATCTCAACTAAATGAGCTAGAATTCTTAGATGAGTGTCATCTTGATGCCCTTAATAACTTGCAAGTATATCAAAACTGATTGAAACAAAGCTATAACAAGAAGATCAAGAATCATTCTTTCCAAGTAGGGGATCTTGCCCTGAAGCGAAATCAAAAAAATCTCTCAGATCAAGACAGTAAAGAAATTTTTGAGCCAAATTGGTTAGGTCCCTTTGTCATCACAAGTTATGGATCAGGAGCATATCAATTGTCAACACCTGAAGGTGAACCCTTGTAGGAACCAACCAACAACTTTCATCTCAAAAAATTTTATGCCTAGGCTTGAAGGGTGTAAAATCTGAAAATACAAAAAAATCAAAAAATGATCAAAATCCAAAAAAAATGAGAAAAAGGATTGAAAAAAGTAAAGAAAAACAATCGTCCTCTAGTGAAAATATCTTCGGTGGTGCTTTGGGAAAGTACCTTAGTGAAAACCTAGAAAACAGGCACCTTGCGTAAATAAAGCACCTCCATCTACCTGGGCTCTTTATCCTATCATCCATCCATCACATCCATCCATCACATCATTCATCCTATTTATTCCATCGCTCATTCGTGTCTGCATCATAGCTTGATATTGTGAAGTATCGTATCCCCTTAGTACTACTTAGCATATTCCAAAGGTCAGTTTGTCCTGCCTATATCGAGGTAGTCTATCATATCATGCTGGGGGAAATTCGTTATGGATCGGATTGGGTTCTTGTATATCTTAAGGTTATTGGAAATTGTAATTCGAAAATCCCAAAAATATTCATAAAACTTCATCAAAATCCAAAACACTGGAAAAATAAAAAAAAATCCAAAAAAATCAAAATCTTGTACTGCTAAAATCCAATAACATTCATAAAATTGTAAAGTCAAAATACAAAACATCCAAAAACACATCAAAATCTCTAAAAATCTCAAAACATCAAAAATAAAAAACCAGTATTGTGTTGAACTATGAGTCTTTGAGCTTGAACGTAGGCAAGGCCATCATTGATGTGCCCTCTAGACACCCTAGGTTAGTCCTTTAGGAGTTTGTCATAATAAACTAGAAATCCATCAACTGTTCATATCTCATCTTCAATAATTCAAGTCAATCAAACTACATGGTCTCTATGTGTATAACGTAGGCAAGGCTCATCTTTGATCAGCCCTTGAGGCCCCTAGAATAGGTCTTTTAGGTTAGGTTCTTGGTCAAAACTCAAAAAACCCCTAAACATCCAAATATCAAAAAATCCCAAAACATTCAGACAACAAAAAACAGAAAACATTAGAAAACATTCAAAAGACCTAAAAAGCATAAAATATATTAGGGAAAACCTTAAACAACCTCAAATAACCGGAAAAGAAAAACATAAACACTCATATAAACTTTTGAAATGACCAAAAATAGCCTCAAAACATTTTCAAAGTAACAAAAATATTGAAATATTCAGAAAATCCAAAACCATCCATCCCATTTTTCTTTCACCCACAATAAACCTCCATCGATAATAAATCAACCATCATCTTCAACCTTTGGCAAAACAAATAGAAAACAAGTATCGCAAGTCGTAATGTGAGAACCTAAGTGTCAAAATCTAAAGTCTAGGTCATAGGTGAATGAATCAGTGGAGTTTGTATTAACAGCTTATCAAACACCTCATCTTAATCAAACCATCTGATCAACATGTCCTAGGATGCATCGTTCCTGTGATGGACATCAACATCATAAATCACCTTATCTATGTTAAATTGGCAAGAGATATAGATAACATTAATTGTTTGTCTTTGATCTTTTATTTTGATTTATCTCAATGACCCATTCCCAAGACCTCTCGATGATGTATATCAAAACGATTTAGAGAGAAAGGAATGGGGCATCGATCATTATCTTTCATTTTTTGTGCTTGTGGGTATTCTTGTAAAATAATCTTGGTGCATACTTTCTTAGTTGTGTGTAGGGAGGTCGTTTGGAGTAGATTGTTGACTATTGCATATGCTTTGGTCCGATATACTCTAAGCTTCTAAACTACATTTCGATGAGGCTTCTGTATGTCAAGATGTGAACAAGAACTATCCTATCTGTTTGTAAAGTCAAAGTCCATTACACTAGATACAACACTATCCTGGTTATTAATACCTTGATGCATCGTGTCTATGTATTATATCAAAAATAAGAAATGACAAAAAATTCCAATACCAAGATATGAGAAAATCATCATCATCTCTCATCACCATCTCTAATAAAGTCTCAGTGGATCATAGACTTGTTGGACTTTTTGAATCAATCATCAAAATCAATGGTCAAATACATTCTTCTTATTCTTCTATCTTTACTAGCATTTCTATCCAAGTATCAAATTTGTGTGATATATCAAAATGTACATGAGGCTACCCATGGTCAATGATTTTCTATACATCGTCAAATCTATCTACATCAGACATCCGTGCTTTCTAGTCCTCTTTGAGTTGAACTAATCCTGAACCTATATTTTACCTTTGTCGAGAAATCAATCCAAAATTCAAATTTTTTGCTTGATTTCTCAAGGGGGCAATATTCCTCCCATTGGGGCAACAGTGGAGCATACAAAAATTCAAAAAAAAAAAAAAAATTGATTTAAGCAACAATTTTTAATTTGAAAGGCGTCAGTCTTGGAACCAACATAACAGGTACCTCGCTTCAAAGAGGGGAAAAATGTAGACACTTAAAAATGTCCTAAAGGATATCATGCACTCGAATCAAGTATACCAACACCGTTTCATCCTCAAACCCATCCTCTTTTCGCTTAATTGATTAAATTAACCTAGCTATTTAATTAATTATGTCATTTGCATCTATTAACCTAATTAATTTAATCGAGCTAATTCACCCCATTTCATGCTAACTTTTCGTCCTATTAAAATAAATATATTTAATTATTTAATTTAAGTCCCTAAGTCTTATTATTTAATTAAATAACCCCAAGTTATTTAATTATCATTCACTTTCCCCCCTTTTCATTAAATCGCTTTATTTCATGGATATCATCTAATTCCCCTAATTGTGTAATTCAACCTTTGTTTAATTATCAATTACTAATTAAATCTAATTCCCCCACTTGCAAGGGAATATTCCTCCTTTGCACATTCCTCCAAAAGGAATATTCCTTCCCCCTTTTTCACATTCAAACTTTGTTTTAATTTGCTAAATACCTATTTTCTTCACCAATGAGAATATTCCAAAGAATGTTATCTTTCTTCACTTATTTGAAAAAGGGGAATATTCCTTTTTGAAACAAACTCTCAAAAAACTTTTAGGAAGGCTTTTGAAAGTGTGTTTGTTTGGAGAAAGGTGAACCCTTGATTAAATCTCATCATTGATTCTCATCCCTTGATGAGAATCCATGATCCATGCCTCCAACTTCCTCCATCCTTGACCATTGATTAACCTTTTTTATCTCAACCCTTCATTTCTCTTTTGTCCTCCTATAAATAGGTCACTATTTGGAGACAAATGGATCAATCTTTTAACATCAAACTTATGTTGTTAAAAATCATTTGCACTTGCACTCACATTTAATATCATTTTAGCTTAATTTACTTGCATATTAGTTTAGCTTCCATTAATGGCTTCCATGATAACATAAATGCATCCATTTAGTATTGTGTAATTAGGGTTTCAATTTTTTTAGATTGAAATCCATTTAGATTAGCTTTGCATTCACACATCTTGATCATCTTAGAATAGATCATGTTAAAATAGCTTTCATTATGCTCATTTAGCTTTAAATCATGTTTCATCACACATTTATGATCAGTTTCGTCGATTCTCTTCAACAGAATTGATCATAACAGGCTCATTTATCCACAGGATTGGGAAAGGGTCGCCATTCCACATCAATGTGACACCACTCCACCAATAGGATAAGTTTCAATGGATTAGAATAGGTGTTTAAAATCTTTCATAGTTTAATATGTTAAGTTTTAATGGATGCTTAGTTTAGCCTTTATTTGATTGATCTTATTGGGATTGACGTTTAGTGGAATAATTACACTTTGTATCCTCATGGATCAAGTGGAGTCAACCCATACTAATCAGTCAGTCACACACATATCCTAAAAATAAGATCATAATCTCTAATGAATATATCATGCTTCTAAGAGAATCTATATCATTCCAACACTCTAATGTACATGAATAATCCATTATGGCACAATAAAAATCATCTTTTAAATAAGGATCACGTATCAAGTTAACAAAGCATAAAAAATCCTCAACCAAAGAATCCAAGATTCATCCATGGTACCAAGATATCAACATCTCCAAATCACATGAAAATAATCATCTCCTATCAATAAAACCCAATATGTTAATGAACTCTCACTATAGCAAACATGATCCAAGAGCTCCTCCATAACACCAACAACCACTACAGAAGACCATCCATCATCAAATAATGAATCCTTATGACTGCTAAAGCTCCCATTGAATCATGTAACCAAGCTCTCCTAGAATTGTGATAAACGTCTCCTAAATGAAGATCCTCCATGGACCCAAAATAATCAAAGAAATCAACATCAAGAGGTCCCAAAGGGTAGAGTACAACCATGATCTCCAAACCAAGAAGATATAACACTGCCAAACCATCATTTTCAAAAGCTCCCACTAAAGCGTGTAAACAAGCTATCCATGATATCATGGTAACTAGATCCTAAGTGAAGATCAACCAGAGGACCTCATACAATAAAAGAGCTCAACTCCAACACCAGGGGCTCCCAAAAGGAAAAGTAAAACCATGATTCTAAAACAAGACATGTCACCACAAACAATTAGGAATCAATCCAACACCACCAACATTGCATCTTCATAAAAAATCATGTCATGTCAAAGTCTTAAAGTCACAAGAAGCATCCATAACACTATGACCACCACCAAATGTATGAGCATCAAAATCCCATTGTGTCGCACATGCTTGTATCACATAGTCAACAACCATAGGTCTCACATCATGACTATACCTATCCCATAGTGAAGTATGTTTTATCCCAAGGGGTCATCTATTAAATTTCCCCTACAAAACCCTCATGTTGAACACTCAGAAAAAAAACCCTTTTCCAACTCAGATTCATAACCCCATATCTACAAAAAATAAGTATAAATTTGTAACCCCAAAACTCCAAATCTACAAAACACATGCACAAAACCATCATACCTTATATTGTCTTCATTTTTTTCAAAACCCTAGATTCAACTATGCACTAGATTTTCTCATACAAGGGTTGTACCAACCACAACCATGGATCTAATACCAAATGAAAGGAAATTTGTAGTCATTTATAAAATTTTCAACATAACCCAAATAAATAAATCTATACAAACAAGTATTCAAAATCTACATACAAAAGAATAGCAACATACCATCAAAGATGACATGAGATATAATCTAGGAAAACCATCAAGAGGAAAAAACCTAACCTCCAAAAGCATCTAGATCACTCATGTATTATCAGTAATGAAATTACTACAATACATCAACAAATTCTCCATGAATACCCTTAAAACATCAAGATCTCTACATGTACTCCATGTGAGCAAGCATGTAACCACACATCCCATTCCATGCTTCAAACCCTCACATATGTAACCTACAAAAGATGCTCTCACTCAAGACCCTTAGAAAAAGCTATCCAACTAGCCAACCCTAGACAACTACTCATGTGTTTGCTTTTATAGACATAAGCTTGCACAAAACCACCAAGTTTATCCCAATGACACAAATATTAGCTCTTTACAAGGTGATCCCCTTATAACCTCTCAAGTGATGTATAAAAGACCCTCATCCACACTATGAGAAAATTAGGAGTGGAAACCACAACTTGGGATACCTAAAGCAATAACCAAGACTGGGTGAGCTAACCATAGGGTCCAAATCTAAAAAAAAATTATGCTAGCATATAGATCTCGTAAAATAGGTAATATTGATGCTAAAATTTGACAAGCAGCAACATTATGGGAAACTCAGTTAATGGGGGACCAATTGCACTAAACTGAGTGACCTATCGGTTTTTTAAAGAAACCAGCTCCTTCTATAATTGGGGGGTTTGGAATGGGAAAAGGAAGAAGATATAAAAAATAAAGATCTAATCTAAGGTGATGCACCAAGACGTAGGTGTGGGTACGGTAAATCTCCCTTTCAGATGGGATTTAAGGGCTCATTCAGCAATCTTCATGTTTTAGAATAACAAAAATCATAGATGAAAACCCAAATAATCTATTCAATAACATAAAATAACTCCCATACACATTTACTAAAAAAAAGAGTCCAATACATGGTCTAAATCAGAAAACTTATATTGAAATTATAGAAGTTCTGCAAATAAACTACTCAGTAAAATAATGGCACAGTATAATGTTTTGTCAAATAGCTAAGAAACAAAAAGGCCCAACAACAATGGCATAGTCTGTAAGTTTTATACAATAATCAAAAAACAATACAAAAGGCCTGGTGTCTTTCCACTATTTTTTTGTGTATGTTCTGAACTCATTTTCAAAAAGAAGAAGCAATATGTATAGAGAAAACATCCCACCGCCTAAAATATAGTAACATAAAATATTCCTGCAACATGAGCAATGATGTTCATCGCAATGATTTCCTAAGAACATTGCAACAAAAAAGATTATGGCACACGGAATGCAACTGCCCTCGAGCTAGATGCATCCCATGCAAATGATGGTTGTGGTCCAATGTAGAAGCAACAAATTCAAATGCAAACATGTGTCACTCACCCACAAATTCGGTTAGGACACATGGCAATAGGTCAGGGCTTGTCGTTGATTTTTCCATCCTCGCAATGAAAACCCTTGCGGAGAAGAAACATGGAGAAGTCTTCATTACTAGCGATGAATGTGGGATCCGCCAAAAAGTGTTTGTGGAATGATGATACATGGCATGCGGGCGGAGCTTGGTAAGGAATCAAAGGGAAGCAAGTGTTCAAAGGCCTGTGCTACTGACACGTGGAAGCATGGCAGGGCTCAGTAGAGAAACAAGGGAGGAAATCCTTGTGAGGAGCGTGCAGTGGACACGTAGCGATAGCGGGTGAAGCTCTTCAAAAAGGGGCATGGAGATATTCAAATATATGGGGTGCGGGCCGGGTTTAGCAAAAATATTATCAACCCGAAGGGAGCTTGAGGTGTTTTATAAAATCCACAGCTTTTAGTGACTACCAGGGCCATTTTTCCAGTGGAACGGGGAACCCAAAAGTTCTAGTTCGAAGACTAGAGCCTTATTCAATGGCCAATGGAGTCAGAGCTTGGAGAGTGCACTCTGCAGAGGAAACCAGTCGGCCTTAGATGGTGTCGATATGGCGCATAGATTCTCTTGTGCTTCATGCAAATCGATTACTTCTTTGAATGGAAGCTTCATGGATATCCTAGTCCCAGACTCAAGTTGAAAGAGCAGCCTTGCTATCTAATGAGTGATGCCATCAATATCCTCAATAGTAAGGGGTTTACTAAAGCTATGAAAAGATGATATGTCTTGTTGCTTCTGCTCAATATTTGTTGCAATCTACTCTATTGTGGCCACCGAATCATCAGAGAGAAACATGGAGGGCAGGCCCATCTGAGTCAGTTGGGAGAATTTTGTCCGCATACTGTTCATGGTTCGACTTAGTGTTACTGAGCAATTGTTGGCATGGAGGATGGCCACATGACATTAGATGAATTCCTTTGTTGTCTTGGCAACCGACCTTTGATCCCTAATCCCTACGCTCACCAAGTCCTCATTTTCCACCGTGTATAGTTTATCAAGCAACTTTTATGCCTCATGAACCTTCTCTGCTATGAATGGTCAGAACTGCTCAATCATTCTGTGAACCTCCCTACTCAAACTTGCCGCTTCTTCCATGAATTGAAGTGTCAGTTGAAGAGTCAGACAAAAAGCCTTGACTTTTTCCCAGTATGAAATATATAATTATTGGGCTACTAAGAGGAGGTATGACTAGGCAGTAGGGGGTTGGGGAGATTCTTCAAAAGACCAATTTCTACCTCCCTCAACCCGACATCCTGCTTCAGCTCTACGATCCTCTTGTCCGCAACAAAGAGTTGTTCTTGTAGATTTCTCATCTCGGTAAGCAATTTTTACTCCACCTAGCTCGTGGTTGCGGATTCTCTTTCTAGGGAGATCCTTACATCTTGGATCTCCTTCTCGAATTGAGCTTGTTGGTCGTGGAAGTCTATGTCCTACTGCATTCTTTGCTCCAATTGAGCTCGTTGATGTTGAAACTCTCCATTCTTTTTTTGCAACTCCTCCTCTTCCCATGCCATCCAGTCCTGTAATTCCTAGTTTTTCTGCTATAGCTCAGTGACTAGGTTGGGATCTTGGGATTGGAACTTTGCAAGTTCCTCTTGGAGTCTAGCCTATTCCCCCTGAGCTTGTTGAGACAAGCATGCAAATTCAATGGCCCTCACCTTGTCCTTCTTTAGTAGGACCTCAATCCTCTCTTTGACATTTTTGAACTCATCTTCTTTCTTTTTCATTTGGCGATTGGACTTGAGAAGGTCAGTAGTCACCACACGCTGGGTTTCTTCCATTAGTTAAACTTTATCTCGTGGTTGATCCACATGCAGATCGAGTCCCATAGCATGGATGGTGTAATCTTTAGGTTGCATCTCTCCCTGAGGCTTGATGATGTTTGGATGCATGGTTGCGAAATGCAACAACTGTTGAGCCTCATTGAAAAGGGTCTACACATGTGGCTCGACTGACTTTTGATCATCCTTTTCTTTTAACTTCTTGACCCTAAGATCTCATGCTACTCTTGTTTTTTCGTTCTCCGACATAAATTCTACTGGTGATCTAATGAGCTCACCCGCGAAGGGTGCACCGGGAGGAAGAGAAAAATGGAACAAAAGAGTAGTGGTCCTGACTGATTTCTTCTTCGTAAAAGAGACTGTTAGTGGGGAGAATGGGGGAATGTTATACCAAGGCCCACTCTATGAAGCGGCAGAAGCACTCATGGGAAGCGGTGGTGGTAGCAGAGACATAGCAGATTCCATTTGTTGGGAAAGCTAGGTTGGAGCCAATACGGTGGTAGCAAGAGAGGTAGCAAAAGCGGTTACGGATTGTGCTCCGACGAAAGGTGGAATAGATCGTGGAGGAGTAAAGGCTAATTGTTCAACTTGGGAGAATTGAGAGAAACCTCTCACGACCATTGCAGTAGAAGCAGAAAAAGAAAGGTCGACACTTGAAGTGACAGGCGACGTGGAGATAGTAGGAGAAACCAAAGATTGTGAATCAAGTAGAGGGGGAGAGAAAGATACCTGAGCTACAGAGGACTTTGGTCCTTGGCTTATTGCAAGTTCTTGTGAACCCTCTCCAGAAGTTGCATCTGTGTGCTACCTTTTGTCAGGTAGGGAATTATCCACCTCTATGACCTCCGATGGGTGTTGTTGGGTTACTCTGGGTCTTTTCGTGGCCCATGTGTGTGTCTGAGGCTCCCAAATGTGATATATTCACCCGCAACCTCACAAAAGTTTTGTTAGGCTGCTTCGTTGCTTCTCCAATTTTCTGCGTTGAGGTCATCTTCACCTCCTTTCCCTTCGCCACATATTTCCTAGCCTCATCTGGGTCAATATCTTCATTACTGCTTGTGTCAGTATCATCATGCACTCTATTCCACATAGTATCGAATCTTTCATCCTTGTCTACCTCTTGGAATGGGGTATCAAGGAATTGAATCTCCTAATGATAAATCCAAAAATCCTCAATTTTCTCTTTGCTCCACTGCCAATGCTTGACCAAATTATTTCGAAGGGTGGCCCCCATTTGGAGCTTTTCATTAGGCTTCGCCAAAGGAAAATAGAAATTGAGCCATGTCGGCCTCCTATCCTTTGTAGGAATGTGAACCAGGTCTAAAAATAGATCATCCTGCTCTAATGGGGGATTCCACTGCTTTTCCCTATAAGGTCGGGGGTTGTGAGTCACCTGAGTGTTTATGTTTGCTAAGTTATTGTCAGGGTTATATGGCCACTTGTCGCAAATCAATATTAGCCCCAAATGAGCTAGTTTTTCCTCCAACAGACCATGCGTCTGCTTCTTTTCCATAATCACTATTTTGAAGCTCAATGGGCAGAAGAAAAATCCTTTCTTCTTGTTCTTCCCTCCGCAAAAGTTATTGTCAATAACTGAAACTTGCCGAAACATCTCAAGGGCCAACACCCTGTCTATGACGCATGATGGGAGCCGAAATGGTTCCTTGGTAAATCAATGCATCCTAATGAATGTGAAATCCTCCCTGAGAAACCAATCGCAAGGAGGAGTGAAATTTTGAATCCACCCTATATGATCAATGGAAAGTTGATAAAGTTGGCCATCCTCGCTAGAATCTTGCAAAATAGGAGTCAAGAAACAATCTGAGAATGCATAATAGTCATATGTTTCAAAAAGGAGGGGAGTCCATACAAAAATCGGCCTTCTTACTCCCTTCTCATCAAAAATAGCTAACCTCATGTGTTTTTTAAAGAAGTTAGAGTTCCGGTGTAAAAACATATGGGCAAGGAGAGAAGGAAACCTGAACTTATGCTATGTTTTGTATTCCTTGATTTGGCTCATCATTTCTCTGGCAATGACTTCCGCAAAGTCATACCAGAATAAGGAATGTTGCTTCCTCAACTAAAAACCCAAACCCAGTTGAAATACTTCAACGAACTTGTCCTCATCCATGCCACAAACTAAATCCATCATAGAGAAGTTATCCTACAAGTCCATGTTAAAAGCATTGTGCATAGCCAGAATCTGTGGTGGCTTTTCCCAATCTTCCTGAGGCCTTTGGGTTTCTCTGTTATAAAAATCCAGAGCAAGCTCTTTGTCTCTCCAATAGTTTTCCCCTTTTTCTGGAGTAAATTACTCCATCCTTTCTGGTCTAGAGCCCCTTTTTGGGATGCACAACATATCCCTAATAGCCTCCTCACTGATTATAACCCTCAGCTCCCGGCCTTCAATGGCGCCGGTATTTGGGTTGAAATGTTGAATGCCCTCATGAACTAGGTCTGGGAAATAATGCACAAAAGGAACCATATATTACGGGAGTCCACAGAACCATTGCTTGTATGCTAACTGATGTTCACTAGTGACCACTTTCATTCTTTCGCAAGTTGCTTCCCTAAGACTCTTAGGGTTAGTTTTGAGGGTGGGATCACGAATGTTGTCCCATTCTTCTGTTATCAAGGCCTGGTCCCTATGGGTTTTCTTTTTCACAACCTGCATGTGAATCTACTTCAGCTTCTCTGGTATCCTAGTCGAAGCGTAAGAAGTGTCATGGAAAATATTGGCTATTGGTGTTGTGTGCATGGCATCAAACAAGCTTTGGGTCGCCTCACCTTGCGCTTCCATCTGAGGATTTTGAGCCATCTCAGCATTTTGTGGATTTTTATGGTGCTTAAACTTACTACAACTCACTTGTGTCCTTCAGAAATTCTACACTCAAAACTCTTTGCATTGAATAGCGTACTCAAGAAGGTTTTCACAATGTTATCCTTTTGCATGCAACAGTTAGCTTTTTCTCGACTTAGAATTGTACACAGCAGTTTCCTTTCTACATTAAATTTGGCATGTACCACCAGCTCCTTTGCTCATGTGAAATGAATTTCTTTCCCTTTTGAAAAGACAAGAATTCATAACGACAGTTATTCATCATGTCCTATGGCGCAATTTCTTGGGAAATTGAATCGACAATTGAAGGCATATAAAACCTTTTGCATGCTTGGCAATTAATATCTTAAAAAGAATGATTAAGCCAAAGATGCAATGAGTACTTGAAAAGATTTGAGTTCCTCCTTGGAAATTGGAAAATGCTTGCGACATGACACATCAACAGTTAGTCATGTAGACTACCACCTAGGACTGCCACCAATTTTGGCTACTTGATTACTTCTTAACTTCACACACAACAATTTGTACATAGAAAACGCAACTGGGTGGGAAATTCGAGCTAGCTCTTAGTGGGATTTTCAAGTTAATACTCGATAAGCATCATGCTTATGGCACTCAGGTATCCTAGTTATTTCTATAAATAGACACAAAGGCAACATTAGAATTGCAATTAGTGATTGGGATGCATTAGCATTTGGTAGTTGGGTAGAATTAGGTGTCATGAATACTTCAATTAGTCTCACTAGCAATAAGTCTCAGACAACTTTGTTAGGTTAAGTTTCTAATAGACATTTGAAGCGAATGACGAAGAACAAACATTTGTTGGCTATCATAGCAATGAAGTGGGTACTGGGTAGGGACTGTATAGAGTACGAAGACAAGTATAGGGTCAATACCAACATTTTCTCTCACTTTGTTGCATCCTTGCTTGATATACAGGTCCCTAAGCCAATGATCATGCAACTTACATTGGAAATCTTCCTAAAGCGCTAACTTGGCGGCCTTGGAGAAATTGTGGCAAATGTGGTGTATGGCCTGGGTCTTCCTACGACGAGTGACCTCCACAAACACATTGAAGAAGATGTAGTGGTGTCGTGGGTGCCATTCCTGAGTGTATTTTGCATTCTAATGCATGAAGAGAACTGCCAGAGGGTTACTCGTGCCTGCCACTTCTTGCTACGCTGCTACAATGTGGTGTTCTTCTACGACATGGAGTGGTATACTGATTTCAGGGACCTAATGTATCCTCCACCACTGGTCGTTGTTGTTGTTGATACCCCTACTATTGTTAATGATCCTATTGCTCCTGTTAATGTTCTTGTTGATGAAGTTGTTCCAGATGTCGTTGTTGATGACACTCCTGTTGTAGTTTAAGAATCAACACTTTTCATTTTTTTTTGTATATATTCCTAGAAAAGGCTTTTAATGCATATACTAGAAAAAATGCATAGTATATATATATATATACTTTAAAGTATGGCCTTAGAGCCATTTTGGAAATGTAAAATCAAAGTATATAATACCATATAATGAATAGACAACTTTTATTAAACTTTTGACTCTTTTGCTTTCTTTTTTTTGCATTATGGGTTTCATTTCTCTACTTCTTGCATTATGAGTTGCTTTTATGTATTTCCTATGTTAATGGGTTTTGTTGGAAAGACCAACCGAACAAAAGAACACAAAGGAAAATTTACATAATTATATATTTACACTAGCAGAACAATTAATAAAGCTTAATTGAACAATTTAAGGTAGATTTCGTTTACTGGAATCCCCAATGTTTCTTTCTCCATATTTTCTAATTCGAATGTGTTATGTTGCTTGCATTGAATTATTCTAAAGGGGCCTTCCCACAGACTATCAAATTTTCCATGTTGGCCAGGCTTTGCGACCCTCTCGTTGAATTTTAGCACTAGGTCTCCGCATTTTAGACCCTAGTCTGAGGTTTTCTTGTCAAACCACCTTTTAACCACCTGTTGGCGATTGGACATGGCTATCAAGGATTTTTCTCTTTTCTCTTGCACTTCCAGTAACTCAACCAACTGAACCTCCATGGCTCTATTTTCTTCAACTCTAGAGACTTGAGCAACTGTAGTGCAAGAATCTCCATGGAGATGGGCAATAATGCTTCCTTCCCATACACTAATTTGTACGCCAAAGTATTGATGACTTTCTTAGTAGTTATGCGGTCTACCCAGAGCGCTGATAGAAGGTTCTTATGCCACTCTCTTTGATGTTCCGACCCAATTCTTTTAATGAGTCAGACTAATTTTTTATTAGTCGACTCAGCTAGGCCATTCCCCTATGGGTAGTAGTTCGAAGACATTTTTAAGAATATGCCATGCACGAGTATGAATTGACATACCTTTTAGCCCAAGAAATCCTTAGCGTTGTCAGAGATGATGGTCTTTGACAGGCCGAATCTCGTTACCAGTTCTGAGAGAAAGTCCACAATCTCTGGCTTCATCTCATTCTTCAAGGGCATGGCCTTAGTCCATCTGGTAAAGTATTTTGTAGCCGTGAGGATCCACTTGTGTCCAGCACTGGTGGTGGGATTAATCATCCTGAAAAAATTGAGGCCCCAATGTGCATGAATCTTACCCGATCCACCAGCCAGTAGCCTTTGGACTTGGATTCATTTGTTAGAACAAGCTTAGGTTGCTCCTCCTTAGTTGCCATTTCTTCGTCATGTGCCAAATACTCGCACATTCCTCTTCCTCGAACGGTCTTTGTGGGCTTAACCTCAATATCATATTCGAGGATCTTAGTAATCCAATTGGCCCTTTTTTCAATGATTTCTCCTTCCATGATGTACTCACGCACACTAGAATACGCGACATATACCATCACCTTGTTGCAAGATATGAGGTGTCAGAACTTCTTGAGCCCCTTAACAATGATGAATGCTTTCCTTTCGATGAAGTTGTAGTTCATCTCATAATATTTTAAGGTCCAGGATTGAAATGATATCAGATGTTCTCCCTTTCCTTCATCATCCTTCTAGGTCAAAACAATAGCGATGTTGGACTTGCTACTAAATACATACATTATGAATTCCTTCGATAGGTCTAGATTTACTAGCACATGAGCTGAAGAAATAGCATCCTTAACCTTTTCAAAGGCTTCTCTAGCTTCCTTTTTCTATTTGAACAACTGATCCTTTTTTAGCATCGGGGTGATAGGTCTAATTATTCTTGCAAAATCATAAATGAATTTGCTCACAAAATTTACCTTTCCTAGGAAGGACTGGACTCCCTTCTTGTTGAATGGTAGGGGGAGCTCTCTGATTTCCTTCACTCGCTCCAAATTGATTGCAATTCCTTCTTTGGACACTACATGTCCCAATAGTTTGCCTTGCGGCACTCCTAAAACACATTTTTTTGGGTTTAGGGATATCCCAAACTCTTGGAATTTTCTAAAAACCATTTCAAGATGATCAAAATGATCATCCTTACTCTTAGAGAATACCGTGAGATCATCTAGGTAGATCAAGATGATCCTATTGATCAATTATCTGAAAGCAATATCCATTGCCTGTTGGAAGGTGGCTCTCGCATTTGAGAGGTCGGAAGGCATTTTTGCATATGAAAATGTTCCCCACTTGGTAGTGAACATTGTCTTGTGTTGGTCCTCCTCTTTTACCCAGATCTAGTTGCAATTGAAGAATCCATTAGTAGAGAAAACATCTTCAATCCATCCATTGTTTGTAAGATAGACTCCATAGAAGGCAAGGGGTAGTGGTCTTTCAGGGATGCTCTATTCAAGTCTCGAAAATCAACACATAGGTGGATGTTTTCATTCTTCTTTTGGAATGGAACTAGATTGGATACCCATGTACTGTGCTTGATCGAGAAGACGATCCAGGACTGAATTAGCTTTGTTAGCTCTTGTGCCATCAATGCCTCAATCTTTGGATTCACCGGTCTTTGCTTTTGGCAGATTGGTTTTACACCTTTCGTTAGTTCTATAGTATGTTGGATGATTTCAGGATCATATCCCTTGAGTTCATCATATGACCAAGCCACTACATATTTCTTATAGAAATGGATGTCTTTCTTTATTATGATGTGGAACATCTTTTCCGACCTTAAGTCTCCTTTCGTCTCCGACCTGAAGATCTGCATAGTCGCTTTTTTCCACTACAAACTTCCTCTTGTCATTCCTCACATTGTCGCAATCAAATAGGTTTTTGAGAGTGACCAATCCCTTTGGAAGCTTGTTGGACCTCAACTGAATAATTTTTCCTTCATAAGCCTCGATAATTCTCGGTTGGAGTTACTCAACGAACTCTCTTGACTCCTAGATGAATGAGGTGATGTGTTCATCACTTTTGAACACTTGCCAACTTTGATCATTATTTGGGATTGTAGGTCGGACGATCACTCACACAAAGTATACATTATGGATTAGGTCGAGAACAGGGTCAAATTGAGATCTAATTGCTACCATGCAATCTGCATTTGTATTTTTCTCTCTTAGCACTATATGGATATTAAAGGCTTCGAAGTTCTTAATTAGGTCCCAGACTCTATGTCTATAGGATATCATGCAGAAATTATTGGTAGTGGAGAGGCCCCAGACTTGATTGACCACTAGCTCGGAGTCTTCGAACACCATTATTTGCTTAATGCCCATCCGCTCTACAAGGCTTAAACCTTGCACTAAGCCTTCATATTCAGCTTCATTGCTCGAACAAGTGAACTAGAAGTGAAAATATCTAAGTGTATTTTCATTGGATGGGGACATCAAACATATCCCGGCTCCTGTGCCAACTTTGCATCTTGCTCCATCAAAATGCAACGTCCATATTTTTGAGGCTGGACAATTCTCAAATTTCTTCACGACCTTTGGGATCACTTGATCTTCATCATAGGTGACAAAAGTCCCCCAATCCGGTGGCATGATAATTTCTAAAAGGATTAGTGTCTATATATTCACTCAAGAGGACCTCTTCTGAATCAGTTTGATCCTCGGTCACCCTCTCATCCTCTAGTAGTTCAGTGCAATCCATTTCCTCTTTGGTCAAAGAAGTATGAGCCGCCTCAAAGTTGATCATGGCTTCATCAACCATATGTTCTGAATGTAGAGGTTTGGATATTATTTTCACTTTAGCTCCATGCTTGGTCCTAAGGATCAAGTGTGACCAATCCAAAGAAAGATATCCACCTATCTTTGAAGTGAATTCTTGGGATAAGCAAAGACCGAACATAGGGGGAATGTTTATGATCACGGTATCTTGTGGAACTGTGATACTAGGGCAGGAGAATAGAGTCAAGGGGAGGTCGTTGATGACACCTACGGTTTCAACCTTATTCCCATCAAGTTGCATAACCCATCTATTTAAAGGTTCATAGCTAAGGCCTAAGGCTTCAGCTATCTGTTTGGGCATGACTGTGGTACTAGCACCAAAGTCAATCGTAGAATTGTGCAACAATTTCTTACCCACAATAAGAGTTAGGAAAAAGGGTTTCATTTTTGGCTTACCTTTAACTTTGGCGGAGGCTTCCTCTGCACTGTTAGTGAGGACTTTGTCCAGAGGTGATGAATCAATGGCCTTTCCCTTGAGTGATTGCTCCATTGGCTCAATGATTGCATCTTCCCAGAGGGATTTTTGCAGCAATGACATCTGCTCCGGAATAGCTAGGATATCCCAAAGAGATAAATTAGTTCAAGATTTCTTCAATTGTTCCACCACATTGAATGGTGGCAGATTCAAAGACTTATGTTCTTTAGCCTTCGTTATAGCAATTTCCCTTTGCGGCTGAAATTGTTGTGCAACTGCGAAGGTACTAGGAGTTTTGTCGAAGACAGCTTTGGACTGCTAAATGATTGGTTCGCTCATGAATCTCCTCTTTGAGTGAGTGTTGTAATCTGATTGCACTTGCAGGGCCTTTGATGTGGATGCATCATTTGCAAATACCACCTCTTCTTCTTCCATCCATGAGAAGAGTACTTGATCTAGAGCTATATCTGCATCTTGCTCCAAGGACATCCCTTGCATTTGTGTGGTGAGTACCGCATTTTCCATCTGGGGAGAGGCGTATACATAACCTCAAGGGTTTGACATCGTGCCTTGACTACGCTGTTCTGCCACCTTTTGTTGTAGGTTACCACATGGGTAGTTTCAGGGCATATATGCAACACCACAGGGGAAGCACCAAGGATTGATGTCATCGGCGAGATTGTTTTTCCTCGCCGTCAGTTCTCTACTCAATCTTAGGTGAGCATTTTGTAGCGGAGTAGGGACTGGCACCATCTGATTGCTTGTTTGAGTCTATAGATTTATGTGCGAGCCTCCTTGGAACTAATTTTGCTAGTAGGAAGATTTTTTGCCTTGATAATTTTGGTAGGTTGGGTTCGGAGGTGCGGAATGGTTCTGCTTGATGGTAGTTATTTCATTTGAGATGGTCCGCAATAGCTCCTTAACATCGCTCATCTCATCTTTTGAAGAGCCAAACGTGGAAGCAACATTTTGTGGTGTGCTTGGATATGTGTACATAGATTGGGGAGGAGCCGATGTGCTGGTAGATGGCATCTCTTGGGCCAGAACTGATATCTTAAGAAATATAGGCATAGCAGGCTGAGGTGGCAACTTCCCGACGTCTATTAGATTGTTCTTTGCCTTGACAACAATGTTGTATGCATCCGGTAGAGTGGTCCCGCCAAGAGACTGTATCATCATTGAGATGTCGACATTGATGGATTTCAAGTAGAAAATGAATGCCAACTCGACTGACAAGCGGATAGCAGCCTGAATCCTTTGCCAAATTGTGTGGAACCAGGCATTGAAGTCAGTCATGGCCTCCTAAGGGGCCCACTTTATGGTTGCCAGCAGATGATATAGCGAAGACCAATCTCCATTATTTGAAAATCTCTCATAGAAAGGGTCTCTGAGCTTATCCCAAGTACCGATGGTATTGGCTCCCAAAGTGTGATACCAATCTAGTGCTCTACCTTTGAAAGAGGCTGCGAGCAACCTTAGTGTGACATTTTGGTCGGTAACACCATGCACCAAACACACGTTTGCCACATCTTGTAGGTGTTCGGATGGTGTTTTCGAACCTTCCCTAGTGAATTTTGGTACAACTTTTAAAGCAGAGGTTGGGATAGGGGCCCAAACAGCGGGTGCTACTAGTGCTATAAGGGGGCTTTTGACATCCCATGCTAGATAATTTCTATTAGCAATCAACAACATGGCTAGTGGAGGGATCAAAAAGTTCACTGGACAGGTTCTTGTTCTTACTGTTACTAATGGTGGCACTAGTAGGCAAGGGTTATTCGTTGTTTGAGATCTAGTAACAAGTTGATGGCTCATACACCCACTTTGAATTTAGATACATTAAAAACAGGTCACACTGGGTGTGCTAGAAAAAGAAACTGTTGATGCCAAAATTTGACAAGCAACAACCTTATGTGAAACTCAGTTAATGGGGGACCAATTTCCCTAAATTGAGTGACCTTCGAGTTTTTTAAAGAAGTTGGCTCCTTCTGTAATTGGGGGGTTTGGAATGGGAAAAGGAAGCAGATATAAAAAATAAAGATCTAATCTAAGGCGATGTGCCAAGATATAGGTGTGGGCACGATAAATATCTCTTTCAGATGGGATTTAAGGGCCCATTCAACAATCTGCATGTCTCAGAATAACAAAAATCATAGATGAAAACTCAAATAATCTATTCAATAACATAAAATAACTCCCATACACATTTATTGAAAAGAAGAGTCCAAGACATGGTCTAAATCAACAAACTTATATTGAAATTATAGAAGTTTTGCAAATAAACTACTTAGTACAATAATGGCACAGTATAATGTTTTTGTCAAATAGCTAAGAAACAGAAAGGCCGAACAACAACATGGCACAGTTTGTGAGTCTTATACAATAATAAAAAAATAATACAAAAGGCCTAGTGTCTTTCCACTATTTTTCTATGTATGTTACGAACTCATTTTCGGAAAGAAGAAGCAGTATTTATAGATAAAACATCCCACCACCTAAAAGACAGTAACAAAAAAGATTCATGCAACACGAGCAATGATGTTCATCACAATGATTTCCTAACACCGTTGCAACAGAAAAGATTATGGCTCACAGAATAGAACCGCCCTCAAGCTAGATGCATCCCCTACAAATGATGGTTGTGGTCCCAATGTAGAAGCAACAAATTCCAATGCAGACATGTGTCACTCACCCATAAAGTCAGTTAGGACACGTGGCAATAGGTCAAGGCTTGTCGTTGATTCTTCCTTCCTCACAATGAAAACCCCCGCGAAGAAGACATGTGGAGAAGTCTTCATTACTAGTGATGACTGTGGGGTCCACCAAAAAGTGTCCACAAAACGATGCTACATGGCATGCGGGCGGAGCTTGGTAAGAAAGCGAAGGGAAGCAAGCATTCAAAGGCCCGCGTTGCTAACACAGGGAAGCATGACAAGGCTTAGTAGAGAAGCAAGGGAGGAAATCCTTGCGAGGAGCATGCGATGGACATGTGGCAATAGCGGGTGAAGCTCTTCAAAAAGGGCCCCAAAGATATTCAACTATATGGGGCGCGGGCCGGGTTTAGCAAAAATATTATCAACTCGAAGGGAGCTTGAGGGATTTTATAAAATCCACAAGTACTACATCAAGTTTTTTTCCTTCAATCCATTTGAATGCTCACATAATCACACCTCAAATATTAAGCTCCTACAAGTGTTGAAACAATTACAATCCTCTCCCTTCTCATTCAAGTGAAAAACCACCTAATCTAGTATGTACTACTCTACAAATGCTCTCCATCACCCCTTCAAAATTAAAAATTTGATTTTGTATGTAAAATTTATAACTTGAACTAAAAATTCCAAAGAAATTACTTGCTTCATGGCACCAAAATCTAACAAAAATAAAAAAATCTAGTAGCCAAATATATAGCACTACATAGTTCTTAGAGAGAACTCTCTAACGACTATTAGATGTTAAAAATTCAACATTGTGGGTGAAAGTTATGTTCCCTAGAACAAAATTTCCTTATAATGTTATGAGAGGGTATCGGGGAATTTTTTCAATGATGTCAAAATGATGCTAGCTGACATCACTAACAGTGCTCAAGTGGCACAATGGTGATAGTAGAAAAAAAATGGATGGCATAAGGACATTAGTAGGTGGCCAATTTCAAACAAGGTTTAAAAAATGTTTAATTTTTAATTTTTAATTTTCCAACAACGGATCCCATGTTGTTTTAAAACTAGTTAAATTTTTTGTGTTACACTCATGAGGGGCTAGTTGGAGGCCGCTAGCTCCATATGACCATGAACCAATGACTAAGGGCTAATCCTTTGTTGGCTTGACAAAATTGGCTAGCCATTGATAGCCGCCAATAGGTTGTACCTTGATAGTACCCCTATTGGTAAATGTTGCTGGGTTACGTGGGGGTCTATGGACCCCCCACAATTCTGATTTTTTTAAATAAAAATTCTCAATAAATTTTGTTGTTGCAAGATTCATATATTTTTTTTAAAAATCCACTCTGCAATATTTAGCAATCTAACAACCATATGATTGAGGGAGAGGGAGGCTTAATTTTTTATCACAATGGCCAAAATAGGCTAAATTTAATGTTAATTTTTATTTCTTAGGCCTCCTAGATCTAATTACGAGGTCCATTTTGCCTCAAGGGTCAATTATGAAACTTCCCTCACATAACTCTCATGGTGAACACCCAAAAGAAACCCTTTTTGTAACTCATTTTTGTTGATGATGTTTTCTGCACAGCAACAACTCAGATAGAATATGAAATCCTATCTCTCTTGAAAGGTAAATCTCTATTAGCAAGCCTCAAGAGATAACCCCAAGGTCTCTAATGTCAAGTCTTGACAATGCATAAACAACTCAGTGATAAATGTGAAAATGTTGGTAATCACAAAGGGACCTTACTACAAGCAAAGACTGAATCTTGAACTTATCAGATCTAGCAATGTAATGATACTTCAATCCTAAATCTAACTCAAATGATAAAGAAATAACAAAATATATAATGTTTCAAAGAGATTTCTTGATTAAAACTACTCCTAAGATTAACAATGCAAATGACAAACACTCGAAATGGACCAATCCCTCAGAAACTAATTTCTACTTGACCTAGATGGATCTGCAATCTTATAGAAATAGTGCAATCTTCTAAGGTGTTAAAGATTTTTAGATCATGAACATTCATTCAAAACAACCCTATTGCAATTGAAATGAATAAACCTTCACAACTGAACTAAGCACAATGAATATAAAAGTCCAGGCTAACTTTGCAAAGCAACTAACAATCAGTTGGTTGCGAAAAGTGTGGACCAGGGATTGCTGCAAACACTTCAAGCATCAAATCACAAACATTATCAATTTATCTAACATTAACCCTAATGCACTTATCAAATAACTTAAGCAATTGCAAAGATAGAATCACAAGAACCATGCAAGATAAATCAACACAAGAGAATTCACCAAAAGCACAATGTCTCCAATTGTATTGAATCACCCAAAGTAGCAACAATTCTAGTATTATGTTATAGCACTTGCTCAAAAATTGACTAACTTCTACCTTTTCTCTACTGCCTAATTCGCTTGTATCTGTCTATGTATTCTATTCTAAGTCTATGTATATCTATCTCACAAATGAGGTGAAATGCCCAATTTATAGAGAACCCCAAAGCATGTCGGCCAAATAAGGGTTTTACAAGAATAAATCAGCCACAACAAGTTGACCCAATTGATGTTTACAATAATAAATGGCCACAAAATAGGTCGGCCCAAGGAGAATTCAAAATAGAACAAATTAGCATTTAATGCATGAACTCAATCCAGGTCGGCCTGGGATCTCCAATACAATTCGAACCAAGGCACAAATTTCAATGCAGCCCCATATTAACTGCCTCCTTCCATTCTTATCCTGAGCGCACCTCACCAAGTCAGCCAAGGGGTGGAGTAACTTGAATTTCTTTATAGTTTTAACTTCATCTCCAGAATTTCCTTGATGACTCCAGCAAAATTAAGCCTACACTCAGCAAAAACCAGCATAAATATCCATTATAACACTACTATAACATGAAGATCAAGATTAGTCAATCATCAACAACATATTTGTCATCCAAATAAATCTGAGCAAAGATCGAAATCCCGCAAAAAATCATGAACACAGTCTGAGATTTCGAGCCAACCGCGAAATCCAAGCCAGAAGGGAAATTCTGAAAAAATCTAGCCTAGGCGGATTCCGGTGAAGAAGGCACAAAATCCACCATTAGATCATTAAAATGCAGAAAATATGCAAATGACTTGTGCAATTTATCAATTAAGAGCATGGAATAATAAGAATTTAACATTAAAATCATCCAATTCAACCAAATTTTTGAGTTCCACAGCGCCTCCCAAAAAATTTGAAAAAATCTGGCCAGACAGGAATTCTGCAGAGAGCAAATTTCTGGAGTTCAGCACATTCCGGGAAAACGGAGAAGGGCAGGAAAAATTGGGAAAATCCGACCGAACAGGAAAATCCCGAAGTAGGAAGAAAACCCGAAAATCAACAATCTAACACGAATTCGCTCAAATTGATCGAAAGATCACGAATTTGAGGACCTTGGGCATGGAAATCATTTAACTTGAACCTCCTACAGATCTTCTTTGAATTCAAGGTTCATTCAAAAACAAATTAAGATGCAATGGTGACGCCCTAGGCATGAAACCCTAGATTTCAACCATGAACGCACAGAGCAGGCCAATAACACCAAATACACAGGAATTCGAACTCCAAGCAAAACAAAAACGCCAAAGCACCACAAGACCAAATATCACAACTCAACAGGATGCCAACAATAAAGCATAATGGCAAGAAAATCCTCAAAGATCGAATTCATACAAGGAGCAATCATAAATGCAGCAGACTAGACGAGTTGAAGGAATCCAGAAACCTGACGGCAAGGCGAAATTCTAGAAAAATCCAGCCTGGGAGGAATTCTGCGAAGGCCAAAAATTCTCGAACTATAGTGTAAAACAGGTCAAGCCAGACTCTGAACGTAATCCGGGAAAATCCAAAGGGACCGGAAAATCCTGAACTAGCTCAAAAACCTGAACCTGGCCCAAAATTTAAGTTTTCAATATGCTACTTGGGGAAAACACTTGGGCAAGCAAGATAAAATATTAAGCACATGCCAAGGCAATTTTCAACATGCAACTCCTCAAAATCAAGGGGCCAAAGGCACAAAAGCGAAAGCAATAGAGGGTCCCTGCCTTCAACGGGGCGTGTGTGCAAAAACTGCACAACAATTTTCAAACCCTAGACTTGTAAAAAATAACCACAAATTTGAAAACCAAAAATCCCCAAATCTACAAATATCAACCTACACAACATATCTCATACCATGAAATGTTTAAAATATCTCCAACATTATCATGGATTAAACTTTGCATAAGATATGTTCATACAACTTAAACCAAAAATAAATATTTATCACATCCCTCAACCACAACCATGGATCTGATACCACTTGTTAGGAAAATGATATAGGTTGATCAAACCATTTCCTACATTACTCCATGAGAGAAAAGCATGATACAAGCTTACATAAGAACTAGATATGGTTCAAAGATCAAAGACATACCACAAGATTACACAAGATATATATGCAAGTCAAAGTGGGAGAAACATGCAAGGATGAAAAGTGCCTTGGCTCTTTCCCCCCATTTTCTTTGGACTCAATTTGACCCTTACCCTAATATTATAGCCTAGTGTCTAAATAACACATTTCTATGCAAGAGTTTGCATTTAACCTATACCTTAGCCAATTCTAAGTCCTTGTTCCCTAATGGTCTAGACTCAACTCATATCTATTACTGTTGGCCTCAATGAAGATTATAGTTACAGCCTTGAACTTGGTTTAAGACCACAACCTTAAACTCTGTCTTTTTAAATTCAAAGTCAAACATGAGCTCAATTTGAATGACTTTCTAATTAGTTAGTGCTTGTTGACTCGAATATAAAATATTTATTTATTTGCATGTTAATGTGATGTATAAAAAAACAAAGCCTTAGTTCGTTTTAGATTCGACATTCATCATCTATCATCAACCTATTCACATATCACTTTAGCATTATCTAGAGCATACTAGTAGCATATATGGAATCATAAAGAATGACATAAGCATTTGCATTTTTGTTTGGCATGTCTTCATACATATTCTAAATTATTATACCAATCAAGGGACTTGACTAAGGTGTAAGGTATGAAGCTAGTTGACTTTGCTATCCTAGGATAACACATTCCAATGGTGCTTTTAAGCACAACCATTTGAGATATTAAAGAGAAACAAGATTCTAAATACAAACTATAAAGGTGAAGGTTGCAAAATGGGGTAAACACCATAGGTGTAAAGATCAAGGTTGTAGGGATGGGATTGAACTAGAAAAAGTGGTCATTTCCTAGTATGTCAAAGCATAATAATTTCAAATCTAATAGAAGTTAGATTTGAATCACATATCTTACATTACAAGAAATCATTTTCTTACCATATCTAGAGCTAAGTAAACTTATCCTTCATTGCCATTTTTTTTACATATTTCAAATATTATTTTGAAACTAAACCTTTTAACCTAATTTAAAATTTGTTGTTTGATTTCTTAATTAATTAATCAATCTAAATAATTTTTGAAAAACCTTCTTCTTTAATAAATTAACTACCAAAAACATTCAAAAATCTGAAAGTAAGAGGGGATAATAAGTGCGATGATAGTAGAATACTATTTCTTATTTGACACTATGCTCTAGGGTAGGAATGGTTGATTCGTTGCTATTTATAGCATCTACCAATAAGATTTAGTGCACGAAATTTCAACTCTTTAGATGCACTAATAAAATACATGTGAAATCAATGATATGAAATGGTTTTAATTACGTCCACAAAATGAAACAATCAATTGCACCACTGAGGACACTTAAGACAAACAATTAGAATCAAACTTTCATTTTCAACCAACATGCAATAAAACAAGACCCTTTTATTATTATAAAAGATAATGACATTGATTTTATCATAAATGAAATAAAACCATACAAACAATATATAATACCACCTATTACACCTACTGGGAACTCCTATAATCAAACTTTAATTTTTACCGACATCCAATATAATAATAAAACAGACCTTTCAGATTGATACAAAAGGTAATGGATTTGCCCTTTGCCCTTTGCCCTTTGCCCTTTACCCTTTAACGAGGCAAAAGCATATCCACCGTTGATGATAGCCACTACAGCTCCTCATCCTACGGTTCACATCTAAAGCTTTAATAAAGGAGGAGGCTTAAACATCACCATCTCAAAATCAAGTTTGCTTTTTCAAGACCTGAATTGGTGCTCACACTTGAGACCCCAAAAGTGGGGTCGGTAGAGATCTAAAAAATTAGAACACGACAACTCACGAGCATGTGGAGGTGAACAGAGAATTAGAAACCTCGAACACGCCTTTCTATTGGTCCATGTCAGCCAAGTCCACGTGCGTAAGGTTTGAATCACGTGGGCTATTGCTGAAATCTGTCCGCGAGTACACTCACCTTCCTGTGGGACACTGACCTGCCCCAAAATTTTATCCAAAGTGCACTCCGCTCTTGGTTTTTAATGGACGGAAAGTTTTGGAGAACATCATTAGGTTTTTCAGTTGCAGGTTTGAAGGTTGGATATGATAATGGCGGAGGATTAAATACCGTGTATTGCTGCAATGTCAACTGTTTGCATCTGCACCTGCACCGATCATATGCTTTTCTTCGATGCAGATGCAGCTACAAACAGATAACGCTGTGGCCTTCTCTTTATAATTTGTTTTTGCTTTTTCTTTTGGGATCTGTAGCCTCCCCTGACATTATAACATTTTTTTCTTGCTCTAACATTTACAGTATTTTTTCTTGTGAGGCTTTGTGTTTAATCTCGTTCTGGCTACATCACCTGGCTTACTTGGCAGATAAGTATACAGTGCATTGTCTGGTTTAGTAGGTAAAATGGTATGAAGGGTGGTTTTTTAAAATAGAAATTTATATTAGAGATTTAGATTTCTATAGTTTATGATATGATATTGAATTTTTTTATAGTTTTTGAATTTGATTGTATAAATATTTTTTTATCAATCAGAAGAAAAAAATTATATTTTATGAAATGGATTAAGGATCATTTACAATTTAGGAGAAGCTGCATCAAGTTTTTGTTTGAAGTACCTGACCTTCAACGGATGCCATAATTTTTCGGTTCATTTTAAGCAAGCACTAGAAACAATGAGAACATGATAAACACTGCAAGTTAAAAAATAGTATAAAGCAGCTTTTTTAATCCCTTGACTTTATTCAACTTACAGAGAGTTCTATTGGAGCTTTTGCTATATATATATATAGCCTGTCACTGTTCATAGTGACTTTTGGGTTCATTTTAAGCAAGTACTAGAAACAATGAGAATATGATAACACTGAAAGTTAAAAAATAGTATAAAACAGTTTTTTTAACCATTTATTTTATTCAACTTGCAGAGTTTTATTGAAACTTTTTTTCAGTTAATTAACAAATACAGTTAAATGTGCATTCTAAGGGTTGGATAGACAATAGTATTTGCTGTTGTTCATAATGACTTTTGGATTCATTTTAAGCAAACACTAAAAAAAAATAAGAATATGATAAACACTGTATAACATAAAACAAACATTTTTAATCCAAACATTTTTAATCCATTGGCTTTATTCAAGTTACACAGTTCTATTAGAGCTTTTGCTACATATAGCCTGCTGGTGCTCATAGTATCATTGTATGTGTTGCTTTGGTTGGATTGATCTCCAATATTTTTATATTGTTTGTTTACTTTCACCATTGGTTTTGTTTGATTTTCTCCCTTACAGAGCCTGGTGTATGTGGCATTCATATTTTCTCCCTTACAGAGCCTGGTGTTTGTGGCATTCATCTTTTTGTGAATCTCATCTTATGCATTACCAACCCCAGCATATTGTGGCCTTTTTCAATTTTATTGTCTTTGGATGCCAGTACTTAAGCACTCATTCTCATTCTGCCTTCTGGCTATATGGATCTCAAAGTTGGGACCTTTTAACTCGAGTAGTGAATCTTTGCCACTGTTTTTTATTGGCTAAGCATACTACTGGATCTTTAACATTGATATGTGATTAAGCTGTTTTGGGTTCAGTGGCTCAACCAAACAAATTGTGCTTGGTTTTTTAACTTCACTTGTGTTAGTATAATGGTTTTTTAATTTCACTTGGGTTAGCATTTAGAATAATGAAAGCTATCTTTTTCTTTTTTCTATTGCAGGAATTTTTTCAGGTGGTATCACGGGGATGGGGAAGATTAGACTTCGTGACCTCTTTTCTCCAAAAGGATGCTTTAGCCAATCGAACTAGACAGACCCCCCGTCCCAAAAACTATTTAGAATATTATTAATATCTTTTTAGTTTATTTTTATTAAAAGATTTAATAATTAAAGATATTATTTATTAATAAAAATAAAATTTGTAAAAAAAATATTTTTTTTTTTATTGATTGTTTTACAATTAAATCAATAATATTAATATGTAAAGCCGGCACGCTACCGGTTGGCTGGAGGCTGTGGGATGGTTCCTCATGGTCTCAGGTTCGACTCGCTCTCGGTTTAATCAGGAGTAGTGGTTGCCTGCTCCATATACCCCCAGGGACTAGTACGGGGGTAGTGGTTTCCGGCTCCATATACCCCTCCAGGGAGTAGTCTTGCCTTTTTGCTCACCTCCAAAGTGGTTGTTGGCTCCATATACCCCCCAAGGGACTAGTCTTGCCTTCCTGCTCGCTTCCAAAGTGGTTGTTGTTTCCATATAACCCCCCAGGGACTAGTATGAAGGTAGTGATTGCAGGGCTCCATATACCCCCCGAGGGAGTAGTCTCGCCTTCCTGTTCGCCTCCAAAGTGGTTGTTGGCTCCATATACCCCCCCAGGGACTAGTCTTGCCTTCCTGCTCGCCTCCAAAGTGGTTGCTGGCTCCATATACCCCCCTAGGGACTAGTCTTGCCTTCCTGCTCGCCTCCAAAGTGGTTGCTGACTCCATATACCCCCCAGGGACTAGTATGAAGGTAGTGACTGGGGGCTCCAAATACCCCCAAGGGAGTAGTCTCGCCTTCCCACTCACCTCCAAGTGCCACTGAACAGGAGGTCACGGGGATACCCTGAATAATAATAAAATAAATAAATAAAATATTAATATTTAAATAAGATACCTTTGATCATTAAAGCATTGGATAACCCTAAATGCTATATGACTTATTTAGTCCTTTGCATTGTCTATTCCTGGCCCATAAGTCCTGACCACTTGGAAATTATTAGAATTGACAATTTTGTAGTGGTCCATTCCAGACAGCATTGGTTCTTTTGACCTACCCCATGTTGTAGATAAGTGACAACATCAAGCCGTGCTGTAGATGTTACAACGTTATCCGTCATCCCTAGTTTTCTTATCATCACTTATCAATGCTGCTAGTGAATGATCAATATTATATTCTAATCCATGAATGGTTATTGAAATCTTTTAATGATTATATGTCTGTGCATATATTGGGTGAAAAGTTTATTGCTTTTCTTGACTTTATAGTTCTCTGAATAAATGTTTCTGGCTTTTCCTGTTTCTGTACTGGTACACCCTCATTGACCAATTTAGTCAATCTGTGGACATTAACAGAATTTCCTTGTTTTTCCTGCAGCTCATCAGGGTAAACTGGACAAGGACTTTGTGGAGATATTCAAAAGAGGTTTGGTTGTAAAAGAATGCACCTTACAAACGCTGCAACTGCATTTTTAAGAGGTTTGTTCATTATTTCACAAGGCCAACCTTCATTTTGCAAACAGAATTGATTTTCAGAAACACTGTCAATCAATCAGTCTTTGTATCTGATCATAGAATTGCTAGGAGGAAAACAGGTCATCACTGCAATGAGATTCCCTGACTATTATCCGTCAAGATAAAAAAAAAAAAGAGTTCAGTAAATTAAAGATGCACTGCTAGCTTGTAGCATCGAGGCCAATTCCATGGTATGAAAACAAATCCGAAATTCTATTATACTAATTGGGTTGTAAGCATTAAGCTCTTTAAGAAGTATTTTTCTGTCAGCACTATACTATAAGTAATCTATGGTAACCGAACTGTCTACCTCCACTATGTAAATTGAAGTACGTTTATATTTGGGTGTAATATTGCTTCTCTAAAACTGTTATTTTTGTGTGATAAGATTGTGGCGGCATTAGATGTCTAACATCGATAATGGAGAAAGGTCGTGGCCTCAGGAATTTGGATGGATTGAGTTGCCTCCACTTATTTGGAATATTGTGGGTATATGAAGTTTGGACTCTGTTCTTGCCAATATATATCGTTTGGGTTTTGTGTGACGTATAAAGTGTATGCTTCTTTTTGTTTACAGCCATGAAGTAGTTGGTCTTTTCTATAAAAAAATTTTACGCAATATGCCTTTCGGTATTATAGGGACAGGGGAAGACTAAATCTCTTGACTTCTTGTCTGTAACAGAATGTTACAGGACAGGGGAAGTCTGTAACAGAATGCTAAGGGGACATGGGAAGACTAGACCTCGACACGCCCTCCGTACTATGGGGACAGGGGAAGACTAGAAGACTAGACCTCTTGACTTCTTGTCTGTAACAGAATGCTACGTGGACAAGGGAAGACTAGACCTCGTGACTTCTTGTCTGTGACCTCATGACTTCTTGTCAATGCTACGGCGACAGGGGAAGACTAGACCTCGTTACTTCTTGTCTGTAATAGACTGCTTTAACCGGAGAGCTAAACCCCCACCCCAATTTATAATTGTTATTAAATAATTAATTATTCTTATAAAATTATTTGGAAATTGTATAGAAATACAATGTTTATATATAAATATCTGCACAATATTTTGTAATTCCAAATAATTATTAATAATATTTTATTTTACATTTTGCAATGTATATTATAGATCAGCTATATTTATAATATTATTTGCTTGCATTTTTTTACATAATATCACCATAAAGACATCTGAAAATACCCACCCAATGAAGAAAGAAAACAATTGGAGAGTTGCACCAACACATAAATAATAAATAATAAAAAAATGTTTATATAGTATTGTTCAATATTGCAGGCTGTTTATTTTAAAAACTAGTGTCATAGTAAAGCCACAAGATAAATGTATAAATCTGCAACCCTACGAAATTGGCGTGAGCTGAGGTAAAAAAATTGGTGAATGAAGTCTTTAAGCTTTGATATTTCACAAGGTATCACCTCTTGCATGTTGAGAAGTATATTTTTTTAATGTGAATTAAAAGTTTAAATTTCATAGTATTTTTTATATTCTGGAGATTTAATATTTCATAGTCTGGAGGTTTAATATTTCGTGTGGTGTCATTTTTTATATTGAGGAGTATATTTTTTAATATAAATTAAAAGTTTAGAAAGATAGTACATGTTTACATTTTGGATTAGTGGAGAAATAAGGTATCTTTGTTAAAATTTTGAAAATTAGAATGATAAGATTAAGGTGTTTTCTAAGAAAGAGGGAAATGATTTGATTTTTTGCACATTATAATAGTGTTACAGTATTATTTCTTTTCAAGTATCTTTTAAGATGGAGATTTTGTTAGATAAATGTTTTAGATTCAATTTTCATACTTAGAAAATGAAAATTTAAATGCAATTAATGAATACAAAATTATGTGCAATAGTAAATGGGAAGGAAAAAACACTTATAAATACAAATAAATTATTACATAGGTATAATAGAGATGATATAGGTAAAAGCTATTATTGATCTTGCTCTTTTTTATTCAAAATTACATCATGTAGATTTAGACAAATTATCAATAGAAATTTGAGATAATTTAAATAAAATGTTTGGAACAAATACAATTAATGCAAAGTTTTCTGTAAAACCTAAAATATTCAAATTTAAAAAGAAGATAGAATCACTATGCCAAATTACAGAAACAATTTAAAGTCTCTAATTAGACAACTTGCAAAAGTCAAGGCTCTTAGATAATGATGATGCTAAATTTATTTTGTTAAACAGTTTGCCTTAAAAATACAATAATGTTATTTTTGTACTCAGTCAAATAACTTCTCAAACCCTAAAAGATATGATTTCAACCCTTTTAGTGGAAGAAAAAAGAACAAATGCAAAAGATACAAAAGTTGATTCTCAACATGAGAATGTATTACACCCATGAAACAATAATAAAAGATCATATACAAACAAAGAGGAAATTGAATGCTATTATTGTAAGAGAAAGGTCACATAGCTTGTACTTGGGTCATCCCACAACAATGGGTTACACTTTTTGGCCAAACTTGACATTGAAATCAACGTTTTCAGAGAAAACTTCACTTTCTAACACTTATAGTAGGTAAACTATTAGGAATTTGAAAATGATGTAAACTAGTGATTTGTGAGATTTTGTCTGTAGATTTTAAATGTATTTTTTAAAAAAAAAATTGAAATTAAATTATAATTTTTTTGCGTCTCCTTTGATAACTAGTTTTTAATAGTAAACAACATTTTTAAAAAGTGGTGTACTTCGGCTCGCATAACGTTTTTTCTATAAAGGATAAAATTTTGATTCTTTTGAATTTAGGTTGGTAACACAAGTATCTAGTGGTTTCATTTTGTTTCATAGCATTTTGTTGAATATTTTTCTTTTAATTAAGTTTTGAAGTCAAAACATTTATAATTTAGACATAGGTGCACTTCGGCTCCATAACTTTTTTGGTATGTATTGAAATTCAATTTTTTCTTTTTTTGTTGGAACAAAAGAACATCAATACCTAGTTCCTATATATTTTTCAAATTTTTCCTCAAATTTACTATTTTCCACAATGATTTTTCACCGAACTTGATGTTCGGTGAAAAACCTATGTAAAACTAAAAATAAAATATAAAATAATAAACAAAATATATTAAATTTATAGTTGTTGGAAAGCACGTTTCGATCACTACAATCATCCAGCTTGGTTTATCAAGTTGACTCCATTTTCACCTCCTTCCCAAGCTTCGATAGTAAAAAAAATGCATAAATTTTGAAATGGTGGAGGGGAAGGTGAAAAAAGGGGGTTCATTCGAACCCCCTATATGGTGCAAGAGGGGGTTCATTAGAAGGGGAGGATTCATTCGAAGGGGGGGTTCATTAGAAAGGGGGTGGTTCATTTGAACCCCCTTCATTAGAAGGGATAAACCATTTTAAATTTTTTGATGGGCATTTCTAATTTTTCTTCATTCAAAAAATTGTAACCCACTATTGTGGGTTTACCCACTTGTAGAACTCAAGCCAATGATGTTCTCAAAGGAAAATTCAAAGATAGATCAAGTGAAGTTAACTTAACCTATGTTGAGAATAAGGATCAACCAATTATGCTTTGTTGAAAATTATTGTTTTGAAGATACTAGAGATAGATACTTATGTTAAGCCTTCACGATTGAAGGCTAGTGCCATTGAAGGTTGGGCGATTTTTATCATTTCTAGTCAACTTCTCACTCATAGATGATGATGAACCAATAGATTGTTGTATAATAATTAAAAGGATATGTGATTTGGGGTTGGAAGAGGTCGTAATCTAAGAGTCAAGAATTTAGCTCAAGGGCTATGCTCTTCCAAGGGTTACAAGACAACTTAATGGAGTTACACTTGCTTCAAGATTTATTTTTTCAAAGAAAAATCTTCTAAAGAATATGTATTTATATGTTCCAATCAAATTTTTTTATTATGTGAAATAAAAATCTAAAAGAGGTATTGGAATATCAAGCTTTTCATATTTTAATAGAGTCATCTTAGTGACTTTGTGGTTTATTATGTATTATTGAACTTAAATCATTAGTTAATCCCATAAGATAGTTTAAACATGGTAGGAAAATGTAATGCATATATATGCATTTGCACAATACTTTATTACTTGATATATATATTATTTATTTATTAGTTTTGTTCTATGGCTAAAGCTAGCTAGAATTTGTAAAGGTGTAAAATAACACAAGTCGGCCATACAAGGAACAATCCATGCATTGGTTCACAATGGCTAAGCCCTGTAAGTTATCTATCCCTTCTGTATGTATGCATACAAGCAATACTTGACCTAAAGTGAGTAATCCATGTGCATCTTGCTCAATAGGTCACATTCTCAATTGATTCACTTTGGATGCCTAAGTGCTCCATGGCCTCAACTTAAGTTTGAAATCCTACCTACGCAAAAGGATTATTTTAGTTTTTTCGTCTGGAGAATTTGGACTTGAATTATTTTAGTTGGTGTTATCTTCGCATAGGGTGTTGAGTTTCTTCGTTAATAATTATTGCTCCAAATCATATGCGACTGTTTAGCTTATTTTGGCTAGTAGTCATTGTTTAAATTTTCTAGAAATAATTTATGGGACTAGTGGTCTCATGAATATTTAATTTGTTGCTTATTTTTAAGCAATCATATATGAAGTTAATGTTTATTTACTATTTATTTGCATGTATGAATGATTAATACCTAAAATTTGGAAGGGAAAATTAGAAGCAAATGAAAAAGGGATTTTTTTTGAGCCACCTGACATTTTTCTTAATATGCATCCACTACTTATTTTCAGCCCCTTTTTTTCATAGCATATTTTCAATTCTTAAATAGTAGTTGCTCCACTAAAATATAGAAAATATCCTAAATTAGCCCTTTCCCACAATTTTAAATTTGCATGGGAGCACTCTAGTTGCTTAAATTTAAGTAGAAAATGCACTTAAGCAGCTGCATGGAAACTTGGGGTAAGTACATTTGTCTATTTAAAACTTTGATTTAAAATAATAAATAATGATAAGTATATTTTAGATAAATAAATAAAAATTTGGGATTGAACTATAATTAAATATGGAAATTATAAAGAAGATAAAAAGGGATATGAGGTATGTTTAATTGTATGTTTTAATATGATTTGTTGAAAGATGGGAGTAAATTATATTTTTGGATAGAATTGAAATTTTATTTTCAGTTAAGGTTTTGTCAAGAGATTGAATTGTGTATTTATGTGTCCACTTCCACACACTAGTGTCTTTTTGGTGTGTTGTTGTAAGATGTGCACATCAACATTCCTTGCTAGCAAGGTCACATCCTTTATACCAATTATAATAAATCCTTACACTTGTTATTGTTAGAGTCACTCAAGGACTCAAGCCTCGAGGATCATCTACAAAAACCAACAACCTTCTACAAGAGGGAAAAACAAGAACATGAAATTGCAACAATGGATGCAAGATATGACCAACATGCATTAATACTCAAGATTGCAGTGATATATGGGACTTACACAACTGAAAATTATCTCAGCTGAGTGAAATTGGATGACTTACAATGTACATATGAAGCATTGCTTATATAGGCAAGGGTGATGATGTACCAACATCAAATGGTTGTGTCATAATTAAATGACATGATCCAATATTAAATAACCTAGGACACAAGCATTAAATAAAAACCAACTAGATAAGATAAGTGACAGCTAATACTTAACTAGAAAGATTCCCCCTAATTGTTGCTAACTAGAAAGATACCCTCCTAGGACCTATGTGGACTTAACAATGTAAATAAGACCTAGATAAGACTAGATAGGAAAAATACCTATTTGCACCAACACCTCTCCCTTAAGTACAACTTAGGGAGTCGATTACTATACAAATGACACTCAGATGGGTCCTAGCTACAAGGCCATGTTAGGTACCCATGTACATATGCAATGCAATCTCTCACAAATGGAGAAAAGGAGAAAACCCAGTGAGACAAAAATCCTCTCCAAAAGAGAGATAAAATACAAAATACTCTCAATGATGCATGAGAGTGATGAGTTTCCTGCAATGGTAGAAGCTCAACATTGAATGTTGAAGATGATCCAATCTCGCCAAACAACATTCATCCCCTTAGGAAGAAACAAAACCAAGATGATATGTAGGATGTCTTCCTATTTCAAAAAGGAACATGAGGGAAGAAGAATAATATATGATGTCTTTGAACGATGCTCAAGTATTTCCATGTCGATGTCGAAAGTTAACAAACTCCAAACATGCATTCTAGGCCACACAACTGAAGATCCCAATCCAAAACCTCCTAGAGACGGATGTAGAACACACTCCAAAGACAAAGATATCTCCTTTGAAGAAGCCTCCTCCAAATGCTGTCCAAAAGTATCCACACTCATAGCAAGCTGCAAAGAGTGATCATGTAGAGAATGAACAAGAGGGTTAGAGAATTCCCTCGCAACAACTAAAGAAGAATCGTCTCCATTAAAGAGAATATACATGTATGCAATCAATAGTGTCTCCCAAATATGAAATGTGAGACTCAACAAACAACCCACCAATGTTTGTCAAGTATGCATCCCAAGTAGATGTAGCTAGAAGACAAAGAATGTCAAGTGTTGCACTGAATCACAAGGAGCCAAATCTATGGAATCACAAGCATCCTCAAGTACAACAATAGATGAAGGAGATGAGATCCCAGTGCATGTCATTTGAATACACCTATCATCCCCCATTGTGTCCTCATCATTAAGAACACTAGATGATTCAGTTGATGATGGTTTAGGGGAATTAGGAAAACTAATGCCTTGAGCAATGCAAAGTTGTTGCAATTGATGAAGTTCATAAATAAGTTTAAAATCATCAAGTTCTTTTTTCACACATTCATCGATTGTATGCCTTTTCTTCCCACGATAATCACATTTGACTTTCCATGAGTTAGAATACATGATTAGAACCAACAAAAACACAATATTACCCCACCACCCCCCCCTAAATTACTTAATCATGAAACCCCCCAACAAAGTGGACTCGATCTTAGTGCATATAGATTGCCAAATTTGGCCATAAGCTCAAAGAAAATGTTTTACAAAAGATGAGAAAAAATTGATCCCACCATTGCAAATTACACATAAAATTATGCACTTTCAAAAAAAAATCACCTAAAAATGTTACTGTATGAGTGAGAACGGATCCTCAGAAGTTCCCAAAACGAAAAAAGCTTGGTAACAACTCTAAAAATCTGCAATTTATGAAAAAATCAGACACCAAAATAAAAAAATATTACACCACTATGAAGAGGGTGAAATTCTACCCCAAATTAAAAAAAATCTCAAAAGAGGAGCTCGTATGACCAAGATATGCCTTTTGAAGTTGGACTGCAAAATCAAAATTGTTGATGGAGAGGGGGAAGATTTGAGCGACCTGTTAATGACCATTTGGCTGTCAAATTTAAGACAATGAATTATGATGTTGTTTAGACATCAAATTTAACAGTGTCAGATGATGATCATTTGGTTGTCAAATTTAAGATAGTTGCGTGAGAAAAGCTAATTTTTTTCCCTACACAAAAAAATGAAGTATTATATATGAAAATAAGGATTTTTGGCCCTTCTGAATTCAATGGAGGGTTTTATTTTGACCCAAAATTCTCTAAAATGAACCTGCAATATAAAGCCACAAAGAAAAACCCTAAATATGGTATTTCTATCAAGTTTTTCTGATTCTCCAGGTCATCATATAATGCAAGAGAAGAGCATACTCAACTTTTCAAGATCCACCAATATTTGCAACTTTATAATAACTCAAGCCTGATTATCTCCCATGGATTTGAGAAGGGGTTTTGTAATTCAAAAGCTCTGATACCATGTCAGAGTCACTCAAGGACTCAAGCCTCTAGGATCATCTGCAAAAACTAACAACCTTCTGGGTGTGTGCACCAATCTGTGACACAAAAAAGGTGCCACATTGTGCAAAAAACCCGAAATAGAGCATTTGGCAAGCACCAAACAACTTAAGCATTTAGTGAGCATCAAATTTGGTGCTTGCCAAATGTAAAAGTTGTTTAAAAAAACAAGTGTTTCAACCTCATTTTTTTGCAAACCCTCAACCCTAGCTCTCATTTTCTACCCTTCCAACTCGCGCTCGCCAAAAGGAGTTTGAATTTTGCTTGTGATTCTTCACAAGGATGCCGCCAAGATGTCAAATAGGTCAAAGAGATCGAAGAGGTATGCATTTATATTGTTTTAATTTTGATTTTGAATTAGAATGTAGATTGAAATAGGTTTTTTTAAAAACCTTTGTTTTAATTTCCAAGAAATCAATCTCCACCTCCAAACATTGACAATTCACAATCACCCCCTCACGAAGAGCCTCTTGAACAAGAACAACCTCAAACCCCTCTATTAGTTTGTAGGCATCCACAAGGAACCCAAGAAAATATCTTAAATCAAATTGAAAACAACACAAGAGAGATTGAACAATTGATTGGAAGATTAACTGAGCATGTTGAAACTCGCCCTTATAGAAGAGGGATTTCCAAATCACTGAAGTTGATTATATTACATGTAGGAAAAAAGAAAAAATTTAGCAAAGCCGACTTGTGTGCCCTTTTTACAGACCCAAGAACAAACACACCTTTATCACATGCATGCAGGAGGTTCCCCATCCATTGGTGCCACCATGAATTAATAAAAAATAAGTTTTCAAAGTAGTGGCGGATGGTTTTTAACTAGCCTCCATGTAATAACTATGAGGTACTAGAATATTTTTTGAGGAAACTCTATTGTGAGTTTGTCCTTAATAAGGTGCCAAATTATTTTGTCATTTTAGACTTTTAGGGTAGAGGTGGGGCCTCCACACATGATAGACTGGGTGCACGGTGTAATCTGCAATTGGCATTGAGACCCTTGGCCAAACCCATGGTGGAGCATGTCGTCGTTCCTTCCGTTGTGAAGGACAATGTCGAGGTGGACATGCTGGAGTTGATTAGCTCGCTCACTCAGAGCATTGTATAGTGTGTGAGGCCTCTAGTAGAGCTTGATGTGGATGAGACTTCTAGGCCCAGAGTTCCACCCACCATTTTCGCTCTTGTAGTGCTATTTGCACGTATGATTTTGAGAGTGCTCGGGATGTAGCTAGACAACATACATCAGTTGCAGAGTAGATGGTTATGATAGATGCATTGCTAAATGAAACATTAAGAATTAATACTCAGGTAAAATTCAACAAGTTCATTTAATTTTGTTTATTAAATTCTATTTTGAAATGTAAGAATAAATAAATTAGTAGAATCAATATGATGAAAATTCAGGGTCAGAGTGTTCATGATACGTGCACCATTCCTACAAACCCTTATTTGTTTTCGTCGTTGAGTCCATAGGTATGCAACTAGTATTAAAGTTCAATAAAATTATTGCATGTGAATAGTTGAATGTTATTTGAATGATTGTCTCATAACACGCTTTGGATGTCAAACAGTTTGCTAGTGGACCTTGGACCTCGATAGCTCACTATTCATGTCCTCAAATAACTTTCACTCAAGTAACCTTTATTCATTAATGGTGTTATAAAACAATGTTAGTTTTGGTAATTTTGTGTGTATAAATCTAAAATAATGCTTGAAACTACATGAACTTAGATAACTAGGTTCTTTAAAGTGATGGGAGTAGGAGAATTCATTAGTCCTTTAAATAATCACATCATATATTTTGGCTTTGAACTTGTCGTTTTCACTTTCCTTTCAATCTCAAACCCTTTCACATATTAATTTTACTATCTTATATCTTTTTCTTTGATGACAGTGTCTTCTTTACGATTGAAAACTATCATTTTCATTGTTTGAGATCAATCCATGTAGTTCATTCAACTGGCATCTATCTGCAAAGACATTATAATTCATTGTGTTATGTGATTGTGTTTTTAGATCTCAAGTGCATGTCATAAGATTCCACATTCTCTAATACCATTGACATGGTTGTAGCCTCTTCATTAGCCTTGACCAAGCATGTTTCAAGGATTATCTTGATTTCTTTACTAGCATTCTCAATTCTATCTTCCTAAGATTCTGTTAGGAGATTGCTTTTGAGATTTTGAACTTCAAATTCATTTTCCTCTAGTTTTCTACCTAGCCTTTCAACCTCCTCTTTGTGTTAAAGAAGGTATCTTATTTATCCTCATTTCCCAAGCTCCATAAACTCATTTGCCTTACATTCATACTCTTCAAACTTCTATTTAAATTCAACTCTTAATAACCTAATGTTAAATCTTCACTCTTGAGTTGCATTTGAGCCTTTGTCTTCTTCATTCTTTTCATTTCTTCAATCTTTACCCTCAATTAGTTTAACTTCTTCTTCTTCCTATTCCAATTTCCTTTGCAATGCTTGTTGCTCTGTCTTTGGTGATTGTGGATGCATATTACTTCTCAGCAAACATTACTGCCTCACCCTCTTTTGAGTGTAATATGTTCTCAAAACCTTGAAGATGTCTCATTTTGACTATCTTTTCTACTCTATCCTAGAGCTGACTGCCTCACCCTCTTTTGAGTGTAATATGTTCTCAAAACCTTGAAGATGTCTCATTTTGACTATCTTTTCTACTCTATCCTAGAGCTGACTTCTCACTATCTTCATCCCTTTGTAGAATTTCTACCCTTTGTCCATGTTATGATAGTATTTTCTACCTATTTATGACTATCCAACATCATATCTCACAGTCCATTTACCATTACCATCAGAAAACCTCATGTAGTGTCCATTTACCATTCTTTTTTAACATGATTGGGAGTCTCTCCTTGGCTATTAAGAGGCTTGTATTGGGCCAAGATGGCTCTAATTTTTGAGTTCATATACGATCTAAGTGTATATTTAAAAAAACACACAACCTCCAATAACAACATCTACCAAGCCAAATAGAAACACCCACATTGCAACCCATCCAAACTTTGCTTGTTGTCTTGCTTATGCAAGTATCATGGTCTCTTATATACAGGAGGTCATCTGTACAACTATATTCATAACTACCACATGTGTTTTTTTTGCAACTACAGTCTGAGCATTAACAAGCCTTCTTTTCTTTGCAATCATCTATATCTTCATAATTGTTGACATCATCTCCCTTAAAAGCTAGGAGGACACTTACATTCACTATTCCATATTTCTAAACAAGCAGAATATGATTGTCCATCTTAGGTACTATGCTAGCAACCACTATTATTGATTGTGCATGATGATGCATGAATTGGACTATTCTTGCAGCACGATCAAGAATAATGGGTTCACTTGAAGTTTGCAAATATAGCTTCTCACTATCATACTTATGCTATCATGGTGACTGAAACTTTGTTTACATCTTACTCATGAGTTACCCTTATGCCTATGCCCCTTATGGTCATGATCGTTGTCCTTGTATCCATTTCTTTTGAACATTGGGGTGTAAAGGTGCATGTTTATATATATTAAGTTGGATGCCCTGTATGAAGCATAATATTTGAAAGCATGTCTCAAATGAAACTTCAACCATGATATCTACACCAATACCTCTATTACAATTATGTTCAATAAAATTCATGTTTTTCATTATGCACAGAGAAAGTGGCCCATAATGGGATTCAGACATGTGTATCAATGCTTTTTAAGGTAGTCCTAATCATCAACAAAAAGTTTCCCATGTGGTTGTATAACCCTTAGAATAAAAGAGGCCATTTATGATCTAAAGTAAGTTTTTCTAATAAGCTTTATACTTGTATCGATGTGTGACCATTATGCCACGGCTTCAACAAGCTTCAAAAACCCTATCTTTTTTCACATGTTGTCCTTTAAAAATTGTTTGCAAGAATCATTGTAGTGTTTGTTCCAATTTGTTCTAAATTTTTAAACATTGTTATGGACTCTTCATAACTAATGTGGCCATCATTATTCGTATCTATTTTATGCATAATACCTCTCATCATCGAATGCATTTTCTTTCCTAAAGAAATGTAAGGATATGAAAGATACCTAAATGCTCACATTATAGCTTTCACACTTGAAACAAACTTATGGCATACCTGTCATAATGAGATTACATGCAAGGTTTGTATCGTGGGGATATGAAGATGACCTCCTTAAAACTCTCCAAATTTGGCAACATTGGTAACACTTACCTCTATTTTCTGCAATGTCCTTATCTGCTACAAGTTTGTATAAAGTCCTTATCTACAACAAGTCCATATTAAGACCAAAGGTCCTTATCTGCTACAAGTTTGTATAAAGTACGTGAAATATATTTGCCATCATGAGGTCTCTTAATAAGCCTTTTGGAGTTGAAAGTTTGAATATTATTTTATAATTTAGTTTAATGTAAATGCATGCAAGTGTGAAAAAGTTGTTTTCTATAATATTTTATACTAGGTTAGGTTGAGTTGTAAGAGTTAAATGCTACTATTATGACCTTATCATTAGGTTTTTTTTTTCATTGTATTTGGTTTATGATTTATTAATTTTGATTGTTATAAAATTCATTATTTAATGTATTATAGTCAAAATGAATAGATCATACAAATGTATTATTAAAAAGTGAAAATATGGAAGTTAAATCTCTAGTAGAAAATAATGTTTGCATTAATTACAAACATGCAATAAAACATGGAAAAACCAATTCATTACATCAACATTATTAGCACACTCCCACTATAATGCACTACGGAGGTAAAGTAGCAGCCATAACATATATATACTTCTTATATTGAGGCATGTGAAAAATACCTTCCATTTAAATTGAACGGATTCATTATTAAAAAATGAAACCATCAAAGTCTAATCTCTAATAGAAAATAAGATTTGCATTGATTAAAAGCGTGTATACAAAATAATATCATTATGAAATAAGATGATGAATAGAATTAAAAAGTGATATGAAATCAATAGGTTGCACTATTAATTGTTTTATAGTTAAAATGAATAAAATTAAAAAGATTCCATCAACAATACACTTAATATGCTAATAAAACTATAAATTAAAATATCTAATAAAACTATTTTAATTTCTCTCATTGATTCAATACCTTGGGTTCTAGGTGACACTAGTCCCGATGAGGTGAAATCCTCCACCCCCAAGAAATCTATCTCTTAAATCTAAGAGTGAAGTTGAATCCAAGACCAATGGGGACCAAACCCATTGCCCAAACCAACTCAACTACCCCTTCAGCGACCCCTACCACTGGGGATCAAACCAATAGGGATCAAACTCAACTACCCCTTCAGCTCTATTATATCCCTGTTTTTATTTGTAATATGAAATTTAATATTGATATTGCGTTTGTTGCAAGGTTGACACGGTTTCAACATGCGTCATCGTCACAAAGTACTGCACTTCTCGTGTCATGTCCGAGATTGTTTGTCGTGTTACACAGAAAACTACTGCACATGGAAATTATTCTGCGGAAGATGACAGCTTAGCTACCGTTTGCAAAATCACGAGAGACGGAACAATTTAGTAAAGACAAATAGATTGTCAAAATCAGCGAAGGCCTCCTGCGATCAAACGGTAGCGTGGCACCTCCACCGACGGGGCAATCATTACAATCCTCACCAGTTTGGATTCGCTACTGCCAGAATTCAGAACGCCTTCGTTTGTTGCGCCGATTCGGGTGACTCTGTACTCTCGCTTGCCGCCGCAAACACATTTCCTACTGGGAATTGGTTTCCAAAGCATGGCGATTCTGCCAGTGCCAATGCAAGCAATCAGTCCGTCTGTTGAGACCTTGGCATCTTGCATTCAGATCTACATGCAAACGTTACAGAAGCAGTCGCTTTCATGCCTGTCACATTAGGCATGTGACTCTCCAGGAATGGTATATGCCGGCCACCATAGGAATGCAATAATGGTTAGTTCACTGGTTCTGAATGACCTTTTAGGTAGGGGAGAGGGGTCTA